>CM070555.1:74731224-75186224 GCA_036346405.1 Phyllostachys edulis | reverse complement strand
TAGAATATTAAAGTTTATCAACATTATAGACACACTAGCTAACAAAAACCACTCAAAACACTTAAAAGCTAAATCATCACATGATCCAAATAATCTAAAAAAACAGCAGACAATACCAAATCTAAAAGTATTCTCACCAGATCAGATCTAACACGAATCATAGCAATCACACACACATAATTAACAAGTAGCAGTCCACAGTGGAGAAAGAAATCGACCTTGGAGGCAGTCGCAGTTCTCGGCCTCCTTCCTCACGACGTCGAGCACCGAGTCGATGAGCTCAGCGCCCTCGGTGTAGTGCCCCTTGGCCCAGTTGTTGCCGGCGCCGGACTGGCCGAACACGAAGTTGTCGGGGCGGAAGATCTGGCCGTATGGCCCTGTGCGGACGCTGTCCATGGTGCCCGGCTCGAGGTCCATGAGCACGGCGCGGGGCACGAAGCGGCCGCAGGAGGCCTCATTGTAGTAGACGTTGACGCGCTCGAGCTGGAGATCGGAGGTGCCGACGTAGCGGCCGGTGGTGTCGATGCCGTGCTCGTCGCAGACCACCTCCCAGAACTTGGAGCCGATCTGGTTGCCGCACTGCCCGCCCTGGATGTGCAGGATCTCCCTCATGGCTGCCGGATCTTTGCGGTCGTTGCCTGCAGGTGGGAGGGGAGCAGCAAAGACTGCGCAGTTAAGGTGCGAGAAAACGATGGATGGATGGATTCGAAATGGAAGTGGAGGACCAGATCTGCGCAAAAAAAATCACCAGCGAGAGCACAAGGCAGAAACAATACGAAATTTACGGGCAATTAAACAGATCCGAGCACAAAAACCCCCCAGAATAATTTCGATCCGATCCGACCGCACACATGAACAAGCATCCAACTGGAAGCACCCCAAAGCTCGCCGCAGGCGTGGAATAGGAAGAACACCTGAATATATTCCCCCAATCTCACTTGCACTTAACAAATCCAAGCCCGAGTCCCAGAACAACCCGAAAAAAACCTTTATAATTCCCCAAATGGAGCCAAAAAAAAGTACAAATCTGACGCCAAAACAAAAGAAAAATGGAGACCCACAGATCTAAGAAAAACCTAGCCGCACCACAAATCCACCCAAAAATAAAAACACCCTCACCAAAAATAGACCCAAAAACGAACGGAAAATCCCGAAATCTCCTACCACCCAACCAAATCCACGGAGGAAACACCAAGCAAACCCGAAACCCCACCGAAATCCGGCGCAAGCAACCCAAAAAGGGGCAGAAATTTCGCCGCATTACCTCACAGAAGCGAGCGGGCCGTCCCGATGAGAGAGAGGAGAGAGGTGGGTGCGAATGAAACGCGAGTGAGTGCCCTAGAAAGGGGGCGGCTTTTATAGTGGGCGCGGGGGCTAGGGCACCGGATCGGACGGCCCAGCCGCGTTCCCTCCAACGGCCGTCGGATCACTCCCATCGGACGGACGGACGCCCGCGTCGGCTTCGAAAACGGCCCGTTGGGGGCTCGGATTTTGAAATTTTTTGGGTGCCCGCTTGCGGACCGGAGGAAATGACGGGATTGGCCCTAGGAACGGAACGGAATGGAATTGGGGTTGTGTAAAATGACGTAACTGTCCCCCGCCGGTGTGTATTGTTTATTTCTGCCGGCTTGTTTGATTCCTTCCTGTCTATTTTTTTACATATGCTTTTTAGACCTTCCAGGGGAAATTTAGAGATGCTACTTACCACTTTCGATGCATACATAGGGTGGAAAATATTCCCCTGTTGCAAACATGGCTTCAGTTTCTATATGAATACGAGGACCGAGCTTTACTCTCGGTTGGTTGATTCGCTAGGCGCGTGAGCAACTCGCCTGGGCTCGAGCCCTGGTTGCCTCACCAAGCCAATTCGGTGGCTTTAAGCTAGGTTTTCGAATAGTACACGCACATGAGTGTATTCGATGGTTACAGCGTGTGTCCGCGCTTCATAGAGTTTAAGCTCCTACTCTCTAGATTAAGCGTGTGTTAAAGACGCACCCATGTGTGTGTTTGGGTGGGTGGGTGTGAGTGGTGTTTATGTGGAGTATGTGAGTATGTGGGTGTATCCAGTGTGTATTCTAAAAAAAATTCTATAGGAATTGGCAAAATTCTCACGTTTCTCAAACGGGGCCTTATTGGTTTTTTTTGTTTCCTTTTTTCAGTGGAGTGATAGTACATCTTAGGAAATATCTATGTTTTTTTTGCAATCCATGTAAAGGTTACACACTCCTTTGTCATCGCAAAGATCTCAACCATATGGAGGGTGAAGTCAGCCATGTACAGTCCGTATCATTTTTTAGCAGTCAAATGCTGCACGACTGCCATGGTCATGTGAATTGCCGATTGTGAGCGAGGAAGATGGTGTATTCTCGCTATTTCACTTTCATTTTAGGCGGTGCTTTTGCCACCACTTTGTGCTAGCAGCTACAGGTAGAGGTGTTTATGGACGGTCCGGCTCGACGGCCTGACCTGAGCCCGAGCTATTTCGGTCCGGGCTTGGGACTTAGTTTTCAGCCCGAAAGCGTGAGAAATAGGATTTTAAAAATCTATTTATTTAATTCTGAAAATAAGTTAAATATTATTTTTTTTAATTTTAAAAATGATTAAAATAGTGTTTTTAAATAATAAAAAAACTGATTTTCGAGCCGGGCTCAGGCCTGTGTGTTTGAGGCTGGGCTTGAAAAAATAAAAACCATTTATTTAATTCCGAAAATGACTTAATTATTACTATTTTAATTCCCAAAAATGATTAAAAAACCGGTATTTGAACACCTCTAGCTACAAGGAGGGAGAAGCAACAAGCAAGTGCTAGCAATAGCACTGTGCAATCAATGTGTTGTAGTGACTTCAAATAGGTGTCCTGGTATTGTATTGACGTTCGCACCTGTACAAGTGCATGCGCAAACTAATTGGCTTATGTGGAGATTTTGAAGTGTAATTGCAAGAGTGACTTTTCTTGTGCGGCATTTGCAAAATTAGCGCCTCGTCCGCACGGTGGCGATGAAGGCGAGCCTCACACCGACACGTGGTACCTCGTCTGCACGGTGACGATGCGGACGAGACTCATCCGCACGGTGGCCGTGCAAACGGGGTGCTAAATTTGCAAATATCGCACGAGGAGAGCCACTCTCGCAATTACACCTCGAAAAAGTGCCAACAATTACAGAAGATTTTAAATTAACAAATTTCTCACTAGATGCGGGGGTTTCCAACTAATTCCCACAGGAGTCCTCCGTCCAATTTGGGCCAAAGTGCACACATTCCATTTATAAAAAGTCAATTGATTATCCGGACTTCCAGTGAGGGCATATTGGTCCTTTTCCCAATAGCATGCAGTATGAAGTGACAAACTTGGCGATAGTTACGGGGCAGAGCAAAAGAAGCATCCATTTGGCTTAATCATTGTAGCCAAGCAGCAGATTTGACCATTCAGCTTAAGCGGATGAACTTGCTCCAAGTTTATTTATCAGCCGGCGACAGTCATGCTCTGCCACAGGAAACAAATTAGCCATCATTTTATTTCGAACAAAATTAACGACTACACGCACTCTTTATCTTACACGCTAACCACCATGTGGAAGGCCGGCCATCGAAAAGTAGGATCACAATCTCATTTTCTCAGGCTCAGCTGCATTTTATCACCGCTAAGCTGAGGATGTAGAATGACAAAGAAAATTGAAAACAAGTTTCAATTGCCACATTTTACACTGATTAGAATCAATACCTTAAATAATGTCCTTCCAGTAATTGTCAGAGCAAATAGTAGAAGAAGGACCAATCGTGGGCTGCCAACTGAATTTTTAGTGTATTTGAACACGCTTGAAAGGTGATTAGTAATTCAGGATACAAGGTGGACAAATTCGAATAAATTCCACATAAATCGCAAGTGGTTAGGTAAGTCCCTCTTAAAATTTCAGCCAAGGTGGTTCACCTCTGAAGTCTCAATCATTGCTGTTTCACACTGCCATCAGATCCAGATCAGATATGCGATGTTGGTTATTCTCAACTCCGGACCCCCATATAATGTTTCAGCTCAGCGGCCGGTCAGTTCACTCACAAACGTCCCACGCCATCCCTTCTGGCACTGTCTCTTGTCTTCAAACACGTTGCGTTGCAACACCTCACTTACGAAACAAACCCTGCACTAGAGGTCTAAATGTCGGAGGATAAACAGTTCGGTGCATTAGGAGTATCTTGGCTGTTCAATCGAAATCCAAAGACTCAAATCAAATGCTACAGTAGCAGTGTAGCCACAAAAAAAGCACTCAACATTTAAAAAAAATGAGCACTGTTGCACAGTGATATACATTAGACACTATAGCAAGTAAGCAACAACGCATCTCTGTTGTACTGCAACAGATCCAGATATCTCGACCACTCACTACTCACTGCAGCAACAACGCCTCTTTCATGTACTGCTGAGGATCTAGATCCCTGCTTACTCACTGCTCACTGTAGCACCAGCGCCTCTCTGCTGAACTGCAAATGATCCGACTGGCTTACTCACTACTCAATAGTCACTAGAATAATTTTTTTCACCTGACTTTGCGTGTTTTTCGGTTCAGGCACCTCTCCTCCTGATCTGAATTCTGATCTCTACGCATGTGGCAAATCTGCAGCCTTTTGTGGGCGATGGCACATGCCGACGATACCAGGTAAGGTAAGGTCATCCATGGTCCATGGACGATGCAAAAACAGTTCCCCTCCCCGTGACAAGCAGGCCACGAGCACTTCACATGCATTGCATGGATGCGACTGTTGGTTGGCATCCAGCCTCAATGCCCGGTTGGCTCTGTGCTGAATGAACGGATGCAATGGCTAATTTGCTGGGATCTTCTCCCGTGCCAATACAAGATGATGCCCTTCCTGTTGCTTTGGTACTAGTGTAGTAGTACCCATCCAGGGTCAATAAGGCAGTGCACTTTTATAGGTTTTATTTGTCGATGCGTCGTAGTGCACGGCTGCACACACAGCACAGTGTTACTACTAACATGTAGTAAACCAGCTATGGAGAAGCACTTGGGTGGGGACTATGCGTAAACGGAGCGGGTAATTCTTATCTGACCGACCGAAAATTCGCTCTACGAGATAGAGAAATGAGCATCCGACATTATCCATATCCGACTTCGACGCCGAGGAAATATACGGAATAAAATACATGATGAGCCATATATGTCCATATGTCAGGTAATATGAAGAAAGTCTGTTGTGACTTCACTTAGGAATAAGATAACATATATGTGAGTTGTTGTATCTGAGTAGGCAGAAGATACTGAGTGTTTTTTCTTCGATATCTCAGCGATTAGTCTCTCTGAGTTCGCTCTGACTGTACTTCTACTGTCCAATGTCATGTGTAAGAGTGCAAAACAAGTGGATAATTTTGTCCGACCGACCGAAAGCTCGCGGAGCGAATACGAGATGGAGAAATAAGTATCCAACACCATCTGTATCTGACTCCGAGAAAAAATACAAAATATGACACAAGATGAATGATATCTGCCCTTATTCGCTCCGATTGCACCCCTATGGGGGACCTATCATGTGAAGAGCACAACTTCTTCAATTTGAGTTTTTGGCCAATATAGCACGTTTTAGGCACGCAATAGCAAATGTAGTTCCCTCTCCGCGCCAAATGCAAAAAAAGGCACCGCGTGCGTGTGCTAGAGGGTCGGAGTCGTCGGCAGAGCGACATGTCACCGCGTCCGTGTGCCCTGCGCGCCTCAACCCTGTGTGCCTTGCGTTCGTTCCCTCGGCACACGGACTTGGCGCCACCGTGCCCCAGGCGTACAGACACGGCGACGTATCGTTCCGCCAGCGACTCCACCCTTCTGACGCACGGACACCGTGACTTTTTTACATTTTGCACGAAGAGAGAGCTACATTTGCTATTGCGCGCTTCATCGGTACTATATTAGCCAAAAATTCCCAACAATTCTGGTACCCAAGCATGGACATGAGTGCTGTGGTAGCTACTACCCGAAACATAGGATCCTTGCTTCGATCAGAGGGCGCTGCACCACCATGTGATGCATGGCAACCGGAGCACGTTCGGCTGCTGCCATTGCTGCGGTCGCACAACAACTCTACCGCAACGAACGAGCCTTGCTTTTTCTAGCCCCACCATTCGAGGCTCGTCGGCCAGAGAAACAGACTAGTGAGTGAGCAATGTCCCACGCCGCAGGCTTTTGCTTCCGAGTTGGAAGGCCACCGTGGTTCAGGAAAAGGGAAAGGGTAGCAACCAGCTACGTTACACGATTGCATTGCTCCGCTCTGCATCGGATTGAAAGGAGCAATTCACCTGCCGGCGGAGGCAGGAATCGAGGGGAGCCGATCAAAGCTATAATAACATTACAAGAGATGCCAAATAGCAGAAATATAAATGAAATTATATGGATCACGGAGGAATACAGAGTCAAAATTTAGATCACATGGGAAGCCCTGGCCCTGCCAGTCCCCTCCCTCCGCCTCTGCATTTGGTGCCAAAAGCCCAGGGCGTTGCAGCTGTGCAGCACAGGCGTCGCGTGCCGACAATCTTGATATTTCATAACTCTAGGATGTCCCACTCAATAGTACTACCATATCTTGGCAATGGCTGTCCTGTGGGTACTCTGTTATACTTCAGAATAGTGAGCCAAGCTCAACAGCTCAAGCTCAACCACCATCACCTCGCCGTTCTTTAGTCCATCGGCCGAAATATCATGAGATAAAGGTTCAGTTGGTTAGAGCATTCATTTAGGCCGAGAATTATGTTGATTGATAGATAGAGGGAGAGAGAGGAGTTGATCAGAGCACTTATGTTAAGACACAACTTATGTTAAGACACAAAAATGTCTCAAGCTGTCAAAACCTAATGCTTTACCAATTGGACTAGAACTAACTACTAGAGGACCAGCAACAACAACCTTGCTTGGAACGCGGGAATTTTATAAGGTATCAGGGCATGCATAAATAGACTATTTGGACAATTAACAACCTGTTTTCACAATTGTTGTGGCTATTCGATTCCGTTAAGGGTAAGTTGGTGAAGACTGTAGCCATGAATCATTCAATCACAATTATGCTAAGGAGGGCCAAGAATGAACAGTGGATGACACAGACACATGGGTTTGGTTGTACATTTGTCCCAGTTCTGGTGTCCAAGGGCCATTCGATATGCCACCATTGTTCCTGCGCTCAGTGCCACACTGCCACGAGAGGCCAAGCGCATCTTAATTCTAAGGTGGTGTGATTAAGAAATTGCATATGGAGACTTCTTGTTTCTTTGCATTGTTTGGTAGACCTAATTAGTTGCCCTGTCCTTTCACAGGATGAAGTAGACAGCTGATTTCGTATTTCCTAGTAAGAAAAGAAAAGAAAAACAAGGGCACCAGCTGTCTCAAAAAGGACTCTGCTTGCAACAACAAATGTCCAAATCATCAGGGAGTATCCTATACAACATTAATTGATCGATCCATATCGCAATGCATCTTAGAGGCCTTATAGTATAGGAGAACATTAAGAGGTTAATATCATAAATAGGATAGCAAAATCTGGTTGGTTCTAATGAACCTGTTAATTTGTTATCCACAGTAAAGTGCAGGCTAATACCAGAGATGCTCCAGTGGAGATCCTGATGCATTGGAGCATATGCCCGTAGTCCCTACCCCCTAGTAGGTGTTTGTCAATTCCCCGTGTGTGTGGAAATGCTACCTAACACGAGCTTATGCAATAAGCAAACCAAGTTACCATGGATTGGCCACTTAACATGATTGAGCAGTTGACTGCGACTTGCCCCATTCATGGGAATAAAAGGTAGCTTGCAGAACACTCATGTGGCCATCTCAGCCTGTAATGATATACTATATGTTTTTTATGCTGTTATATGCGAGGATGAATATTGGGCAATTTGGGTGTCATTTTCCATGCTCCGCTTTGTCACACCTGCATGCTTAGCTTGCATTCCAAGTTGGATCCAGTGACAGATAATCCTACCCCGTGCAAGTGGATGAATATTGTGGCAAAATTGTGCTACTAGGAATTGTCAACTATGGTTGGGAGATCTCTTCGATCAATGATGCACACTCTCATCACAAGATCTCAAATTTCAATGGAATCTGTCAAAATTGCCTAAGCACTTTACAGTTGAACATCCTTGCTTTACCTTGCTGATATTGCTTCTGCCAGCGAAAAATGTGCACCACCAACCGCATCTGTCAGTTTTTCTTCAGATACACACTTTCTACATCTGTTTCGGTCGTGATCCAACTGCGATAGCATTGCTCTGAATCTCTGATACAGATCTCAAAACAAAACAAAAAACGAGGTTAAAGATGCACCCAAAAGCGTAACAGTGCAGGCAAACTACAGTCATACTGAACAAATGAGAAAGCAAACAAGCCAGTTTTTTTTCTCATGGCAGCTGTCCAACAATTAAATGACTCAAAATACAGACAACATTGCTACAGAATTAGAAAAGAGAGTTTGTTGTTACTTTGGACAAAAAAGAATCATACCAAGTTCAGCCTCCAATGATCCGAGGCCTGCGAGGGTTGTGGTTGGAACATTGCTATCCACATGGAGCACACCATGGAAAATTCATCTCCAAAACTGTACCCATGAGCTGAACTAGCAGCATAGCTAACTTAATACTTCACCCTCACCAAAGCAACAAAATATCAAGTGATCAACACCTCAAGACTGAAGGAATTCATAGCTATGGACATCATACAGTTCACGCCAGAAACAGAACTCCAAAATGAATACCTGTGGCTCCAAAGACCAACTGTAATCAGCATCAGAAGCATTTGATGGCGGAGTTCTGCAGTGAATTAAAGGCTGTGAAGATCATCTAATCTAAAATGACCACAGAATGGTCGATGCATCCAAAGATAAATGCCATCACTGGTTTCTTGGGTAAGTGCGCAGGACAGGTCCGCCTCTCTCATAATATACTTGGTAGTGCCCTGCATTCCTTTGATGATGCCAATGTTGACAAAAGAACGTGTGTAAGAACAACAAAGGCTACTTCTGCTTTTGGCTACAAACAACAACACTACAAGATAAATCTGAGTCAATTAGCCATAAATCGATATTTTTTAGTTGACTTTGAACTGAATCTGAAGCCATACTGTGAGACCAGAAAAGCACTTTACTTTGACCTTCTGGCAACGATCTGTTCGAGGTGTTAGGCCCTAATTCAATAGCCATCATCCCCTTATCCAGTTTTCCTAGCCTCACACCACCATTGTTTTTCAACACTTTGTTAAGTATACGAACAAAATTCTTATGCTCCGGATAAGTAGCAAAATCACTTTTTGAAGACATCAGCCTATCAGCCACTCTCAACATAACAAGTTCATTCCATGCTTTTTTAGAGTCTTGTGAGCTCCTTATAAACATCATATCCACAGAGTCTGCAGTAAACAAGTCAATTGATTGATCTGATGGCTTGACAACTTACTGCCAAGTGAAATCATATTTCCGTTTAGCACCCATAGATTGTACCCCAGGTCCAAGCAACTTTTTATCACATAAGATTTAACCAATATTTCCTTCACAAAATCATCAGAGTTCACGAAACTACTCATTTCGATGCTCTGCAGCAACTCAATAGCATCGATAACAGGATGTCCTCTATGAGCAAGGTCATCCAGAAACTCTGAATTGTCACCAAGGAAAATGTAGTTCTGCATGCCTGCCTTCTTAAGATGGCAAATCAAGTTTCTCACAATTATCTGTTCTATTGAGAACAAACTTATGAGTACAACATTATTTTCTAGTTGCAAAGACTTGAGCACAGAACCAAGTTCACTAAATTTCTTAACAACTCTTCCTGGAAGAACTTCAGAGAATCAGAAATTGTACCATTTTAGCTTCTTTAGAGGCTGCAAATCCCACATATTGAAATCAATATTCTTCCCATCTAACAATGTAGAATCTGGTCCAACACTCCTTCCGTAGTTCACACCTGCACCCCTATGAGAGATGCTGAGGGCCCTTTCCTTCAGGAAGTTTGTGTAGATGTTGAAGTATCCACGTGAGTGGACAAATTTAATGAACCAAGGAGTCCATATTCTCTCACCCATCTTTTTATACCAACCTGTAGTTTTCTGCAAAGGTCAAAGGATGAGTGTGGAATAACAGTTACAGTCAAGCTAACAAATATTGACAGCATATAGACTTCGAACATTATCCTAGAGAAAATATATACTACAGATAAGTTTTCTACTTTCACATACTAAAAATAAACACTAGTTACGTGCATCTTTACATCACTACATTAATGGAAGACCTTGCCCCCATGTACCAACCATCTGGTACAAGAAAAGCCGAGTTTCACTGTCCAGCTGTAACTTGTTCCTATGTTTACCTATTTAGTTCAAGGTTAACTGGTTAACAATGAATCATTGCCAGCACTTGTTATAATAATTTAATCAGTGTGTACGCTGTAAGTATCAAATAACATCTGGTCCTGTTTGGATGAGGGGGGTTGGGCTACCAAACCAATCCTCCTCATCCAAGACTAGGGGTGAAAACGGATCGGATACGGACGGATAATGGCTCTGCCATATTTGTTTTCACATTTTTTTCCCCGGATACGGATACGGATACGGATAATATCGAATACGAATACGGAGCGGATACGAATCGAAACGAATACGGTCGCGGATATTTTTCGGAACATGAAAACCCCTTAAATTGTATGCCAAAAAATAATGAAAACATATAACTAGTTTATTTGATGCAAACATTCATGAATTGTTCATATTTTCAGTAACAATACATAATATTGGCACTAGCAAGCTGCATTAACTAGTTCATCACAAACATAACACTTAGTTTACCATATTTAGCTCATAAGTCATAACTTACAAAGTCACAAGTCATCACGCATTCATACTTCGTTCATCACATACATAAAACTTAATTCACACTAACATTGATCAAATTTGGATGGTTAATCTATCATAAATGAGTTGTAACATCCCAAAGTATGTTACCAAAAATAAAATTAATAAAGTTATTATTTTATTGGATTTCGATATTTAAAGAGTTTTCTTGGTGAAAAAGGAAAAATAATAAAATAAAGTCAATTATTTAATTTCCTAGTTTTAATGTCAAAAATAAAATTTATTGAGTTTTCTCGGATTTTATTGGATTTAAAGTGGAAAAGGATATTTTAATTAATTTCTTGAATTTTACGGATTTTAATAAGGTTTTTCCTATTTTTCAGAAATTAAAAATAATTTATGTGCAAAAATAAAAACAACTTTAAGTTGGAATTAATTTTATTAAGTTCAAAATAATTCAAGGAATTTTTGTGATTTTTTCTAGAATTTTTAACTCTATTTGCTATTTTCTAAAAGGTTATTTGATTTGTTGCATTTTCTGAAATTCGAAAATCAATTAAAAATATCTTTTTCTCTTTTGGGCCAAAATCCGGATATCCGGACTTCATCTTATCCGGATAATCCGTATTCGTATCCGTATCCATGGGATATCATGCCTCTAGTATTCGTTTAGTTTCCGACAAAAAATCCGAATTAGTTTAGATCCGAAAATTATCAGAAAAATCCGATCCGAGATAATCCGAATCCGTTTTCGTCCGGATCGGTCGGAAACTATCCGATCCGTTTTCACCCCTATCCAAGACAACAGCATAAAGAACACAAAAAGAACTAGCTTCCATAAAATACGCTTGATGGCAAGTTTTTTCTAGAGTTCCTAGTGATTTGATTATAAAAATAATAAGCAAACACATCGCAGTAAAGAAAATAATAACTAACATAAATTCACCTCAAAGTGTGGCTGTTTTGTATTATTGTATCTAAGAAAGTTTTGTCTTCATAGTTCATCTTATGACATTGCACGGTTATAGCTTCTGCCATCCAGCTTAAGAAATGGAGAGAGACCACGCAAACATGACCAATCAAAACTATTTATGTAAATGTAACCAATTGGTAATACTCATACTAAATAATAGACACTTCAAAACAACATGATGATAATGTTGCATAATTTTACAAGTAATCTTTCATGTATTTTGATAGAGTAAGCTTAACAGCAAGTAGGAGTGCCACAACAAGAAATAATGTTATACCATATCCGAGTACAGCTGAGACAGTACACATTGCAGAGGCCATTATGGGATGATACCATTGAATGTTAGGCTAGGCCTGGCTATGGACAGCCTGAACAGCTGAGACAGTACACTCTGCAGAGGCCATTATGGGATGATACCATTGAATGTTAGGCTAGGCCTGGCTATGGACAACTGCCCACCCAATTACTGAGCTTAGGCGGTAGGGGCCCTCGATCTTGTGAATCGCCTCCCAGCGCCAGTCTGCGTATCCCGTCGTGATCGGGTATGGATCTGATTCCGATCGATCGGGAAGTATCGGTATTCTTTTTATTAAAAAATGCAATCCGATACACCCGATACCGTCTGACGGAAAAAGCCCACTGTGGCAACAAGCTACTGTTCCTGGCCAAGCCCATCGGAAGATCCCTAACCTCCATGCTCCATGCCCGGCTGCGCCTCCCTCCCGTCTCCCGTGCGTAGTCGAGAGCGAGTGAGCGACCGTCTGGCGGCGTGCACGGCGGCAACCGTGGCGGTGGCGGGCGACCAGCGGCAACCTTGGCGCTCCTCTTCCATGCCACCTCCCGACGACGACCGATGAGGCGGCGACCTTGATGCTCCTCCGCGGCCGCGGCGAGGCGACATCGCCGAGGCGGCGACCTTCGGTTCTCCTCCTCCGCGCCACCTCCTCCGCCCGCGACCAGCGAGGTGCGACCTTCAGCCATGCCTCCTCCGCGCCATCCTCCGCGACCACCTCCTCCGCGACCATCTCCTCGCGCGATAAGCGGTCGCTCTCCTCTCTCTCTCGAGATATGATGAGCGGGGAAAGAGGTGAAGTGGGAGATGTGGCCGGTGGGGGGAGATATAGGCCGGTGGCGGTGGGGGATTGAAGGTGAAGTGGGGAGATGTAGGCCGGTGGGGGATTGAAGGTGTTAGCAAGATACAAGGGTTGATGCAGTTGCTGTTGTTAGCAAGATGCACTGACTCAAAGTCTCTAACTTATCAAGTATCTTGTTTTATATTTTTACTATTTTTAATATATATATACACACATCCGTATCACCGTATCGGGTTTTTCGGAGAAATGGGGTATCGCCGTATCCGTATCGCCATGCCGGTATCGCGTATTGGTGCATCATAGCCGGGGCCTCACATTGTGTCAAAGCCCCACCCTGCCCATCAATAAATTGGATTTAACAATACATTTATATGTTTTTAACTAGATAACAATATAAATCAGTATTTACTCATGCATCATTAGTGCTAGCTCTGCTCGGGTCTAGCCTTTTGAGTTTGGAACCGAACTGGTCGGGCCAGGGCCCAGGGGTTTGGCCATGTCTAGATTAGACCAGAATTATGCTATACAACAGGTTGAGTTGCCAACATCCAAATTAGGGTATCCAAAGAAGCTGATTGGGATTTAAAACATCGTTGTTAGCTAGATCAAACATGACACCTTCCATAACACCACCTAATCATACTACACAATAATACAAATAATAGACCATTTCATCAATAAAAAAAAGGGGGTTCAGGTTGATGCATGATGACTACTGCCCATACGAAAAGTACATAAGCTTCTACTCAGAGCAAAGACCATTTCTTCCTACTGCAATCTTCATTGTCAATCCAGACAAACACAGTGTTCACGCGCGTGAACAGTAGCACAGGCTGTAGAAACCGCGCACTGTTCGTGCAGGCCTGCGGTTGCATTATTAGTTGGAAAATAGATATAAGATTAGTTAGTTCATTGTTAGGTGGGTTTATTTCCTTATAGATATATATTCTATCTATTAGAGATAGGTTTCCAATTATTAGAAATAGGTTTCCATAAAGATAGAGGTGGTTTTTAGGTGTCAAGTTGGGTTGTCTCTATAAAAGGGGCAACATGTATCCATTATCAATCAAGCAATAAGAATATAAATTAGTCTCAAGTATCTCTCTCAAAGGTTCCTCACCCTCATATATAGTATAATCTCTCATCCCACCAAACCGACACCGTTTGACCTTCCTCCTGTCAGTGTTTATCCCCCCGATGAACTAAGGACCATCTCATTTGGTATCAGAGTCACTCACCATGGCCTTCGCTACAGAGTTGTTAGACGCCATCCTCAAGACGCTTGACATCATCTTAGCGAAAGTCAACAAGTTGGCCACCAGTATGGCAGCGACTGGCGAGGCGCTTGCGCGCTCGGAGAAGGAGCGATTTGTGGCGCCCATCGTCGCCATGCCACCAACATTGGCCTTAGGGCTGACACCACCGGCTGCATCGTCACCGCTGTTATTGGCAGCGACGTCATCCCCACATGCGAAGCTTCCTCAAGCGGTCACAGAGGAGTCGTGTGCTGCTATGGTGGTAGCGGCACCACCGTTAACACCAACGTCGGACATACCATCACCGCCCTCGCTGTTCGTAGTTGCGTCTTGGGTGCCTTCGCTGAGGAGGAAGGTCGCCGCTGCACCGCGGCCATCTTCTCCGCACGGCCGACCAAAGGTGTGCCTTTGGAGGTGCGGTACGCAGTAGGTGACGGGTGGGAATTTGCGAAGTCGTTGTATCTCTTGCATGTCTGTGGCATCTCGGCACAGAAAGGGGGACAATACTGCCCCACATTCGCTGCCCTCGATGGCGGCGTCTTCACCAACATCGAGCAGAATCGAGGCTCCTGTGCCGTCACCGTCGACCGTCGTCGAAAAACTGCTGATCAGCCAGATCACATTGGAGAGTAAAAATAGCAGGGTGTCATCTAGTTTTGCCTTAGTCGACTTAATTATTTTTCAAACTTTCTAGCAACCATTAGCAGATTTTCTATTCACAATTCCAGTATCACAGGGTCTGACAAAAATTGTCAAATAACCTTAGAAGCTCGGAAATCCACACCTAACCCGAAGAGCTCCTAGGATCTTGCAAGACAACATGAAACACAATGTCATCTCCCGCATTACAGTCTTCTAACCAATCCTAACAGCACAGCAATGAATGGGACACATTTGGTCAAATGCAGTAAGGTAAATATCGTGTTACCTAATAGTAGTAACATCTCAAAGTACTCTATAGAGAGCACATCATCAACCCCGCCAGGCTCCATCTACAAACAACAATCTACATTCCAGGATCCATTGTTTCTAAATAAACCACAGGAGAAACAAGTCCTCACCTGTGATTCATTCTTTCTAAATTCTAACTAAACAATATTCTAAGCAATCCTAGCAACCACGATTGCATGCAACAATATGCATTACAGGATCCATTCTTTATAACTAAGCCACAAGAGCAACAAGCACTCACAGTGCTCAACAAGCTCTCACCTGCGACGAACCGGGGGCGCTGCAGCGACGCGCCGAACACTTAGGGGCTGTAGTTGTCGCGGTCGTAGTAGTACCTCATGACCACCCGCTAGAGGAAGATGTAGTAGAGCAGCGAGACCTCGAGGTCGTCCTCGACGACGAAGGCAAACTCGTCGTCGGAACCGGGCCACCACGCCTCGATCCACTGCGCCTGGAGCCCCGCGTTGGCGGCGCGGTAGTGGATGTGCTTCTCCCCGTGCGGTCGTGGAAGGCGTCGACCGCGGCGAGGATCTCGTGGGACGCGACGAGGAGGGGCCCGGACGAGTTGGGCGGGCGGTGATCGAGGAGGATGTGGAGAACGACGCGGTCCCCGGCGTAGTCGGCGGCCGCGAGGGAGCGGGGGCAGCGGCGGAGCGGGGGCGGGCGGTCGTAGGCGAGGAGCTTGATGAGGAGGGATGTTGGACTTAATCCTGCGTTGGCAACAGCAGGGGTGTTTTTGGAAATCATGTAGTAGTATTCGTATTTGTTTTTGTATGTCTTATGCAGAGTCCGTATCCAAGTTGTGTACGACTCCGAGTCCATATACGGTTTGAGTCTTCAGCCTTTATAAGCATATTGAGTCTTGTAAGTTCTGTACCGCAAGATAGAAGCAATACAAAGAAAAAAAAACGCTATTGTGCCGCGAGAACAGGCAGCACCAAATCTTCTAGCGTGTGTGCATCTTCGACTTCTAGTCAATCGGCTGCATGTTTATCTTCTAGTTGCTTGATTTCCAGCGAGATTGGTTTGCTGAGTTTGTCTCTGCCGAAGCATCTGCTGCATCTTAGGGTTCAACCGAAGAGATTTCTTCGGATTGGCTGACAATTGATATCAGAGCACAGTGCATGCCTAAGTACCCTCGATTAAACCCAATGTCGATCGTTCCTCATGGCGAGACGACGTGGGAGAGCGGCGGGCCGTTCCAGTACCCGCAGCTGACGACGATAAACTACACGAGCTGGGTGATTCGGGTGCAAGCGATGATGGAGCATCAAGGCGTCTGGGAAGCAGTCGAGTCGGCGGCCGTCGACGCGAAGAAGGACAAGAAGGCGAGGTCGCATCTTCTCCATCGCTCTCGGAGGACCTCCTTATGCAGGTGGCGAGAAAGAAAATGGCAAAGGAGGTCTAGGACTGTCTCAAGACAAGGTTCGTTGGCGCGGATTGCGTCAAGAACACGCAGCTGCAGGCGTTGAAGAGTGACTTCGACACCATGCGCATGCAGGAGGGAGAGACCCTGGACCAGTACGCTGGAAGGCTCAACGGCATGTTCGTCAGGTACGCCAACCTGGGGGCGACGCTCGACGATGCCGCATTGGTCAAGAAACTATTCGACACCGTGCCGGATCGATTCCTGAGTGTGATCGCCGGGATCGAGCAATTCTACGACCTCGACACCATGCCATTCGAGGAAGCCGTGGGGCGGCTGAAGACTTATGAAGAGCGTACACGCCCGCGCGCATCTGGCGGCAACAGCAACAGCGACGGCCAACTCCTGCTCACTAAGGCAAAGTGGCAGGCGCGGTAGAAGAAGGATGGCAGTGACTCGTCGAGCAACAAGGGCAAATCCATGCTCAGAGATAGCAAACAACCACACGGTAAAATTGGGCGTGGGACGCGCAAAAAACATGGCAGGGCGGCCATGATGGCCGCAGCGCAAAAACAACGCAGTGGTTTCGGCGGCGGTGGCGTGACAAAGCCACATCCATTGTTTTAATCGTGACAAGATGGGCCACTATGCATCTGAATGTAGGACCCCGAAGAAGGAGGAGGAGGCGCACCTCACGTGCGCGGACGACACCGAGCCGCCCCTGCTGGCTGCTGCTCGCGGTGTCGGAGGAGATGGCGCCGAAATGGCGGGAGCGGCGGGATGTCGTCCTGCTGAGCGAGGAGAAGACGAGGCCGGAGTTGTGCGGCGCAGAGGAGAAGGCTGCCCCCTGTCATGTCTGGTACTTGGACAATGGGGCGAGCAACAATATGACCGGCGACAGGGCGAAGTTCCGCGAGCTGGACGAGAATGCCACTGGCAAGGTCAAATTCGGCGACGGCTCGACGATGCAAATCATGGGCAAGGGATCAATCCTGTTCGGCTGTAGGAACGGGGATCAATGGCTGCTCCAGGACATATACTACATCCCGAGGCTCCGCAGCAACATCGTGAGCCTCGGACAACTAACTAAGACCGGCCACAAAGTGATCATGGATGAGGATGCCCTGCAGGTGCTCGACAAAAGTCATGCGAGGCTGCTCATGAAGGTGAGACACACTGCAAATCGTCTTTATCAAATTGATTTGCATCTGGCGGAGGCGGTGTGCCTCCTGGTGAACCTTGAAGATCCGGCGTGGCTGTGGCATGCCAGGCTTGGCCATGTGAACTTCCACGCTATGAAGCTGCTCGTTGACAAGGAGATGGCAGTGGGCGTGCCGCCGATCACGCACCTGAACCAGTTGTGTCAAGGATGTTTGGTGGCAAAGCAGGCAAGGCAGCCGTTCTTGGCGGTGGCAAATTACAGGGCGGAGAAGCCGCTCGAGCTGCTACATGCTGACCTCTGCGGGCCAATCACACCTTCGAGCCTCGCCGATAACAGTTATTTCATGTTAATTGTTGATGATTACTCAAGGTGGATGTGGCTGTACGTGATCAAGACGAAGGACCAAGCCTGCTCTGTGTTCCGAAGATTCAAGTTGTAGGTCGAGAACATGAGCGAGCGGCGCATTAAGGCGTTGAGGACCGATCGCGGCGGGAGTTTCTCTCGCTGAGTTCACCCGCTCTGCTGAGGAGCGGGATCGGCGGCACCTCGCGCGCCATACACGCCACAACAAAACAGCGTGGTGGAGCGGAGGAACAGGACCGTGATGGCGATGGCGAGGTCCCTTCTCAAGAGCATGAACGTGCCAGGAAGATTTTGGGGGGGAGGCGGTGCGGCACACGGTGTACCTGCTGAACCGCTTGCCGACGAAGGCGCTGGGTGAATGCACTCTGTTCGAGGCTTGGAACGGAAGGAAGCCGCATCTGGCACACCTTCGTGTGTTTGGCTGCACGGCACACGCAAAGGTGACAATGCCACCCCTGAAGAAACTCGACGACCGAAGCCAGCCGATGGTGCATCTTGGTGTCGAGGACGGCTGCAAGGCGCACCGCCTGTTTGATCCACGACGCGGAAAAATTCATGTAAGTCGTGATGTCGAATTTGAAGAAAATGTGGAGTGGAGCTGGAGTACAGGCACAGGCAGCAGGGATCCATCGGATTTCGCCGTCGAGGAGGAGTGCATCACTGAGTTGATAGAGGGCGGCTTTGTGCCGCTCGCGGGTGGCTCGGCAGGTGAGCTAGCGCTCGCGACACAAGTTCACCCAACCCCTTCATCGACTCCGCTAGCCGGCGAGGTGACGCCGAGGCGATAACGTGGCGCGTCTTTGCTACAAGACGAAAGCAACCTCCCCGACATCTCCCACCACTCTGATGGTGACGCCGGCCCCTGGATCACTGGCAGATGATCTTACCACGCCTGCCGCGGTTGTGACCACACCGCTGTCGGGTGGGGGTGGCAGCACCGACGATGGGCCTGTTCGCTACAGGCACATCGACGATATCATGAGAGATGCTTGAAGGGTGGAGCTTGACGAGGAGAACATGGAAGAAATAAAGTGCGCCAGAGGTTAACTTTAAAATAAATTTTTAAAAAAGATTAATTAATAAAAAAATTCTTTAAAAATAGTATTATTTCAAAAAAAAATTCAGCGCAGCGCAGCAGTGAGCAAGTCTCTCGCTCCCTCCCGATCCCCTCAGCCCGGCTCCCCTCTCGTGTCTCGAGATCTCCCAAGGCCAGGAGCCAACAAACGCAAGGCCTCCTCCTCCGCCGCTCTGCGATTTCGGCCGCTCGCCGACGCCGCCCGGTGGAGATGGCGGGCTTGGGGAAGGCGATGTACGCGGTGGGGTTCTGGATCCGGGAGACCGGTCAGGCCCTCGACCGCCTCGGCTGCCGCCTCCAGGGCAACTACTTCTTCCACGAGCAGCGTAAGGCACCGCCCCAAATCACCCTGCCTTTTCTTCCTGTCCTCGTAGAGTTAGGCAGATACTACGGGCATCGCGTGGATTTGATCTTCTCGGAGCGGTCCCAAAAGGAGTGAGGAAATCGGGATTGCCGGCTAGGGTTAGGAACGGGATCAGGAAATGTGTTGGCCCAGCTCCCGGAGAAAACTCACTCATTGTTTCTTCTCTAGAACACACGCACACTGCAGAAGTAAACGCAGGAGACAATTTTTTTGGTGCTGCCCAAAATCTGCAGCTTTTCTAGTTTTTCTCTCCTTTTATACTGATCAAGAGACACACATACGTTACATACAATGAAGCAGCTACTAACTATGCTGTGATGAGCCACTAACTATGCCGCTACATGCAGCTACTAACTATGCCATTACACACTACAAGAAAGTGATGAGCCACTAACTATGCCGCTACATGCAGCTACTAACTATGCCATTACACACTACAAGAAACTGAAACAATAACCAACATCAAGGATTATTCAACAAACACCCCCTAATCCTTGATGCGCTTTCTTAACTCGTCGATACTCCAATGCTGATCACCGCAGCTTCTTGACATGCATAACCGCATTCTCTTGCCACACACAGGGCATCCTTCAAGAAGTTCCGCCTTCCCACTCAACACAGGTTAGCAACACAAGTTACCTTTATGTATCGCCGAATCTATACTTGCAACCGCTTCTCTACCACGTGGTGCACACTTCACAAGCCGAAGTCCGATCTCCTGACGCATCTCTAAGGAGTTTTGCCTTTTTCTTGCTGACCATGCCGCCGGTAACACAACTTATCGGCGTCTTTCACTTCTTCACCGCCGGTGACACTCCTCGCCGGCGACTTCGACCTCTACCTCAGCTCCAATTGTCTTTCGCCGGTGACACAACTTGACGGCGACGGAGACTCACACAAGAGCTTACACACATGAGAACTTGGACACACCTACAAGAATTCACGTGCACACACATGCATCATACACTGACTCATCTACATGCATGACCATGACACTAATATACGCACGTATCTAACACACCTCCTACGTGCTAAAAAAAATGACACATGCAAACACTCCTACGTGCACTAATACTCGTACACGGACTCAACTTGCTTGCGATTGCTTGATCGTCATTGCGCTCGAAGCGCAAGCCGATGGAATGCGGCTTCGTTTGACCTGCCAAACTCGACACCTCTAAGTCACCGGTGCCGCTGCTCCTCAACACACCTGCCTACGCCCGCTCTCCTATGCGCCTCATGCGCGCTCCCGCGTCTACGCGACACTGCGCCAAGGCATTGCGTTCGCTACTATGCACTCGCTTTGTTGCTCGCCGCGACCTTGCCTCTCGCGAAGCGTCGCCTTGGTGCTGCGCGAGGCGGCTCGCCTCGCCACCACGCCATGCGACGTGCCTCATCCATCCTGACTTGCCGCCGCAGATCTCTCACTGGCGGCGCGGCGGCGTGCCCGCCACGCTGCCGAGGCCGAGCCCGTCGCCCCTCGCCTTTGTGCGCCGAGGCGAGATCGCAGCCCACCGAGAGCCGCCGTCACCCGATCGAGCTGCGCCGCACGGCTTCTCCTCGCACCTCGCTCTGATACCAATTGTTGGCCCAGCTCCCGGAGAGAACTCACTCATTGTTTATTCTCTAGAACACACGCACACTGCAGAAGTGAACGCAGGAGACAATTTTTTTGGTGCTGCCCAAAATCTGCAGACTTTTCTAGTTTTTCTCCTTTTATATCGATCAAGAGACACACATACGTTACATACAATGAAGCGACTACTAACTATCTTTGTTACAAAGCGATGATGAGCCACTAACTATGCCGCTACATGCGACTACTAACTACGCCATTACACACTACAAGAAACTGAAACAATAACCAACATCAAGGATTATTCAACAAAATGGTACGGTTATGTGTCCTGTTAGGTTGGGGTTGGCCTAGGGTTTTGCGGTGTTAGGTCATCGTGCTCACTAATTCGTGCGCTATCAAGATCGTGCACCGATTCGAGGTGAAATGGACATGCCCTTTAACGCGATTTGCTGATTTCATTCTGTGAAATATAGTGTTGTTTGTGTACTGATGGGTTCAGGGATGTTCTGTGGTAGTCGAACAGGTTTAATGTACAGCAAATGCTAAAATTAAGGGGGTCAACTGTTTGTTGCTGGGATTGTGGATCACACGAAGATACTGATTCCGTATAATTAGATATACTAGATATGTTTAATTGCCGTGTGGAATATCTGTGATCATTTGGTATTTTCTATGATGTCAGGAGGCAAACTGAATAGCTGCACTTTTGTTATCGTTGCTGAATGCTGAGCAACATTCTACACCCTTTATTGTTTGAAGCTTTTCTATTTGCCAGGTGAGTCTGGAAAGTTTAGAGCAATTCCTGTCCATGATGGGGGTAGTGGTGGGAGTTTATTGATGTTTGTGCAGTTTGGTTATTTCAGATAGCTTATATCGTTACTGGCAACTTTAGTTGTATGAATTGTGGATCATGCTTTGGGTAGAATTGGGATTTTACAAGAGATGTTAACTCCATAGAACTAAAAGTTCTTGAGATGTCAATGAGGGTTTCTGCTGATGAATTGGTGCTCACTATGATGTTGGAAGGAAAATTTAATAGCTGCAGTTTTGTTATCATCGCCAAGCACCATTCCACTTTGTTTAATATTTGAGGCTTTTGTATTTACCAGGGGGATTTGGAAAGTTTAGAGCAATTCCTGTCCAATATTGGGGTTAGGTGGTGGTTGGAAGTTCATTGCTGCTAGTGAAAGTTTGGTTGTGTCAGATAGCTTATGTTATTGAACCAACTTGAGAGATTGCCATTTAGATCTGTTTCAATTCAAGTAGAAAATATTACTGGTAAATTTGCTATTATAAGACTGCTTCATCCCATGAATCTTGCTCAAGCAAAGTTGAAACCTCAAAACTATAAATTTTCTTTGAGTAAGTTGCACAATACACTACCTATATTGACCTCATTTGCACAAAAACGCTGCCTCTAAGCAATCCTTTCACATAACACCATACCTTTTGCCAGTGTTCCCCTAGGCGCTAGGCGCTAGTCGGACGGTAGACCAACGCCTAGCACTTAATCGCCGCCGAGACGGGATAAATCGGTTAGGCGGGAGGGCTGCGCCTAGCGCCTAGGCGGACGCCTAAGGGAACGCTGCCTTTTGCAATCTAGTTTTGTTTTGCACCAGCCAAACAAACATGTTCAGTAGAATCTAGCTTGTTGACAGGCAAGCCCCACTCGCAGTTAATGTGGGTGAAATGCTGGCCGGCCGTGGTGGCTTCTGATGTGGCTAGTAGGAGCAGTCCCTCAGTTGCGTGTGCGATCCCTGGACATGCCACTTGATCTTAATCTACACCAATCCCCTAGCCATGTCTGCGAGCCACGTCAACGCCCATTGCCACTATATCAGCCCAGGATGGCGCCTGTAGCTAGGCCTGTGCTGTCAGTAAGCCGGTTTATGTGGTGGTTTGTTTGGCTGGTGCAAAGTGACACTAGATTGCAAAAGATATGGTGTTATGTGAATGGATTGCTTAGATTAGAGGTGGTGTTTTGTGCACATGAGGTCAATATAGGTGGTGTAATGGGCAATTTTCTCCAATTATTTAGCCTGTAGTGTAAACTACTATTTCTGAGAGTGATTCAAATGCAATTGAATTCTTTTGGGTTTTTTGATGAACCACGGAGGTCCTGATTTGATTCGATTTTTCGATGAGAAGATAAATTCGGTAGAAGTCGTTCAACTCTCACGATCCTGGCTACGAACTTGCAAGGCTCGAAACCACGCAATCGCTGAACTGCTCGACAAGTCGTTATCAATCGTGCACGAATACCCAGAAGACTTGATGACGAAGATCAATTCCTGCATATATCGAAGAAGCACGCAAGAACGAGATAATAGCAATCTGAAATTGCGAATAGGAATTAAGATTGTATTGATAAGTTGGGTTCCGAAGACATTGTCGTTGTTGATCTCGTCGAACAAGAGGACAAAGTATAAAGTAACAAAGCTAAACTTCAATCAACAAAACACGTGAACAGTACGGGCTCCCAAGGGTGGCCGGCCAACATATGGGCCTTATGGGCCAAGTCGGCCCATATATTACATAGCCAGTGGGCCGATAATTGGCGACGCAGCACCATGGTATATAGACGCAGCACCATGGCACGTAGATGTAGCTCGGCTCGTAGGAGTAGAAGTAACTCGGTCCAATTGGGGAATATGGTATTGCAGTAGCCGAAAGTCCAATTGGAGAAGATGTAGTTGAAGTAGAGGATGCAGTGCAGTGGGTCGAAGTAGTGGCTGCATCCTTAGGGTCGATGTCCTCATCATCCTTCATTTCTTGACTTTGAGTCGTCCTCGACTCAATCGTTTTCTCCAAGTCATCACTCTCCTGCAAAAGGTTAGTAGCAACAGAAGGCAAAGAAACACACATTTTTTGTAATGGACACGAAGATTCTTTGCAAATCATAGTATAGCACTCAAATTCGTGTTTTTCCATGTCAATGCAATTAGATTTTGTAGCTAACATAACATGAGCTTTCAATTTAATTTCACTTGGAGCTATAATCTTATGATCAACTTTGTCTTCTTCTTACTTGTTCTCTCAGTTCTTTATAATTCATCCTTTAATACGACAGCTGGAGACATTGAAAGCAAAGTGATTTTCTTTTCTTTATAAGTGAAAGTATAATTATTAGATCTACCATGATGTTCAGTATATCTATCATATTGCCAAGGTCTACATAATAATAACTAGCATGCTTGCATAGGTACGACATCGCAATCAACACAGTCATGATATGATCTAATAGAAAAATATATGCACACAAGTTTAGTCACCTTCAACTTACCACAAGAATGTAGCCATTGAATGCAGTAAGGATGAGGGTATTGAGTTGTGGTCAAGCTAAGCTTCTCGACTATGTCTGTGCTAGCAAGGTTGTTGCAACTTCCGCCATCGATGATGACTTTGCATGAACGTTCCTTGATGACGAACTTTGATTGAAACAAAGTGTGGCGTTGATTTTGTTCAGCAAGCTCCATTTGAGCACTTAGCACACGCTGGACAACTAGGCTTTAGTACTTGTCAGATGTCTCATGGCCTAATTATTCTTCCTCAATTTCATCACCTGCATTGTTAGTTGCAGCCAAAACATGTTCTTCCTCAATATTGCTACACTTCATCATTGTCCTTGATAAGCAAAGCTCGCTAACTTGGACAATCGCGCATCAAGTGCCCAAATCCTTTGCAACAGTGACATTGTACATCTTTGGATCGCCCTGTAGAAGCAACGGAAGAAACACTTTTTGTAGGAACGTGTACCTTTGCTGATTTGTTTGCCTCAGGACATGTTAGAAGTGGAAGGAGCGGCAGGGCGACGGGCAGGAGGAGGTGCATCACGCACTGAAGTGGAGGAAGGTGCCATGTGTTGTTGCTTCATTGGCTGATCTGCAAAAGATTCTCCAATATTGCCCCTAGAGCGAGATTGTCGACCCTGCACTTCTCTTTCAGCTTTGCAAGCAAGATGGAACAAACGGGTGATAGAATTATATTCTTTATAATGAAGTATGTCCTGAATTTCACAGTTTAATCCTCTAAAAAATCTAGCCATCTTAGCATTTTCAGTTTCTTCTAAACCACAACGCAACAAACCAATTTGCAATTCTTGATAATAGTCCTCTACAGAACTACTACCCTGCAATTTATTAAACAAATCACGTGAATAATATAAAGGTGCAAACCTATGTCTCATTGCTCTCTTCAAAGCATTCCATGTTCTAGGTATGTCCTGATGAGTACGACCATATTCATTCCACCAAATAGATGCAAAATCAGAAAACTCACTAGTAGCAGCCCTAACCTTCTTATCTTCAGGGAATTCATGACAAGCAAATTTTTGTTCTACCGTAAACTCCCATGTGAGATAAGCACCAAGATCATATTTTTCAGCAAAAGAAGACATAATGAATTTAATTTTACCAAATGCATCATTATGGTCACGTACCTCACGTTGATTTCTTCCCATACCTTGACGATTATGACGAAGCCGACGATGGTTACGATCATTGTGCACATTGACTCCATCTGTTTCCGTATCAACGGTGTAGTTGTTCACATCTTCTTCTTCCACCTCATTTGCCCAAGAGCGGGCAACATGTGGTGTGCGGCGAGCAGGAGGGTCCTCCACTCTTGGCGCATGATTATGGGTCCTGGTTTCAGCAAGTGGCTGATGTTCGAGGAGCGCAACGCGTGTGTGGAGCGCCGCGAGGTTGTCATTGATCTTATCCAAGGCATCGCGAACACTCTCACCGAGCGGGTGTTCAATGTGCTGCACGAGCTCTCTCGTACGAGGTGTGAGAGATCCCTCACCCGCATGCTCCAAAGAGTGGTCGTTGTTTCCACCATGTGTAGATTCACGTGACCCTGCCATTGTTAGTAGAAAACAAAGAACAAATCACAGTGTATATGTCCCTATGAACTACTAGGTTCTGGAGTTTCACGAGTCGCTCTCTCACAACGCCTTAACAAGTTCTTACAAGCTCTTACCAATGCAGTAAGGAGGTGGTACAACCGGTGGCTGGTTCATGATACTCTCACTTGTGAATAGCCCAACGATTGCGAGGAACGGTACTTGCTGAGTTAGTAGGAAGTGGAGCTCGGAAGGCTTAATATGGTAGCAAGGATCAGCAATAATCAAATCAGTTAATGCAAGTTGAAAAATTGTTCAAAGTACTAATCAATGTTGCTAATCCTAGCCTAATCAAAGCTAGCTAACCAAAGCCCTACTAAAAGAAGTGTATGTATACGCACACGCAAAGATTAATGTAACTTGATGTAAACAATGGAAAACCTTACAACAAGTGCTAAGAGAGACGCTAACCAACTACTCAAACTTCTTTGTAAGGGCACAAGATTGTTCACGCGATGTAGAGCACAAAAACAGAATAACGTGCAGCATAAACTGCCCACTAGTTCAAGCAAAAAACAACAGTTAGTCTCGAGAGATGAATAAGCAAAGTTTTATATGGCTTATATATACTCGTTTGAAAGGTTTCGTCGAGATCTACAACTTTACAATTGAGGCGAACCCCAAATTCCGAAGGGAAGACCGAAATAATCACCAAAAACAGAAACTGAAATCTTGCGACGCGAATTCGGGGCCGAAGATGGCCGATTTTGGGGGTCTCGGAGGGCGACGGGCGCAAGCTGGCCGTTTTTACTGGATGCGTGTTGTCGTTACCTTTCCGAAAAGTCAGAAAATGTCGAATTCCGACTCCGTATGTAAAAATTATACCTGTTTTACTGAAGGTGTCTCGGAAACGGACTCAAATTCGTTTCGGCCTCAAATTGAAACAGCTATATCTTTTGATCCCTATGGGCCAAACATGCTCAATTTTTTTTTGTGGAAGCTTGTTGACGAATGAAGAAGGGCTCCACCAATTTTCACTGGTTTTCGCGAAAGTTTGATGCGTTTTCTAAATTTTGGAAAAGATGGACACTCTTCTTCTGTTTTTCTTCTCTCTTTTTTTTTCACTTGATCCCGAAATCAAACTCTCTTTTTCTCTTCCACAACCGTAACAACTCTGCTCCTTTTTTTTTTCTCTCTCTTCGGTTTTCCTTCTCTTTAACAGCTGAAACAACTAGGGCACAATGCGGCAGACAGAATTAGGGTTCGGCAGGGAGTTGGTTGCCGAACTTGGTCATGAGAGAAAAGGCAAAGTGGGAGGGCAATCTGCTGGCGGCAAGCAGAGAAGAGCAAGGGCCAAGAAGTCGAGTTAGTGGCATGGCAAGAAGCAGGATGGAATTGGTTGCCGTGGCAGCAAGGATTGGCAGTGGGAAGATTTCCACGACAGGGAGCAAATAAACACAAGATGTGAAATAGACAATGATGAAGCTACGCAAAGCAACACGGAGATCAAACTAGACGATGACGAACTAGACTCTAACTAAACTAGAAATCAGTAACTAAACACGACGATGCAACCAAAAATTCAACAAGCAAAATCTGAAAAGAAAAATTGCAAAGGCACAGATTGGTTTGGACGATATGAACTAACCCTATTTTTTGTGATTTTCGTGGCTTTGTGGACTGTAGGACAAAAAGAAAATTTCTCACCGATGAACTGTAGCTCTGATACCATTTGATGAACCACGGAGGTTCTGATTTGACCTGATCTTTCAATGAGAAGATAATTCGGTAGAAGTCGCTCAACTCTCACTATCTTGGCTACGAACTCGCAAGGCTCGAAACCACGCAATCACTGAACTGCTCAACAAGTCGTTATCAACCGTACACGAATACCCGGAAGACCTGATCACGAAGATCAATTCCTGCATACACCAAAGAAGCACGCAAGAACAAGATAAATAACAATCTGAAATTGCGAATAGGAATTAAGATTGTATTGATAAGTGGGGTTCCGAAGACAATGTTGCTGTTGATCTCGCCAAACAAGAGAACAAAGTATAAAATAGCAAAGCTAAACTTCAATCAACAAAACTCGAATTTTGCTAAAGGGCGATGGCTCCTATATGAGGAGGACGGCCAGGAGGTGGGAACCCTAGGGCCGGTGGTACTGTGCATGTGAACAGTACAGGCTCCCTAGGGTGGCCAGTCAGCATATGGGCCGAGTCGGCCCATATATTACATAGCCAGTGGTCCAATAATTGGTGACGCAGCACCATGACATGTAGACGTAGCTCGGCTCGTAGGAGTAGAAGTAGTTCGGTCCAATTGGCGAATATGGCTTTGCAGTAGCCGAAAGCCCAATTGGAGAAGATGTATTTGAAGTAGAGTATGCGGTGCAGCGGGTCGAAGTAGTGGTTGTATCCTTAGGGTTGATGTCCTCATCAGTTTTGTTCATTTCTTCCTAATCTGATTTAACTACCATGGGATGTGCATATGATGAGTTCACCCCTTGTATGTATATTGTATGCTATTATTTTGTTGTGGTATGGTGGAGGATTTTATATTTTTAAGCTCAGTAATGCTGGATCAACATTTTGGTTGGCAGTTCCTGAGTTATATCTAGGTATGTCACATTTAAGTTAAAGAAAATGGAACCAGTGACATTTTACCTCCATTGACTGAATTTTTTTGGGGCACTTTTTCCCTAAACAAACTCATGCTGTTTTGTATTTTCTCCTTGGCATGTTACACTCTGAAGACGGATAAAATTTGTATCCATGCCTTAGGTTACTGTAGTTGCGAAGTGGTGCATAAGATAGAGAAACTTCTTGATCACCTGATGTTATGTATTATTATCTGCAGTATGTGGCTTATGTTGTGCACAATATGGACAATGATGCTCCAGGGTCTAATAATTGTTGCATTGTTTTTATGTTGGAGAAAAATTGAAGAATGTATCTAAGCAGCATAGTTTGTTATTTACGCTTTAGGTTTTCAGTGGGCACAGCAGTCCACATCAAAGCTCAGATAAATCTGGTTCCCATAGCCAAAATAGAACATGAAAAACAAAAAACTCTCACCCTTTATATGGTTATATAGTGCTTTTTTAGTACTCTCTTTTCCTTTGTTTCCTTATTGCTGATAATTGCTAGTGTTGGTAGCTCCTTCTATCTTCAGAATTAAATGTTATGTGTTGTCTTTTCTGCGAGCTGGTTTTACTTTTCATTGTTCGGCAAATCCATTGGATAACCCTCAGAAATGGACTTGAGATCACATGCTTTATGCATTTATTATGCTTTATATGTTGTGTGTGTATGTTATGTGGGGAATTCATTATCAACGTCGCAAGGCTAGAACCAACGAGCCAACGGATTCCAGGAACGCAGAGGCATAAGGAATTGGCTAATCTGCAAGACAGGAAACTCAATAAAAGGGAATCTTATCTTTTAGCTTTCTTTAGTCTATGAGTACTTTCCATACTAGAGCGATTGTCTTAGATACGGATACGGTTTGTATTCCGAGTAGGATAGATTGAATTAACACTATATAAAGGGAGCCTGTCTCATTGTATGAAGCAAGTAATGAAATAGAATTCTGCTTCCAAATCCCGTATTCTCTGTTCCCAGTCCCTTGCTTGTCGACAACAGTATTCATCACGGCTCCTGGGCGTCGTGGTGTTCCGCCGAGGTCGCCTGTGGATCACGACTACTTCCTACGATCCAGAGGCGATACCAATTTGGTATCAGAGCCACCCTTGGACGCTGCTATGGCGAGCTCGGAAGATGCAACGGAGGAGGTGTCCATGGCACAGCTGCTCCAATCCATACAAATGCTTATGATGCGCATCGATGGGATGAATCAACAGATGGGCGACGTGGTCACGCGTTTGACGGCAGTCGAGAAGCAACCCGCGATAGAATTGTCGGTCAGGTTGCTTCCATCGATCACAACACCCAATTTTTTCTAAGACAGCTTAGCAGACATCTTCGACAAAGACTTCCCGCAACCACCATAGCATCCTCAGCTATCCAGTATCCACCATCGCAATACTCCATGACCAATCCTACCACCTTAATACCAGCCCCACCACACATACCCAGACCAATCCTACCACCTTAATACCAGCCCCACCACACATACCCAGACCCATCACTATGCCATACAATCAACACCAATTTCATCCTCAACTCCAAGAACAGCACGGTGGCAACTTCCCAACCGAGTTACCATCAGGCAATGTTTCATCTGGGGTTCCACGCTACCATAAGCTGGAGTTCCCTCTCTACGACGGCAAGGATGATCCTTTGGCTTGGATTAATAGATGTGAACAATTCTTCCGCGGACAAAGAACAGAAGAGACCGATAAGGTATGGCTCGCCTCTTATCACCTCACTGGAATAGCCCAATATTGGTATTTCCAGTTAGAACAGGATGGCGGTACGCCATCATGGCCGCGTTTCAAAGACCTCTGTCATCTCCGATTTGGGCCACCGATGAGAAGCAATCCTCTCGGCGCTTTGGCACGTCTTCCTTTCACCAACTCAGTCCAGGATTATATTGAGCAGTTCCTTGCACTATTATGTCGCACAGAGGCATTACATCCACTACATCAGATGCATCTCTTTACCGCCTGACTGCCGGAACAACTGCGTATTGACATAGAGTTACAAAATCCAACAGACCTCCAGGTGGCAATGAGTCTCGCCAGAGCATATGAACGTCGGGGACAGGCGATTCCGATGGTGCCAGGAGCAGGCAGCTGCCGTCCGAGTCCACGATCGACGGGGTGGCAGCGACCATCCACTCCACTGCCGTTAGTACCACGACCATCAGCACCAGATAATGCAACCACGACCAGCTCGACTACCACAAAGATCATCCCACGGCCAATACGATTTAATCGAATCCAATCGAGATGGCGAACGGCGAAGAAGGGCCTTTGTTTTAAGCGTGACGAACGGTTTGTCCGAAACACCATGCCAACCACTGTTCTATATTGATGTGTTGACGACGATGAAGATTCAGACTAGACAACATAGCAGATGATCCGCATAAAGCACCCACGATGATCGTTGATGCAAAGGACTGGCTCGAGCATCCGGACGAATGATACCATACAAGTAAAGGTACAAGTGGGCGAGAAGGAATTTATTGCATTGTTGGACACAGGGTCTACTCATAATTTTATCAGTGAAGAGATGGTGGCCAGCACAGGAATACAACTCGAGCCTCACCCTGGCCTTCGTGTCGAAGTAGCCAATGGAGACCGTGTGACCAGTGGAGGCGTGTTCCGAAATCTGCCCCTGACAATTGCTGGTGACACATTCACAACAGATGCCCTAGCTCTTCCCCTCGGTGGGTTCGACATCGTGTTTCGAGTACTGATGGCCGGACATTAGGACCTATTCTTTGGGACTTCAACAACTTACGATATCCTTCGGAGAGCAGGCCGTCACATTACTTGGCATGGGATAGCAGCACCAATGACAGCGGCCCGAGCGATTACATACTCCAACGAGGATCTTCTATCTGCCCTATTGACCGAATTTGAAGATCTCTTTGCAGCTCCAGAAGGCCTTCCGCCGACATGACCTTGTGATCACCGAATTCACCTTCTAAGATGGCTCGTAACCGATGGCGAAGACGCCTTATCGATACCCCGATTCATGTATGATGAGCTTGAACGTCAATGTGTCGCCATGTTGCACTGTGGCACCATCCGCCCAAGTACCTCAAGATTCTCTTCACCCGTGCTCCTTGTCAAGAAGGTCGACAACTCATGGTGCTTCGTGTTGATTACCGCAAGACTTAATGAAATAACGATTCGCGATAAATTTCAATACGGCCGTTGAAGAACTCATTGACGAGTTAAAAGGCGACGCTTCTTCACCAAACTTGATCTCCGTTCAGGTTATCATCAGTGCGCATGCACCCACGGATGTGGAGAAACCGCATTCAGACACATCATGGCCACTTTGAGTTCTTGGTGATGCCGCTCGGATTAACCAATGCACCATCGACATTTCAGCCTTAATGAACGAGGTTTTGCGGCCGTATCTTCGCCGTTTGCCCTTGTTTTTTTATGATATTTTGATATACTGACTTCATCGTGGTCGTAACACTTGCAACATTTATGGACCATTCTACAAGTCATGCGCGACCATTGCCTCCATCCAAGCGGTCCAAATGCACTTTTGCTACACCATCTGTGGCTTATCTAGGCCATGTTATTTCCGCCAATGGGGTTGCCATGGATGCAGACAAGGTAATTGCCATCCAAACATGGCCACAACCGCATCGGCAAGAAGAGGATTACGGGGTTCCTTGGCCTCGCAGTTACTATCGAAAATTCATTCGTGATTTGATTATTATAGTCGCTCCTCTCACTAAACTCCTCAAGAAGGAAACCTTCCGGTGGTCCGAGGCAAGAACCCAAGCTTTTCAACCCTCAAGCAAGCTCTCGCCAAGGCACCGCTTTTACACCGCCAGACTTCTCCAAATGACTTCATCGTTGAGTGCGATGCCCTCGCACAAGATTTGGCGCCGTTCTCCACCAAGGTATTGGTCCGCTGGCCTTCTTCAAAGAAACCGGTGGTCGCCCAAGATACAAAGCTTGTCGCTTATGAAAGGGAACTGATCGGATTGGTACATGCTATAAGGCATTGGAGACCATATCTGTGGGGTCGTTCTTTCATCGTCCGGACCGACCATTATAGCCTGGAATTTCTGTTAGATCAACGGCTCTCCACCATTCCACAACATCAATGGGTGAGTAAATTATTTGGATACAGTTTCGCAGTGGAATATCGACCTGGACGTTTGAATATCGTTGAGGATGCTTTGTCACGCCGGGAAGGGGACTCCACTGCAGTTTTTGCTATTTCCCGACCGTCATATTTTCTCTTTGACTAATTGCGGCAGGAGGTGGTTACTTCAACCGAATTACAACACATCTGTTCTCAGGTTCGATCCGGCGAATTGGGTGATCCATGGTCTTGGCAGGATGGCTTGTTGCTCTGTGAAGGACGAGTATATGTTTCGGCAGCTTCACCATCTTTACCGGCTATTTTAGCGATAGCCCACACAGGACATGAAGGATTCCAGAAGACTCTCCAGCGATTGCGATCAGATTTCTATGTTCCTAATGCACGTAAAAAGGTTCAGGATTTTGTGAGAGCATGTGACATATGCCAAAGGAATAAAACCGAATATCTCCACCCCGCCGGACTACTACAACCACTAGTGGTACCAACTGCGGTCTGGGCCGATATTTCAATAGATTTCATTGAAGGGTTGCCTTGCGTACATGGCAAATCGGTCATTTTATCGGTTATCGACCGTTTTTCCAAGTATGCGCATTTTGTTCCCTTGGGCCATCCCTATACAGCTACAACAGTTGCTCGTGTTTTCTTTCATGAGATTGTATGCCTCCATGGGATTCCATAGTCGATTGTCAGCGATCGTGACCCTGTCTTTACCAGTACTTTTTGGCAAGATTTATTCCGTTTGACGGGTACTCGTCTACATATGAGTTCAGCATTTCACCCACAGTCTGATGGACAGACAGAGGCCGTCAACAAAGTTATTGCCATGTACCTTCGTTGTCTCACAGGGGACCGACCATGCAACTGGGTTGAATGGTTACCTTGGGCCGAGTATTGTTATAATACATCTTATCATACGGCTCTTCGCGATACTCCCTTCAAGGTTGTGTATGGGCGTGCACCTCCTTCTTTGATGACGTATGACGCAGGTACTGCACGAGTTGCAGCGGCCGAAGCACAACTCTAGGACCAAGATATGTTTATTCAGGAGGTCTGTGAACGTCTCATTCAAGCCCAGCAATATGCCAAGCAATACTATGATAAACACCATCAGGAGATTACCTATGAGGTCGGTGAGTGGGTCTGGTTGCGCTTGATTCATCGGCCAGCAATGTCACTTACAGGTCGACGCACAGGCAAACTGGGGCCACGGTTCTATGGTCCATATCAAGTATTGGCTCGCATTGGTTTGGTAGCGTATCGTCTTCAACTTCCAGAAGGGTCACGTCTACACAATGTTTTCCATGTGGGTCTTCTAAAGAAATTCCATGGTGAAACGCCCACTACAATACCAGTGTTACCGCCAATTGATAACGGTCGTGCAATTCCAGTTCCTGCTAAGATTTTAAAAGCAAGTCGTCGTCGAGACATTTGGCATGTTCTTGTCCAATGGGTTGGTCTCCCTCCTGCGGATGCTACGTGGGAACCAGTAGACGATTTCAAGAGTGCTTATCCGTCTTTTCAGCTCGAGGACGAGCTGTTTGCCAAGGCCGGAAGAGATGTTATGTGGGGAATTCATTATCAACATCGCAAGGCTAGAACCAGCGAGCCAACAGATTCCAGGAACGCAGAGGCATAAGGAATTGGCTAATCTGCAAGACAGGAAACTCAATAAAAGGGAATCTTATCTTTTAGCTTTCTTTAGTCTATGAGTACTTTCCATACTAGAGCGATTGTCTTAGATACAGATACGGTTTGTATTCCGAGTAGGATAGATTGAATTAACACTATATAAAGGGAGCCTGTCTCATTGTATGAAGCAAGTAATGAAATAGAATTCTGCTTCCAAATCCCGTATTCTCTGTTCCCAGTCCCTTGCTTGTCGACAACAGTATTCATCACGGCTCCTGGGCGTCGTGGTGTTCCGCCGAGGTCGCCTGTGGATCATGGCTACTTCCTACGATCCAGAGGCGATACCAATATATATATAGGATGAGGTTTTGGCATGATAGGGAACTCTAGTCCCATCTATCATCAGTTCATCACCATTCATCTAGCACCTTTAAATCCCATCACCTTTTCTCTCTCTCCACTACACACATGACACATCCACATGCAAAATTCATGGTGTGGATAGATGGCACTATAGTTCACTAGCATGCAAGATCATTTTACTATAGATATAGGAAAATGGTATGGTACGAAGAAAGTTCTGTACATTAACATGCATAATGCTGTTACTGTAAGATTACCATGATTTATTTCATTGCAACAATATTTACTATTAGTGATCATGCGATATACTGGTGTTTGTTTAATTGTACCATTGACTTATAACTGTTTGTGCTGTTGTGAACATATTCAAATGCTAACATGATTGCCTTTTGGACTTTTCCAGTTTCAAGGCATCGCACACTGATGAACATCTTTGACAAAGCCCCTCATGTTCACAAAGATGCATTTGTTTCTCCAAGTGCATCCCTTATTGGTGATGTTCAAGTTGGACAAGGATCTTCCATTTGGTATGGGTGCATCTTAAGAGGTTTGTGCTTCTTATCCTAGTGAGCATCATTTTGAAATAAAAATAACCATTTGCTTCATGTTGTGTTTCTTGTCCAATGGTCTTCACTTATGGGTTTTACTTAAGATATATTTCTAGGGTATTTTTAGTAATCAGAAACTATTTTTATTTTTACATAACTACATGACATTTTCTAAGATTAATAAACAACAGTTGACAAACGGAATGGCAGTTCACATTGGATTGCTTGAGGTTTGCTTCTAAAGTAGCAGTTTTGGTTAATTTACCATGCATATCCCTGTGCATAGTCCTGTACGTAATCTCGAGGGAGTGGGTTCACTGGTGGACTTATGTTAGGAGTTTCGGTTCTGCATAATAGAGGAATTGAGATTGAGAAGGGGGAAGCTGGACGAAATTCGAGTTGTCCAAATTATATCATGCTAGAGTGTTTGGCTTGGTCGTACCTACAAAGTAATATTTTGAGTGATACTTACCTGAGATGGGCAGTCACTGCAAGCCACCAATTCAGGCGATTTTGACTTTGATTTAGATATTTTCATGGAGTTGAAATCTGTAAATGAATGCATTTGCTACATTTCGAGTACTATTTACTAGTAATTCTTCCATGTTTTTGATATCTTGTTCTATCATGCTGTGTTGTGACTACTTCTTCAGTTGTTATTTTTGTTGCCAACAAGTTCCTTGACATACTGAATTTCAGGGGATGCAAACAACATTCAAATTGGATCTGGGACCAATATACAAGACAATTCTCTTGTGCATGTGGCAAAATCTAATCTAAGTGGGAAAGTCTTCCCAACCATCATTGGGGATAATGTAACAGTAGGTAAATATGCTTTCTGGTTCTTAGTCCACGCAACATGTGCTTCTATCCATTGTTTTATTCTATATCCTAACAAATTTTTAGTTGGTCATGGTCTGTATACATTGGAGTCTAGCACAGTAAAATAGGTATGTTGACACTATTTGGCATCAATTGGTCTGTATGGCTCAGTACTGCAAAATTGGCACCCATGAAAAAAAAATCATTGCGACGTTTTTCTGAAACTCCATTTTGCAGGTCATAGTGCTGTATTACAAGGATGCACTGTTGAGGATGAAGCTTTTGTTGGTATGGGGGCAACCCTGTTAGATGGTGTTGTTGTGGAAAAGCATGGGATGGTTGCTGCTGGAGCCCTTGTAAGACAGAATACAAGGATCCCTTGCGGAGAGGTTGTGCCTTACTTTCTTCATTTTACTTTGTGTTTGGGTTCTTATTTAGGCCATCTTGGACACCTTTGCTTATCTTATTTTACTTAACTGGTGATTCTTTGTCGCAATAAGGCTTGTCTAATCCAGGATTAGCATGCGTTGAGGGAACAACCCAATTAACTCCACTAGATTGTGCAAAGTACTTCACTATGCATTTTTGGGGGCAATTACATTTCTCAGTGGCTTAGGTGCTATCTATTTGTGCATGGGTGAAGCAATAATATGCTGCACAACCCTGGTTTGATTATCTTATTTCTGCGATTGCTCTGTTGACTAGTTCTGTTGAATTCAGGTATGGGGAGGAAACCCTGCCAAATTTCTGGGGAAGCTCACTGATGAGGAGATTGCTTTTATCGTGGAATCGGCTGCCAACTATTCCAATTTAGCCAAGGCACATGCTGTTGAGAATGCTAAGCCTTTGGAAAAGATTGAGTTTGAGAAGGTGTTGCGCAAGAAGTTTGCTCGCCAGGATGAGTACGATTCCATGATTGGTGTCACTCGAGAGGCCCCTCCGGAGTTGACGCCCCCCAATCCTGCCCAATAAGCCTTTTTTCCCACCCCCATTGGGTGCCTTCACCATCTTCTATTGGACAGTGCTGGATCGTTAAAGGGGACACTGTTCCACGAGTTTGGCAGTTTATGCTTACTTTCCTCCCCAATAATTTTGGGTCGAGCAATGTTGTAAAGCTGGCCATGTACTTCAGTTTCTGCGTTCCATATGTTTAAGATGCGCTCCATGGAACAAACAGAACCTTTAAAAATACACGTTAAGCATCGTTTTTGGCAGGTAACATGCGTTGCGGCGCATGCTGTTCAAACAGCGGGATGCATTGGACGCAGCACATGATTTGTGGGCTGGTGGTTCGGCTCATACAAGAGCCGTCTTTTGATAAAATCAAATGTACATCTTGCTTGATGAATTGGTTGGTGCTGGATAGCTGGTTCTTAGGACTATTTCTATTCAATGCTGTCTCACTCCGATTGCTTCACCTCTTTTCGTGCAAAGGTAGCGCTAATGTTGGGAGCAAAATCAGATTTACATGGGAAACAGGGCACGCGGATGTAAACTGCTTTGAGGCTCTGTAACTTGCACCAGAGCTTCCACTTGGCCTCCTCAGCTTGCCTTGTCTGACTGATCACACCAGGTTAGGTTTGTACACGCTGCCACCCTCTCATCTTTGTGATTTCCATCATCCGGGGTTGGTCGCTGATCCTTGTGCTGCCCTTCTTCTTGGCAGGTGCGCCGTGCGCGTCTTCCGCTGCATGTATGCGCGAGGGGAGGGATGAGGAGGGAGAGGGAGGCGCTCGCACGGGGCTTCTCCGTGGGCGGCGGCCTCCGCCCACTCCCACTCCCTCGCCATCGTCCTCTCTGTCTCCGCCCGTCATAGAGGGCGAGCAGAACATGAGCAAGGACAAGAAGAGCGAGATCACGGAGGCCATCCGGGACAGGCTATCCTCCGGCGCGCGCCCTTCTTGCTGGGGCACCATCGGGACGAGACATCGGATCGGCCGGTGCAGGAGCAGGACAGGGACGACCGGCGACGAGCACGGCACGCCGCTGACCGTGACGGCAACCGTACTGTCCATACCCTGATGCGTCTGTATCAATGACAACCTCGGCAAGGCGGACGCGGCGGGGGTCAGGTCCCTCGTCGAGCGCAACGATTTCTACTGCCAAGAATGCAACACGCACAACATTCCCTGCTTTTCTCTTCTCGGCCGCTCTCCCAGCTTTGGGTGAGCGAGTACCATGTATCGATTGAATTTACTGAAATTCAACCGCAAGAGATTGGATCCTTTATACTTTCTTCTCTAGAGAAGGTTTCGCTGGCAAGCTTATACTAGATTTTTTAGTGCTTCATCGTCTGCTCTCATGGAAATGATTCGTCGAATTAGATGAGAAAACAAGCACCGACGGCCTGTTTGCAATAATTGGGAAGTGGAATATGAGCGCAGCTTGTTTGGTCGGAGGGAATGTGAATTTAGATGTGGGAGTCATAAAATCTCTTGTTTGATTGATGTACATGAGAATTTAGGTGGGATGTAGATTAAGAGTCTCCCACCATTTTAAACCCATAGAGTGAGGTGAGAATTAGAAATGAATTGTTGTCTAAAATAAGAGCAATCACTTATGTTAAGATATCTTAGAAGCTATAAAGCAATCCGTTAGTATATCTCATCTTTCTTGCTAAATAAGGGTCTGAGATTAAAAAGCAAACCCTCACGTCCCATCCCACTATAAACTCTAAATTTTTTAAATAATATTTTTTAAATAAAATTACATAAATAAATAGTCAATTAAAAAAATTATAAAATTAAATCTTTACCGCCAATTAAATTAGCAGCATACCCATTACTATTTTAATTAGCGACAGTACTATTTATTTCTGTCTCTGGCTTCAGTCACTCGAGCTCCTGCCGCAGGGCGCATCATGGCCTAGTATGTACGTACCAATACCATGTACCCACGTGAACCGCAAGCCATGCATGTGGTCTGACGGCTAGCCGGAAAGATTCTTTCTCTTTCTCGTGTGAGAGGCAGCTAGCGAGCTACACAGTACATACTACGGGCACACATGAATGTGCTCAGTACAATCATTAACTCGGAGCTCTGTTGTAAGCCCTAGCTACAGTACTATCGTAAGTTGAAACGACGATAGGTCTTTGTCATCATTTTAATTGACGATAGATATTTACGCTCCTGTTCGGTGGGCGACAGGTCTCTGTCATCATTTCAATTGACGACAAAAACATATTTGTGTAATTTTTTAATCAATTATTTATTTCTATAATTATATTTAAAAAAAACTCTTGTAAACTCTGTCCTCTGAACTCACTTTCATTCCCCTTCCCAATTGTTGCCAAACAAGCCGTTAGAGGAGGGAGTTTGTAGTGAGATATGGTTGGGAGTTTGATTTTTAGTTCTAATTCTCTGTTTGGCAAGAGATATGAGATATTATGAGGGGTTGCTTTATAACTTATGTGGTGTCTTAATTTAAGTTAAGATGACGGGCTGAGATCCATTGCTCAATAATTCCCTCCCCACCTTCGGTTTAAAATGGTGAGAGTCAAACTCCCAATCTCCATCCCGTCTAAATTCTAATGCCCACCAACTAAACAAAAGATTTCATAAACCCTTATCCTAAATTCCCATTCCCTCCCGATGCTATCCAATAGCTTTCAGACAAAATTTTAGTATGTTCAGATCAGTTAGATGTAAATCCTACTCCCCAGTCTCTAAACGATGGTTACTGTAACACACTTACGAAAAGATGAAGTCTTGTGGATTTGTTTTCTGAACAAATGACAAATCGGCCATGAAGCATTTCAGACATCCACATCAAGTGGTCTTTCCATAGAAAGCTCACATAGTGCAGAGAAGCGAAAAGTGGTTCCATGCTATCCTCAAAAGTGAATCATGATTTTTTTAAGCACATTCAAGGACTAATCCACAACTATCCACTACTCCAACAATATTGTATTAAGGTTTGTGCAATTTACTTTTTTTTGGAAGAACAGCAGTGAACGGACAATGCTACTGTTGCTCCAAATAGACCACTATTTGGAGCAGCAGTAAGATTGCTGCTTTGGAACATTCCAATGTTCAATGGCCTAAAAACTTACGACAAATAAACAGCTGCTGGGAACAAACAAAGAGTGACAGATGATGTTAATCATCAGTTCTTCCCAATACGAAGGAGCATTTCGATGTGCTTCCATTCCATTGTCGCCTGACATAATTTATAAAAAAAAATAGACAGAACTACTTACTTCCAAGGCATTGTAAACGAGACAACCTAAACAATGGAGCAATATCAGTAGCAACCTAAACAATGGAGCCATATCAGTAGCAGTACTCGGGCATTGAAATGGTGAGGAAAAATTCGAGTAGGTAAAGCATTCCTCATCATCAGTGGAAAGAACGAAAAATCCCGAAACTATCTAGCGCAGAATGGGCAAATGCCAGTTTTCATAAGGGAGAAGCTTCTTTAGCACTACTTGGGCTTTGTATTGGTTGCAATGATTTACTTCATCTGTCAAATCTTTCGAGCCTCCTGCGGCGGATCTCCTCGACCGAGATTTCCCCGTTTCCCCCAGCTTGGAGATGCTCTCTGTGGGAAAAAGCACGGTCCTCACGCGGAGTGCTGCACATCTCACAGATATCTAAGGAAGGTGAGTTGTCGTAAGTGCAGGCTGAGCATCTCCATATACCTCGACTGGTCTGTCTTGCTGATACATGGTGCCCAGCTCTGCCCCGACCTGTTATGTGGCCCTGAGGACGGCCTGACCTTAGAAATCGCTGAGCAAATTTCACCGGCCAACTCACAACCTTTGCAATGCCTGAAATCAGAAGAGCAAGCGGGTCTGGTCCGGAGAATGATCGCTTTAGCCAAAGGTAGGCCAGTCCAGCAAGTATCCCACCGAGATGGCCAATAAACGATGTCCCAGGAATGAAAGCCTGAATGAGGAGTAATTCAGCCCACGCAGCATACTTTGCTGGAATAACCATCCCATGCAGAAAGACAAAATTGTCTGACAAATCATTCAGCACAACCTTCATACCAAACAGCACCCCAGAGAATCCAACAGCAAACTGATCATAATACGCAGTCTCATTGCCAAAAAGGAGTAAACCTTTGGACAAGAGCAATGTGATGCCCTGAGACAGGCCAAGCAAGGAAGCCACCATGGATGCAAACTCAACACTGCCCATTGATGTCTCAAGCTGTACGCCCTTCCACAGGAGAGATGTCATGTTGTAGAAGAAGTGAGTTTCACTTAAGTGGTAGAAAGCTGACAGGAAGAAGCGTGTCAGGTCGCCGTACTGCAACAATGTTCAAAAAAATGTTATTTCAAAATGGTACATAGAACACTGGAACAGGTACATAGAAAATCCAAAAGAAACTTACAATTACATTTCACTACTACATTTTAGAGCACAGCATGCACTGTTACACACCCTACTAGCAAATGTTGAGAGCAATAATAATTCCCTATGAGAAGCACAACAAACACATTGTGAACCAGTTCAGCCTGTATTTTACTGAATCTAGAAATATCGCTACGAGTGTAAGAGTAAGACTACGAAAATACTCTTAAGGGCGATTTTATAGGGAGGGCAAGTTTATGTGTAACTACGAAAAGTAAATACCACAATGGGGTGGAAGATAAAATAAAATAAGTAAATACCGCGACGGGTGGAAGATAAAATAAAATTAGTAAATACCACGACGGGGTGGAAGATAAAATAAAATTCTTCTGTGTCCAGATTGTTGTTTAGGGGGCAGGAAGGGTGTTGACGTGTTGTTGTTCTCTAATTTTCTGTGTCTTTAGGAGGCACTTTCCCTTTTAGTTGGTGTCTGTTTGAACGGTCCTTTTTGCGGTAATCTTGTAAATCCTGCACAGAATTTCCCTCGAATCTTAATGCTTTGGACTGCAGTTCTTCTGCAGCCCATCCCCCCAAAACTCCTCTCTGTTGATCCTATTCCAATGTAGCACTGTGCAGTAATCATCCTACCAAGTTTCCCCAATTGCAAATTGCAGATCAATATTAAATTGCAGAACACAGAAAATTCACATCATGTACCACTAATCAGCTAAACCTGACAACAATGTAGCATTGTGCAGTAATCATCCTACCAAGTTTCGCCAATTGCAAATCGCAGATCAAAATTAATTTGCAGAACACAGAAAATTCACATCATGTACCACTAAATCATCTAAACCTGACAACAATGTAGCATTGTGCAGTAATCATCCTACCAAGTTTCCCCAATTGCAAATCGCAGATCAAAATTAAATTGCAGAACACAGAAAATTCACATCATGTACCACTAATCAGCTAAACCTGACAATATGGCAACCTGAGGCAAAAACCTCTGACACAACATAATCCCTGTAGCCCTAGAACGGATTAAAAGTGCGGGCTTTCGACGCGCGATGTGTATTCTTCTAGCGGAGCAAGAGCTACAGAATCAATCTACACATAACTCCGTCGTCTATCTAATCCGCAGGCGCGGCGTGGTGGTGTAAGTGGGTGTGGGTACCTGGATGATCATGTGCGGGTTGAAGGCGACTCGGGAGAGCGGGGGGAGGAGCGCGTCGAGGGCGCCCGGGCGGAGGTACACGAGCGCGTTGGCGGCGATCAGCGCCGCCGTCACGGGCGGGCGGCTGGCACCGGCGCGGCCGTACTCGAGCATCACCTGCAGCGCCAGCAGGGGCAGCATCCCTCTCGACCGGCCCCCGCCCCCGCCGATGCCGCGCCGCCGGCTGCTGCTCATGCCGACCCCCATCCCCGAGACCGACCGGTGGGGCAGCACCGCGAATCGACGATCGACTGGCACCACCAAGGCAAAGGCCGCACGCAGCACGCGATTCCCTTCCTTAAAAATTGCTCCTTTTTTCTCTTTTCGTTCCAGTTAGTTTGCCTTGCGGCTCTGGTTTCCTTTTATTTCTGGATGGATAGGATAGTTGGTTCTTTGGTTCGTTTCTTTCTTCGGTCGCAAGATATGGCGGCGAACCTTCCAGGAAACTCGCGCACTGGCTTGCGCAGGCGGCAGGCTGCTTCGCCTCCTCTCTTCTTCCTCTTCCTCCTCTCAATTATCTTGGCAAAAGATTAAACTGAATCCTTCTTCGTGTAGTGTCTCACAACTCGTGTGGTATCCGCGCAGCTTCAGAGTTAAACTAGTGTAGCATCTCAGTCGTTATTTTAACCTGCAGCTGTCTAATATTTGGACTGATGACAGACGATAATAATTTATTTTAAAAAAACCGAATATTTATTTTGTAATAATTTTTTAAAATAAATATTATTTCAAAAAAAATTCTAGTATTCGCACAGCTTCTAGAGTTTGGCAGAAACACCGGAACGTGAGTGACACGGGCTCAATTGTCCGGTGACCTGAGGCCAGGACCATGGCCAGGATTGACCGAAAAAAAGGTCATGCATCTAACAACTTATTCGTACGTTGTTGGTCATGTGTGACTAAATCCTATGGCTACTAGCCCAACTATACTTATCAGCCTAGCACGGTGGTTGTCTTAATTGCAACTTGCACATAGAACTGCGACTAATATTCGATGCCTAGTTTCGTTCTGAATAAAAATTGGAGCCGGGTCTCTTGGCCAATTAGTGTGGCTGACTATGGTTATGAACCAAATTAACTCAAGTTTTGAATTCATCGTGACGTTCACTGTGGATCTTGCTGGAGTGTTCTTTTAGAGGGTGTTTGGATGAGGAGGCCAGGCTCAAGTTGCTCTGCGCATGTGGAATTAGCTAATTTTGTCTTTTCAATTTCAACAAGTGTGTCTAGACAAGAATCACATTTATTTATAGTCATGGAGTTAAGATTGTCTATCTCCAATTTAGCACAATCAAGATCAATCACTAGAGAATTATAAAAACCCTAAGCCTTTTATTTTCATCACGTATGACAACATATGAATCACATAGCATAGAAGCATTGGACTTCAACAATTTATTTTCTTCTTGAGTGCGAACACATGAAGCACAAGGGTGGGTTCTCAAATAAACTACTTCATCACGAAAGTACTTAAGTTGGGAATTTAAAGTGTCCAAATGATGATCATTGGTGGCTTTCAAGCTCTTATTTTCTAAAACCAAAGACTCACATGAATCACAAGACATAGGAGAACTCATCCTAGCAAATTCATCAAGTATATCATTCCTATCATTCCCTAGATTTTTCACTTTTTTCCTAAGAGCACATGATTTAGAATTATGAAGCAACAAGCTCTTAATGAGTTTCCCTTTGCTCACCTTGCCTAGCTCATGTAAGAGATCCTCCTCGGAAAGCCCCTCATCATTTTTGCTCTTGCCATGATCATCCTTGACTCTCTTCTCGATCGCCACTCCACACATGCCATCGAGTTCCTTCTCCTCATCAGACTTCATGGAGAACTTATGTCTGAAACTAGAGCACATATAGGTAAAGTAGCCACGAGCGCCACACATATCACAATAACGATCCCTAGCCAAATTTCTCTGAAAAGAGTTACACCTCACATGATCATTGGCAAGAGAGTCACAAGAAGAAGAATTCAAAGACTTACAAATCCTCCTACTAGCCGCCATGCTCAAAGATCGGTGAAGATCACAAAAGAGCAAACCTCGCTCTCATACCATTTGTTTGACTAACGAGGCGAACCGGGGGGGGGAGGGGGTTGAATAGGCGCCACACAAACAATGACATCTTCAAAAACTTTTGCCTTAAGGAATTCAAGGTTGTTTCACTCCAATAGCTATGAAGATCAGAGATAATCATTCAAACAAGAACTAGGCAACAAGAAGATCAAGACTCGCCAAAATCCCCACTGGACTGGTCTGATCGGATGAACAATAGTGGTTTGACTAGAATGAACAGTAAAATAATCACACAACTGAATTTCAGCATTATTTCAAAATCATAAATTGATCTAACTTTTGATCCACAACTTCAAACTTTATGAAACTTGAAACACACATTCTCTAGGATTCCAAGAACCTATTCTAATAAAAGATCTTGAAGTTCATTGCCAAAGTTCAAACACTTTTCCGTTTGAGTGAAGGTTGCACCCAAACCAGGCAAAATACGAAAACGATGATTGAGAAGAGCTTGTGGGAGGAATCAATCCAAGATAGCTAAGGATGGTTTTCCACACGTCCTAGAACCCTCAATCACATCAAGAATCAAGCCAAAATCCCTCAAGAGCAAAGCCACCATTTCTTCCACAAAAACCGGGCAAATTCAAGAACTTGCAATAGAAAGTACATAGATGGATGAGATATGGTTTTCAAGAGATATATCCATCATTTGCACATCCTAGGTACAAAGTAAGATCAAGAGGAGAGGAAGGAACACAAAAAACCAAGCCAAATCAAGAAATCAACACTTGAATATATGAGAGGAAGACTTGGGCGAATTTGAAGATTTGATTTCTACTTGGAGATGAATGTTTATAGCCACTCCCTTGGAAGGACAAAGGCACTAGGGCAGCAGACACACAAGTGTTCTCATCTCTCAAACCCTAGCCTCCTCCTCTTTCTACTTTCCTCAAATTTTCACATTAGGGTTCCTGTGCTTGGTTGTGCAAATCCTGCACCAACCCTTACATAATAGAGGCTAGGACTAAGAGAGAAACCCTAACGGTTACCCATTAAGCCCACACACAAACATGTCTCTCACTCACGCACGCTTCTAAAAGTGTTGTCTTCATCTTTAGTTCCATTAGACCAAATCCATCGTGTCATGCCCTCCATAGAGTATCCTTGACCTAATCCATTTAGGCCACCACCTTGGTTTCACACACCAACACTTTTTCGGTATTGCACAATTTACCAAAATGCCCCTTTCTACCGACCTTTCCTGATTCCTTTACATCGAAGCATCGCCCATGCTTCATTTTCATCCATGTGGCCCCAATGACTTTTTACCAAGCCTCTCACACATCCGGATCGCACCGAACCATGCTCGCTTGCAAACAGGCACAAGTTACTTGGCGCATGACATGCTTTACCATGTACCATGATAGCAACCCATTTCCTTGACCGTTCCGGACCTCAGCTCCTCCCTAAGATTTGTCCCAGTCCACCTTGTCGTTGTCCGTCATGTCTATCACTGGTAGATCCTGCTCCACTTTCTTGTCTTCTCGGCTTGTAATCACCCTGGTAGCCTCAGTCATCTTCCCGCGACAACTTGATCGTTCTGGACCTTAGCTCCCCTAGCTTAGTCCTGATCCCCATCTACCTCTCCATGACGTAGCTATGGAGTTATACAACCAACACCAACAAGCAAACCGTCACATAACACCACACAACACAAAAAATCATCAATTTACACAATTGACGAGTCATGAACACATACCTTCAAAGCTTCGTTTCTGGAAGCATTACTTTACCTCAAAATGTCTTTACTCAAACTTTGCCTTCCATGATTTGTGTCCATCTTTCACCTTACTCGAGTCCAACCATATCACCTAGCATCCATGACCGTTCTGGACCTTGTTTCTCCTAACCAAGTCTCGATCCTCCTCGCCGTTGATCATAGTTGACTCCAAGTCACCTACATGGCAATAGACAAAGTAACCATTTTTTGGGCAGAAGTTCTTCGCAACTTGACCCACATTAGTCCAAATATGCAATGTGCAACACATATGCAACATTTCCATAACCCTAGGTCAATTCCCAAAATTTAGCACACCTCCCTGTGCACTGAACTACCATGGTCGGTCAGACCACCGGCCCTCGGTCGGTTTGACCGCTAGCCCTTTGGCTGGTCAGACTGCCAACCCACGATCGGTTAGACCGCCTTGACCGGTCTGACCGTCAACCAACGGCTGGTCAGACCACTTCCGGTCTGGATTTTGCGTGCAGTCTCTATTTTCAATGGCATCTGGTGCAAACACATCTTCAAACATTCCTACACAAAGTGTTTGATGTCCATTTCCCAAAATTTTGCACCGCCGGTCAGACCATCTCCCATGTTCGTTCAGACCGCGGGTCACCTGACAGCAACCCTAACAATATGCAAAACCGTGAGTTTACACTCCAAACTCCTCGACAGTGATCCCTAAAAATTGTGTCTACTGTGCCAATAGTGATTTATTCATAACGAGTTTAATTCAGGAATATGATCCTATGCTAGCAACTGTGCCAACAGTGATGTACTCCTATTCTATTACTATTCTTTCATGTAGTGCTGGATTGGAAACAAACATTTCAGATTGACATGCATGGGTGATGTAGCACGGCATTGTAGCAAAGTACTGTGCCAAATTAATTCAGTGCATGGTGTAGCAACCTATATACCATATTGAGTGGTATTTGAGTTGGGACGTACGTTGATCTGACTGCCCAACACTACCAGAAACAGGATTTTTTCTGAGTGCCAAAAACACTCGGGAAAGGGAGCCAAACACTCGGGAAATGTATTTCCCGAGTGTGACACTCGGGATAGATTAGTCGGGATACAACAGCTTCGAGTGTTACACTCGAAATATTATCGCCCCGAGTGCTTACATTTACACTCGGGTAACTCGCACACTCGGAGAAAATCCAGATGAACGGCTTCTGCACCCATAACGGGAATATTTACTGAGTGTTGACACTCGGTAATATGCTGAAAAAACACTCGAGAAAGCTTCCGATGAATCCGTCTGGAAATTGCCACGGGTCACGTTTTCCTGAGTGTTGACACTCGGAAATTTTTGTCTGCCGCCTGAAGTGTGGGTTCCGAGTGTCGACACTCGGGAACTATTTGTTGATTTCAGTGTCGACACTCGGGAAATGTTTGGTCCATTTCCCGAGTGCCAAAAACACTCGGAAAATGCACAAAACACTCGGGAAAGCGACAAAACAGCTGAACCCCATTTTTCACAAATTCATTTAAAATCCATTCCACAGCAATCAAATAATCCATCCATCCATTCCACAGCAATCAAATAATCCATCCATCCATTCCACAGCAATCAAATAATCCATCCATTCCACAATATATGTATATATATGTATGTATAGATCGAACAAAAGACATCATAACAGTTCCCAAGCTCACAACATTCAAGTTCAAGTTCGAAAATGTAAGCATAAGGCATTATACATATGACAGTTCCAAATAGTAATTTCATACTCTTATGTACATAAAACAAAAGCAAGTATCAGTACAACCATTTGCATGCACAGAATTTTCTGCTTCAATCTTCTGTGCACAAAAGCATCATTTTGGGAGTTCTGCAGATAGAGCAAAACTTAATATTAGTGTCATCTTACAACAAAAGTTAGGAATTGATATTACATGAAAAGATAATTAACCAAACTATTGACAAAGCAAAAAAAATTCCTTTAAATCATGATGAACAACCTAATAACATGGCAAATCAGTTAAGAACATGAAAAGCACATGTGCTAAAAATGTTAAACTCCAACTCTCAATATTTTGTCATTGTGAACTACTGATCAACATTTATGTCTCAAGCACTTATCATCAAATTCATAGAAAGGAGTGCACATACAAATTATTATATGTTGACACATTTCAAAAGAATTTATGATATAGATATAGAGAATTAGTTATATATGTAGCCATTTTTATCCATTTTTTAGCAATCACCTGATTGTGAATGTTTTCTAATATTGGTATCCTTTTAGTATATCATGAAAATAGCAAGCACCTGGTGGTGGCCTCTCGGCGATGGACGTCATGTGAACATTAGGACCAGAGATCTTCACTTGAGCATTAGCAGTAGAAGCAACTGATCCCGCTCGTTCCTACATTTTCATAAGAAATCGCATTATAAGAAATTTGCAGTAGCGACCAATAATTACATTGCATGTCATTTCAATGTCTTCGAATCAAGCAATCATAAGAGACTAACAATATAATAATCAAGATGCGATTATTAACCGGAGCAGATAAGTGAGGCAATGGTTCCCCGACGGAGGGACATTAAGTCGAGTCCGGTCCCGAGTGCTCGTGATATTTGTTTGCACATTGCCATACATTAGCCAAGTATGAATATATATATATATATATATATATATATATATATATATATATATATATATATTATTGTACTACCACGCCCAACTAACTCGCAGAACATTTGCTCCAACCGCTGCCTAGCCTCAATTTCCTGTCGCAGATGCGCCTGAAGCTCAAAAACCTGAGACTGGAAATCATGTGATGGCTGTTGTCGACTTTGAAGGTGTACTTCATCCGTTGATGCAGCACTAGTGGATCGGACCTCCGAGAGGGTTGTCGGTGTGCTAATGTACCCGGCACCCATGAAGAAACGATCATGTTTCTTCCCTTCAAATTTTGTACACAAGACTTTCGCGTCTAGTGGTGAATTCATGACGTCATAGTCCGGGCCATGAATCTCCTTAGCAAAGATCAATATATGCACTGTTGGACAAAATCATCAGGAGCGAAAATCATCGAGGACAAAATGATCGAAATCGTATTAAGTTCTCTGTCACATTTGGCCGCACAAGGTGCCCTCCCGATCACCCTCCTAGTTGCTACATATGCCTCCATATCGGAGACATGCCTCGCTTCTTCTTTTTCTCGCACCCAAAAAACCACTACGGTCAATAAATATGTATCGCAACATACAATCAATATGAACATGTTGACCTACCAGTTCTTCTTGTAACGTGCCATGGAGGAGCCGCCTTGACGATGTGCTATCCCGCCCATCAACAATCTCCGCTCCCTAGCAAAGACGAGAGTCCTGAACCATTGTTCGTTGCACCACCTGTCTTGGGCAATCTGCCGCCATGCATTTTCACACTTAAGGGCCCACCAAGGTATTGCCTAAATTAACCAAGTGTTAAATATGAATAAACTAGAATTGATTGTAATCAAGGACATCGTTTGTTCAGTTGGTTACCTGCATGTACTCGTCCAAAGTAATATGTGTTTGGCAAGCATCGGCCCTACGAATTTGCTGTCCAAGGACTTGTGTGTGGTAACAGATCACCGCTTGGATGCGTGCTTTGTAGAACATCTGTGGGATCAACTTCTTAACACAATGATGCAACACTCTCCTAGAATCAGCTTCCTGTCCCTCAGCCCATCGAAACCACCACTACAATCCAAGAATAAAGAATTGATAAAGAATAAGATGATTAAGTTAGTTGATGAAAGCGAAAAGGAATTGATAAAGAATAAGATGATTAAGTTAGTTGACATTTATTACTTGGCTACTAAACATCCAAAAGAGGTAAATTAAACATGTCAGACTACTTGAAGTTTTAGTACCAAACAAGTGAGATTAGCCAGGTTAGGTTTGCATAAAAACACAAAATATACGACTTTGTCCTCAAATGGCTTCTGTGTTCTTCAAAATGTTAGCAATCCTTGTGCAATTTTATCCTCGTGGATGTCTTCCACACGATCTTTACATTGCTTTAGTGATACATCTACCATTACTTTAATATCAACACTTCTATGAGCAAAAGGTTAGTGTGTTGGAAGTCAGAATTTAGATAGGTGATTGAACATTGGGGCCATTATTTTACCCAAACATTTATGCCTCATCTAGTCATCTAGTCACAAAGTAGAAAATATATTTCAATTGTAGAAGTACATATTATTTGGGATTCGTGTGGTAAGTTAGTATAGTAACTAAATTGAGACTCGAGAGTTGTGACCTAATCAACCCTAACATGCATAGGAACACATAGAAGCAGATTTGAATATTCAGTACTTACCCAAAAACTTTCCTCCATCCGCCGCAAACAGCTTGTCAAATGGAACCTCTCCTTTAGCAAACAAGCAGATCTTCAAGACCTCAGAGTGGCACCATGTCCATGCAGTTCGGCCTCTCAGAGGTGACCAAGCCAGGAAGTGCCATCGAATCAACACGCCAATTATGCCACTTAGTAAATATTATGTGTAAGGGGGAGTAGCTAATAGAGAAGTTACTTTTTGATAGAACCAAGTCGGGAAATTCGGTTTACAATTCCCAGCACCCTTCCTAAGAAGGGTCTCAACTTGTTTTTCGGATGGGTCTCGACGTTGCTTCCACTCGCTCCTAACAAATTCCCTATAGGCAACAAGACAAGTAGATTAAAACACTCATGCATCGATTATTGGGAAAAATAATTGTTGCATACCTAATGTAATCATCCGCTTTGAGAGGTTGGTAAAGACATACAACATCGCGATCAACCACTCATCCCGCGATAAAACTTTGGGAGTACCACCGCTTGAAGTGTCACCTCTTCCGGTGAAGAGGCTAAGTTGGCAATTATTTTGAGGGATGCCAATATTGTATCGTGAGGTTTGATTGTGCACCGTGTGAACATTGTCAGCAAAGTATATTGATGTGAAATGGGAAATTTCCTCAATTATGTACGCCTCCGCTATGGATGCTTCAACACGTGATCGATTTTTTGCTTTGCCTCGTAGTTCCTTTTGTTCTCTCTCAATTGGATACATCCACCGGTTTTGCACTGGTCCCTCCATCCTAGCTTCATAGGGAAGATGGAGAATCAAATGTTGCATTGGATTGAAGAACCCAGGTGGAAATATCTTTTCCAACTTGCAAAGCAACACAGGTACTTCACGCTCCATAGTTGACATTACCATGGGATCTATCTCTTTCGCACATAGCTGTCAATAAAAGAAGCTCAACTCCGCCATCACTTGCCAAACACACTCGGGGACGTAGCCACGGATCATCACAGGCAAAAGGTGTTCCATGAATATGTGGTAGTCATGGCTCTTTAGGCCATTGATGCGCATGGTAGCTAAATTCACTCCTCTCCTTAGATTTGCTGCATACCCATCAGGAAACTTTAGGGTCTGAAACCATTCCAAAATCTCCTTCCTCTGAACCCTAGTTAGGCAATAATTAGCTCTTGGCTTCTCCTCTGAAACCGTTCCATAAAGTGGTTGACTCGCTGCGGACAACATATCAAAGAAAGCCCTTGTTGCAGGCTCCAGTTCTTCCTCAGCAGGTGGCCCATATGCATGACGCACATCATCTAGCATGTCTTCTATCCTACTCTCATTGTGGCCGCCATCGTCCGTTTCTTCCCTTAGCACATCTGATCTGCTATGTTGTGACTCGCCGTGATACACCCACACGGTATAGCCTGCCCTAAATCCGTACTTGCACAGGTGTGCGATCATTGTTGCCCTCATTTTGTGGCCGTGTGTTCGAACAATGAGAACAAGGGCACAACACACCCCGTTCATTACTCCTAGCAAATGCTCGATCCACAAAATCTGTCGACTTTTCCATCCATTCTTGGGTACAGTCACCCATCGCTCTACGCCCAGTGTACATCCAACTACGATCCTCAGCCATCCTAGTGTGCAAAACATAATGCATATTTTAATCCAACTTTTATTTATGTCAAAAATTACAACTACAGAGCTAGCTAGAAGCTACCCTATGATGCATGCCCTATATATGTACACTAAAAGCAGTTGACATGAAGACAATATACATGATCAACTGAGCATAAAAACACTTTCTTTCAATATATATGAATGTCTTTATTTATTAACACATTAATGTAGCATTGTAATGACAAAGATATCAATCCACCATAAATGGACAACACAAAAGAAAATAAGCAAACTTTATTTCTTTTTCCACTTATCCATTACCTTACAAGACTTCTTGAGCCGAGGAGCCGAGGAGCTGCGATGGGGAAGATGGTCAGCAATGTTGTGTGTGGTGGAGGCAATGCATGAGGGGAGGCGGCAAAGATCAGAGGCAAGTACCATGAGCTATATTAGGATAGAATCGGCACTTAAGCATCGAAATTTAGACAAAACAAAAATTTTTATTGAAGTGAAGTGTAGATGGGCTTGTTGGACATACTTAATCTTATGGACCTTATACAAGACATATAATACAAGAAAAACCCTAGAGCTCATGGGCCTTATACACATGGGTCATATACACATATACATAACAAATAGAGTCGAGTTTGAAGGTTCTCCTCCGTGGTCCGAAGGACAAGACATCATTCTTCTCTCAGATGCATCCATGTGAATATGCATTCATTTGTTTTCTTAACAAAGTTCTTCGAGAGGATCACTCATCAACTGCTAATTTTATTTTATAAAAATTCATGGGCCCTCGGTCACCAAATCTAATATGCCTAGACAAAAACTGTTGAGTTCGGATGATATGCATGGACATTTGATTAGGTATGTACATACGCCATGACTTGCTTGCTTGAATAATGTGTGCTCAGCAGATCACCGCAAAATTATCTAGATCTCTGGATGCATGTGTCATCCAAGTCTAAACTTCATCGGTTATTTATTATTAATGACGAGCAGGAATTTTAGGTTAAGATGTTATTGGCATTGTTCTATTCAAGTCGCACTTCGTTCTATGACGATAGTACCTAGGATTACATCAACAAAAATCCAATCGAGACCAAACATTCTCTCAAGGAACCAAGTGAGGAAATGTAGGTCTCTCATATAATTCGTCTACTAGCTTAATAAATGATGTAAACAACAAGTAGATAAGGCGTAACTCAACAGGCATCGTAGTCATAGGGAATTAATGGGTAGTTTTAGAGTGGGATCATACTCATTATTGGTTTGTTTTTTAGAAAGAAACAACTTAGTTCAAGATCTGCAGTATTTAACCACATAAGAAAAGATATGGAGAAGAAAGGGGCATGCATGGAAGAAGTCTCCAGATCATGAATGTAAGAGTCCAATTACATCATGTTGAATCGGTATGCTAAAGAGAAGAAAACTAAATAAACTTGATGTCATATATAAGCACATCTTGTGTGCATCAAGACAAGAAATTTGACAAAGATGATCTATAAAACTCAAGCTTAGTAGAAAATTATCCATGATAACCCGTCAAGATACAGCTTTTGCATGGAATGCTAACGTAACAAGAAGTTAGAATATTCGCTCTATGTAACTAGCTAGCCACGTAAGTACTTCCCGAAAGAAGGAGCAAGGTAGTTCTACTACTACTCAGAAAAATAGTATCTCTTCTTTCAGAGTCAACAAAACATTTACATACAAAGGCAAGAAATGAATTTCAACCGCAAAGCATATATCATTTTCTTCAATCATTCTTTTTTTTTTAAAAAAAAATGCACATCATGCTTGGTTGCAAAAGTTTCAGCTGCAAGACCTAGATCCCATGATAACTTCAAATACATACACATATACCAATTTACACTTATTGTTCAATCTAATTTTCATCTAATATTTTTAATGTAAACAGGAGGATGGGTCTTGTGTAGGGTTTTCTACAAGAGTAGGGCAACAATTGCCAAGCCACCCACAAAGAGCGGCTACAATATTGATAGTGCAATCGCTATTTCACCGCCTCCCTCATTGACAACTACATTGCCTTTGACCAAATTTAGACCAAAGGCAAAACCTAGAGGGTTATGAGCAAGTGCCCGCTTCTCCAATAATCCTCACTACCGTAAAACAGATAATCCTCAAGTAGATTTTAATTGTGTTATCTATCACCCTTAGAGTAATAATATGAATGACTACATCATCTAACCCATCCAACAAATTTGAATGGATTTGCTAAATAGCACGCTCGATTTTTAACTTACCTATACGAATCCCATGGAGGAGGAGCCGAGGGGCCGGAGGCGGAGAGTTTGGGGCAAGGCGGAGGAGGGAGCCCAGAGGCGGAGTCTGGGCGGCGCGGCATGGCATGAGGAGCCCGGGAGGTGAGGAGGCAAGGCGCCATGGAGAGGAGCAGAGAGTGAGTCGAGGCGGCAGGCGGCTGGAGGCGGCGGAGATCGTGAGGATACATGGGGCACGGTCAGAGGAGAGATCGACAACATGGGGATTAGTGAGCAGAGCACGCGGGGTTGGGGAACGGATAGAAAGCAGGCGGCAGAGAGAATGGCGCGGCTGTTGTTTTTTAGCTCCTAAATGTCTCAGAATTTAACGACACTCGGGAGAGAGTTTTTCCCCGTTACTCCCGTCAAAGTTTCCCGAGTGTCCGATCGGATACTCGGGAAATTAAAATTTCTCGAGCGTTTTTCTCTCTCCCCGAGTGTTTCATGAGGCACTCGGGAAGTTCTCGAGTGTATTATTCAAAACACTCGGGAAACTTATGAGCACTCGGGAAATTCGACGATTCTGGTAGTGCAAACCGGCCGATTGGCACCTCGATGTAGCTTGTGCTTCTCTTATTTTGATCGCCGTGGATTAGTACATAAATCGATCCATGTAAAATTAATTTATCATCTTTTGCTCTTCTATCTTTTGATTGATGAACAATATCTTCATGTGTGGAAGTGTGTGACTCGAGCTATGACGTACCACTCTACTCACTAGCTAGTTGAACAGTGCGCTTCAGTCTTAGTTCATACGGAGAGTACTTCGCACTCGCGCGAGCCCATCAACCGTACGTGCAAAGGGAGGGACGAGAGAGACGAGTCTTCATATATCGTACTCGCGCGAGCCCATCAACCGTACGTGAAATGTACCAAGGATTCTCCAGAATTTTGTCGATGGTGATATCTTCATGGCAGGGCCAAGCGATTGGCTCCGGCGGCAAAAGCTGCCAATTTTTTTTCTCTTCTGCTCTGGTCTGGTGTTGGATGTTAGTCACACGATTAGCTGAGAAATTTCGCCGCAGACTTTTCGAAGTTAATTTATGCCGAGAAAAAAAACATACTTGTCAGTACTATTTCAAAGGCCACACCGGTTTGACTCTTGAAATAATACATTTTAGTACCGGCCCATATCGGTATACCGTTCCGGAGTTTAATAAACACACATATATATATATATATATATAATTGTATACACACTAAATTTCACTTGTAATATTACTCTAAATACATTGTAGTGGGATCAAATATAACATATACCAGTTGGGCACGAGGAGACTAGGTCGCGGGGCAGCGGGGGCGGTCGAGTTGCGGCAGAGGCGCAATGTGACGGGCGGAGTGAGGCCAGGGCACCACAGAGGTGGGGCGGCGGAGGAGGCTGGGGGCAGAGGCGAGGCGGCCGTCGGCCGGGCGCAGAGGCTGGCTTCTTCTTCGGCTTGGAGGTGGAAAAGAGACGAGAAAGAAAGAGGTGTGAGAGATGGGCACCTCACAATTTCATCCGGATAGGGCGGATGAGAGTGGAGAGAGAATACAAAAAAAAAAGAGGCAGGAATGAGGGGTTACGGATGTACGTATGATGAGTACAATCAATTCCCTTGTTTGTAGCGAGCATCCATCGTATGGTCGATCTCCGTGGCCGTTTGTCGTCACCCAGCATCACACCACATGAGTCACATGCTAATCGAACTCGATCTCTGGCTGAATCGCTGCAGCATGTATATATATAGCGTCGTCCTGCCCCCGGCCGGTGATCCGTCTCCAGACGAACTACCGGTCGCAGCAGCTCCCCACAGCGTAAGTATATCAGCCATGCTCGGGGGCGGCGATGGCCAGATGGTGTGCGTGACCGGAGCCGGCGGCTTCATCGGCTCGTGGCTGGTCTGGGAGCTCCTCCACCGCGACTACATCCCGCAGCTAGAATTAATAAACGTTTTATTTTTATTTATTTACACGTCGCAATACTGTTGGAAGAATAATCCATCCCACCTGCATTTAGGGCCCGCCTTGCAGGAGACGCTCGTACAGGTCTAAGGAATGTTGTTATACTCATAAAAGACTGTAATACCCCTCGCTTGTATTCTTAGAATAGCCAACCCCTAAGAGGTATTTTGGTCATTTGTACAGGCTGAGGAGCCTATAAATACCCCGTATATCCCTCTCATTTGGGGGGAGAGCTCTTAAGCAATACATACAAACAAGTCACTAGGTGAGCCCTCGGGAAGGATCCTCGAACCCCCGTAGGCCACCGACAGGAGTAGGGCGGTCCTCTCGGACCTCCGAACCTGTATAAATCCTCGTGTTACGCTCGCTCTCGTGGACGAAGGCCCGTAGCACGGCCGACGTCCGCGCCTCTTACTTGTGTTCGATTTTATACCATCAACATTGGTGCCGACCGTGGGGACCGTAGCTGATCAACAGAAGGCTATGGCTCCTACCAAGAAGTACTCCAAGTCCGTGAGGCCTCCTCTCACTTCAGAGCATAGGGAGCCCGCGGACGACCGGTCCGTTCCCCAAAGAAGCCCAAGGCATGGGTTATCTTCGGAGATCGGAGCTATTCATCTCGGGTCAGACAACGTCCTGCGCATTCCCGGGCTGCCAGGCATCCCCACCTCCATTGCACCAGCTGACGCGGTGTTTGGCCCAAGAAAAGAGGCCCGAAATGTTGCTGAAGTTCCAGGGCCATCCACCGCTCCTCGGGGGCTCGATGCCGCTAATTGCAAAGCAATGGTGGAGGCAACGCAAAGCGGTGGTGGACTACATGATGGCCACGATCGCACTCCCAGTGCCCTCAAGACGTCTCCCGCCTCCCAAGACCGCCTTGAGTTCAAGTGGCCCTGCCACGACCCGGCCATGATTTTTCCTCGAGAGGAGGGACGGGGGCATCCACAACCTCCTCCACTCGCCCACGCGGCGGTGATGGCAGGCTCTCATCGCCAATGCACCCACCAAACTCGGATGGGAGGAGCTCACCCTTTCCATTGCAATTCATCCTGTCGCCCACCGCCGAGGGCTGAGTTCATACCCTCGAGCAGGCGCCCGCGACCTCCCTCCAAGCTCCTCCTTTGGCAAATGCTTTGCACCGGAGATGGTGAGTCAAATCCCCGAAGAAGTCTTTGGGCTCCATCCTCAAGGTGCTACATGGCCGGGCGACTAGGGAGCCCGTGAGGCCAAAGTTGCTCCCGGTGCCCCTCCAAAGACCTTCAAAGTGAAGGACCATTCCACTGTCATGGGCCAAGTGCACTCATCAAGCCGTAAGGATTCACATCAAGGAGGTTGTAGCCGAGACGGTCAGAAGAGCATGTACTCTGCGGGCACTAGGCGTGCCCCCGTGCCACCAATCGGATCCGTGCTGGGAGCGCGGTCACCACCACCACGAAGAAGAGGATGCTGAATCACTAATCTCTGGCGGATCAAGTTGCAAGTCGGCGCTGGCGCCCAACTCGCCAATCGCCACACCATCGCCGCCACCGTGGCATCTAGCTCTTCCTCCAGAGAGCCCCGCCATCATCGTTGCTGTTGCAGCGATCACCATCACGCACGCATGAAGGGACAGGGCGTCGAGAGATCGAATCCTCTCACAAGAGATACTGCAAAACTCCTTTTCCGATCAAGTTCCGCCAAATTTAACCTCGGGCCTTACGATGGGGACTCGACCCCATACAATTCTTGAAGTATACTCCACGGCGATTCGGGCCGGGAGGTGGAGAAGTAGAGATGTGCAACTGCCTCCCGTTGTTCCTTTCCGGAACGGCACGTTCCTGGTTCTTCAACCAAAAGAAAGGCTCCATCTATTCTTGGGACCAGCTGAGGGAAGAGTTCAGCACAAATTTCTAAGGAAGCTATAAGCGCCCTATGCTCCCCAACCAGCTCTTTACTTTTAAGCAACAAAAGGGTGAATCCACAAGAGAATTTCTTAAGCGCTTTTCCAAAGTGAGAAGCCAAGTCGCAGATGCCCCGGACTCAACGGTCATAAATACTTGCAAGGAAGGGCTGCTCCCGGAGAACTCAATCGCGCTGGGAGAGATCCCAGAGGACGACCCATGAGCTCTTCAAGGTCATTGAAAAATACCATGGGGAGGAAGATGACTGCCAAGAAGGGCTTACCAGAAGATGAAAGCATCTCCCCAGGAGGAGGTCAAAAGGCTCCTCCGGAAGAGGGCAAGGACCGGAGGATCAATCCCGGCAGACGCGACTCCAAAGTCCTCGTCATGACCGACGCACCTCCGCAGGAGCATGGGGGCAACTCCACCAGAGGACCCAAGAAGGAATCGGGGCCTAAAGCCCACTGGAAGGGGCGCCCTGGTGAAGGCCGCAATGAAAAAAGAGGTGACCCAAATCAAGGAGGCAGACGCTGTGCGCCTACCACAAGATGCGTGGGCATGATACAAATGAGTCTTTGCCAATATGCCATCAAATAGCGAAGCTTCTCAAACGCAGCCTCGAGCCGCGCGCCACGGTCGCCATCCGCCCCACGGCCGCAGCGATGCCTCTTCAAGCAATTCCACAGCCCCCAGTTCAGACCCTTGGTGATCTACCCCCCGGGCAGAAGCCGCAGGATGCCGAGCATGAACTCCCTTTTCAAGCATCGTAAAGACAAGTAAACGTCATAATAGGGGGCTCGGCCTCCAGGCATGCGTCAAAGCGCCAAAGAAAGGAGTATGCCCGGGAGGTCAATGTCGTAGGGGTGGCTCCTCAGAGCATCCCTCCCAAGTGGGCAAATATTCCTCTTAGCTTCACAGCTGAGGATGCAAAGGGTTTAAGGTTCCCTCATGATGATGCCCTTTTACTAACCGCCACAATATCCAATTGCGAGGTCTCCCGCATCCTTGTCGACGGAGGAAGCTCTGCAGATATACTCTATTTGCGTGCACTCAAGGAACTATGGGAGTCACGGGGGGGGGATATCATCATGACATCTTGCTGCCATCCGATCGGCCTCTCACTGGTTTCATACCAGGAAAATCCATTCAACCCCTTGGGAGGATTGAGCTTCTCATGACATTCGGAACACAGGAGAATCACCGCACAGAAGCCGTCAGGTTCGATGTCGTTGACATCGAGTCCCCATTCAATGCTATCATGGGAAGGGCAACTCTCAACCGCTTCTGCGCGGCGGTCCATCAAAACTACCTGTGCTTAAAGATACCAGGCCCTCGCGGGGTCATCTCCGTAAGGGGCGATCAAGACTTAGCTCGCCGTCTATACCACAAAGCGGCAACTGACTCCGGCGACATCAACTTCCTCGAGACTAAGGAGTCAAACGAAGGAGCGCGCTCGCTTCTCTCACCAAGGAACGCCAAGGACATATCCCCCCCAGGGAGATGCTGTCTGAAGCCTCGCTCTGAGGGGGACCTGCACAAAGTACGACTCTTCGGCCAAGACGACCCGCGGTCTCTTAGAGTCGGGGTCGATCTCCCAAGAGAAGTGGAGAAAGAGCTCGTGAAGTTCTTAAAATCCAGTGCTGACGTGTTCGCTTGGACACCGTCAGACATGGCCGGCATCCCTCGGGAGGTGATCCAGCATCACCTCGCGGTGAGACCTGGATGCCCTCCAGTAAAGCAAAAGCTTCGGAAGCTCTCTTCAGAGCGGTGTCAGGCAATTAAAGATGAAATTGACAAGCTCTCAAGGGCCGGCCTCATTCGGGAGGTTTGGCATCCGGAATGGCTAGCTAATCCTGTTTTGGTAAAAAAGTCTAGCGGCAAGTGGCGCATGTGCATCGACTTCACCGACCTCAACAAAGCATGTCCGAAAGACCATTACCCACTCCCGCGCATCGACCAACTCATTGACTCCACCACTGGGTGTGAGTTGATGAGTTTTTTAGATGCATACTCAGGGTATCATCAGGTCTACATGGCGAAAGAAGACAAGGAAAAAACAAGCTTCATCACCCCTGTAGGCGCTTTCTGCTACTTGCGCATGCCCTTTGGGTTGAAGAATGCTGGAGCCACTTTCCAACGTCTCGTCTGTCTCATCCTCAAGGACCAGCTAGGTCGCAATGTGGAGGTTTATGTCGATGTATTTGTCGTAAAAGCATTCAAGCTTCGTCGCATATTGAAGATCTCCAAGAGACATTCACCAACCTTCGCAAGTTCGGCGTCAAACTAAACCCCGAAAAATGCGCCTTCGGGGTAAAGGGAGGAAAGCTCCTAGGGTTCCTGGTCTCACAGCGGGGGATCGAAGCCAATCCTGAAAAAATTCGTGCAATCCTCGACATGGAACCACCTCGCTCCACCAAAGACATCCAGCGCCTCATGGGGCGCATGGCCGCGCTCGGACGCTTCCTGTTACGTTCGGCGGAAAAGGGCCTCCCTTTCTTCAAGATTCTCCGTAGGCTTGAAGGCTTCCTATGGACCGATGAAGCCCAGAAGGCCTTCGAAAACCTAAAAGCCTACTGGCGGCCCTCCACTCCTCACAAGTCCAAGACCGGAGATGTGCTACTCTCAGACCTCGCCGCAACCCCCTGTCGCGGTGGCGCCTGGTCCTAGTCAAGGAAAAAGAAGGAATTCAACACCGGTATATTATGTCAAGCCCTAGCAGAGCAAAGACAAGGTACACGTAAATAGAGAAAATATGCTATGCTCGCTTATGGCTTCAAGGAAGCCGTCACTACTTTCGGGATATTCTATCCTTGTTCAACAAGCTACCCCTCAATGAGGTGATGAGGAACAAAGAGGCCACAGGAAGGATAGCAAAATGGGCCACTGAGCTAGCACCTTTCTCTCTCAAGCTTGTGGGGAGGACTTCTATCAAATCTCGGATCCTTGCCGATTTCGTGGTGAATGGATTGCATCGATCGACCATGAAGCAAGCAAGCACCCTAAACACCCTAGCAAGCATTGGACGTTATACTTGATGGGTCCAAGCGTGCGGTAGGGAGGTGCTGGCGTCGTCTTAGTAAGTCGGAAGGAAGGCACTTGAGCACTGTGCCCACTTATCCTTTAACCCCACAAACAATGTGGCGAGTATGAAGCATTACTCTTGGGTCTCACGCCTTGCTAAGGCCATGGGCGTCCGACACCTTCTCATCTTGGGGATTCGGTTGGTTGTCAATCGATGGATAAAACATATCGATGCCTCGATCAAAAATGGCCAAATACTTGGACAAAGTAAGGAAGATGGAATGCCACTTTGCGGGACTTGAAGCTCGTCGGATCCCGTGGAGATAATCACCGAAAGCGAGCCTTTGGCTCGCTACCGCAGTTCTCAGAACCCCTTCCTCCGAAGTTTTCTTTGAAGTGTTAAAACGCCATCGATGGAAGAAGTGGCTAATCGAACTACCCCGAGGTCAACGAGACTTGATCCTTCCTCCCTCTGGATGACTCCCATCATCAAGTGCATCTGAGGAGAAGAAGAGCCTGAGGATCTGATAATGGCTTTGAGGCTACACTCCAAAGCCAAGGCTTACGTGATCATTGAAGGAAAGCTTTACAAGCGCGGAGCATCCGCCCTTCTCAAGTGTGTCACAAGAGAAGAAGGCATTTCTCTTCTCCTTGATGTGCATGAGGGCCTCTGCGGCTCTCACATTGCGCCAAGGGCAATCGCAGCCAAAGCCCTCCGTTAAGGCTTCTATTGGCCCACGATGGTGCAAGATGCCCTCGACGTCCTCAAGACATGCAAGGGTGCCAAGGATGGCGACCAACCACAACGCCTCTGCTAGCCCCCTTTGCACCATACCGACACTTAGCCGTTTGCTGATGGGAAATGGACACCTTTCTGCCTTTCCCACTGTGCAAGGGGGCTACAAGCATGTGGTGGTATCAGTGGATTACTTCACCAAGTGGGTGGAGGCGGAACCCTTGGCCTCCATCACATCTCGTTCCGTACAGAAGTTCTTTTGGAAGAATGTTGTGTGTTGCTTCGGGGTTCCCAAGGAACTCACAGTGGACAACGGCACTCAGTTTGATGCCTCCTCCTTCAGGGATTTCTGCGAATCCATTGGGACCACCCTTTGCTTCGCATCGGTGGCTCACCCAAAAACCAACAGGGCTGTGGAAAGAGCTAATGGGCTAATTCTGCAAGGCATACGACGTCGTCTCAAGGCAAGTGCTCTCAAGCGAGCAACATGGGCGGAGGAGCTCCTCAGCGTCCTATGGGGATTACGCACAACTACTAGTCGTGCCACTAGGAGAACTCCGTTCTCGCTCGTGTACGGGGCAGAAGCTGTCCTCCCTGCTGAAATCCACCACCGTTCCCTCCGAGTGGAAATGCTCTCAGGGCCATCACCTGTTAGCTTCACCCAAAATGAGGACAACCACAGATTGAGGTGGACTTCGTTGAGGAGATCATGACCAAGCCCTCCTCAAGCATGCCGCCATAAAGCGAGGCCGCCCGGTTCTACAATGCGGGGTGAATGAGCGTGCTTTTCTTCTTGGTGACCTTGTCCTCAAAGGGTCACCGACCCGACAACTCAAGGGAAACTTCACCCCAAGTGGGAAGGGCCCTACCGCGTCTCCTCAGTCCTAGGATCAGGCGCTTACCGACTTGCTACCTCGAAGACAAGCGGTGAAGCATGCATGGAATGCGGATAAGCTCCGCAAGTTTTACGCTTAAAACCCTCTTGTATGCCCTCCGTGGCACCTATCAAAGTGTAAACACCATCTTGCTCAATGAAATGAAGACATGAGATTCCGGCACGATCCCTTTATATATGCAATTACGTTACAATTTGATGATAGTCCCTTAACACGCCGCTTTGTTAAGGGGCGGCCCTGATTCAGGGTAGTTTCTTAACAGCTATTTGTTAAGGGACATGCCTGTTTTGTGTGTATGATCCCAAATACATGCATGATAGTCCCTTAACACGCTGCTGTTAAGGGGCGGGCCACGATTCTAGGGTAGTTCCTTAACACGCTGCTGTTAAGGGACATGCCTGTTTTGTGTGTATGATCCCAAATACATGCACATCGGCGATTGAAAAGTTTGCCTTCTAACACGTTGCTGTTGAAAGGCCACCCTCCAACGCAATGTTGTCAGGAGGTTGCACCATCTCAGGAGATAGTCTAACTAGCACGCTTGCAACCAACTGTAAGGACTTGCTCCTAACGTGCTGCTGTTAAGGAGCTGTCCTTACCCAATAATCTCATAAGTCCTATTTAACCCTTCCCTCACGAGGGGTGTCACCCCCGTGGTGTGTAGGGCGCGTGACCCCTGTGGTCTCCCCTAACTAAGTCCTAGGCAGCTTGGGCGTCCGCCGCCTCTGCTTGGCGACTTGCGTCCTGCTGGACCCAGGGCGCAAGTGACGGCTCGGGCCTAGCGCCCGAGTCTATGGATGAGCTAAGGATTAGTCCCCCTTCAGCATCCAGGCTACGCGCCGAACGACCCCCGGGTCACGCCTTGCCTTGTTCCAATGCAAGCAAAGGCCAGCTGCGCCTACGACGCTCATATCCCTCGGGAACATATGCCTACGAGCAAAACAATAATACAAGCCGACAACATTTACAGGTCCTGAGAGACATGCCCTCTCAGCGGGCACAGGAGTGTTCCTTTATTACATCTGGCATACTGAAGGCCTCACAAGCAAGGCCTCTGCTATGGCGGCTTCCTATCGGGGGATTGAAGCGCCTCGCGACGATCATACCTAACGCTAAACCACCCACCCTCCGCGGGCTATCCTCATAGGGCCGGGTCCGATGGGCCAGGCGCTCGGCCCCTCCGCGCACACCGCTTATATTTGATGCCAATCACCTTCTTAAACATGCCCTGAATGAAGTATAACATCGTCATGATATTTTCACAATAGAGGGAAATGCAAACGTAATCATGCTCTCGTATGGAGGGCTACATAGGCTCTCAGGCCTAACTCATCTACCAAAAAATAGAACACTAAGCAGCCTGGCATGGTATCACTACGAAGTCTATACTAAGCAGAACATGTCAACAGAAATCATACGCTAGCTGGAGCATCACGCTCGCCGCTTGCTGGAGAAGGCACATGAACTCTCGGGGCGGGGATGAGCGGCGCTCTTCACGAACTCTGCCAAGAAGAGGCCTCGGCATGGCTCGCTCCTCAGGGGACGCCTTCTTCACCTCGTGAGTGAAGGAGCCGCCTTGAGCCCTCGCACCTTGCCTCCTTGCCTAAAACGTCATAGCGATGGGAAATGGCGAGGGCCCCGGTATCAAAGGCTGCATACCAAGGATGACACCGATCCTCTGTAGTGCAGGCGGCAGACGGACTCGCTCCCCAAGGAGAGGAACCCACACCTCTGGCCTCGTCACCCCTGATGGGATTGGAGCAACTTTAGCTCCTAAGCTCTCCAAGGACATCTGCGCGGCTACGGTGATCTCCTGGAGTTCGAAGAAGTGATTCAGCCGCTGCCAGGACTTGGTCACGTCCTCCTCCAAGCTCACATTCACATGGCGAATGACTCTAGCCTTCTCTTCTGAAACTTTCAGCTTCTCCTCAGTAGTTTTCAGCTTATCTTGTGATCATGATTTTCCTCTGCGATTTTCGGCCTTTCCTCTACTAACTTCAACCTGTCATCATCCAATGGCGGGCACTCCGCCGAGCCTCAGCTGCCGCCTCCTGAAACATCTCCTCAATAATTCGGGGGGCTTCATCCCTAATGATGTTAGAGATGGAAGTGGCCTGCAGGGAGCATGCGAAATGCCAGTGTTAGAGGATGATTAAAAAGCAAGTATTGGGCAGAGGAAGGTAATAACCGTAAAAGTACCTGGAAGTAGAGATTTATAGCGGTACCCATCCGATCCTTGAGGAGCTGGGAGAACTCTCCAACATCTCGCGTATCGCGAAAACGAGCCATGTACTTGTCGACACGCCCCTCGGTGAGGCAGACGAATCAAGCAATTGCATCATCATCATCGATGGCGAGGCAACAGAGGGAAGGCAACTTCGGTGGAGGAATAGCTCATGACCTCATCACGATCCTTGTCTTTGAACCTCAAGGCCGGGAAGGGCCTCCTCTCCGCCGGGGCCCTGAACCTTGGGCAGCGCATCTCCCGCATCCCCAGTCTGTGCTCCCACCTCAGCAACATCTGACGGACAGAAAACATTAGTGGGCAACGAGCAACAAATGAACAAAGATGAATAAAGATAAAAAATACGCTTAACCTTCATTGGTACCAAAGAGAGCGTCGAAGGCATCATGATACTGGATGACGGGTGCCTCCGAGCCACCTCGAGGAGTCAAGCCTAACTCCCTCCTCCGGCTCCTCCTCCATTCATGAGCGAAGGACTGGCCGAGCTAGAGCCGAGGGAGATCAGAGCTGGGGCTCAAGAAGAGGATGCGGCCTGAGAAGTCCCATGGCTCTAAGGAGGCCCCCCAACAACCCTGCGCTCGGGCTCAGTGGCATGAACATCGCTAGAAGGCTCCATTTTCCTCTTCTGCAAAGATGATCTCTGAAGTGCCCTAAAATCTTGAGGCTTCTCCCCACGTGAAGCATGGCCAGGGGCAGCAGGAGGTAGAGGACGCCTCGAGGGAGGACGTCTTGATCTTGAAAGCACCATGACCAGAGTCACCGCTAAGAGACACTTTGCTCCTGCAGATGGAAGCCTTGCTCCTGCGGTGAAGGTTTCGTAAATCGACCCTTCCGAGGAGGGTCCCTGGCAGAGCCATCCGGATCCAACACCTTGACCTTCTTCCTCTTCGACGGATCAGGGACCGGCTTGCCCCTGGGAGGCATCACCAACTTAAAGTTGTTGGCAATGCTGTTACACCCCCGACCATCGAAGATGCCAACCTCCTCAAGGGCCTCGTACTCGGTGATGGTCATCTCCCCGAGAATCCAGTCGGCCTCCTCAACTGCCTTCTTGGGAGAGCGCACTGGCACTGCAACAAAAAATCAAAGGTTGAATCAAGCACAAACCACAAGTAAATAAGAAGACTGACCAAGTCGCGCCTACCTTTGCTCTTGGAAAGTTTCAAGTAGTCGCGGTTCTTGTTGATCAAAGGGCTGACACCCAGAAGGGTCATCTCCTCCATCAAGTCCTGGACGCCGCTCCACTTGCGGACCTCGGATGTAGCATGAACAAACTCCCAGTCGGCATCCGAGAGAGGAGGAATCTCGGGATAAACATCTGGGTAATCTTGGGCCGACTAGGTGTAAGAAAAGCCCTCCACCTTCAAGTAAAACCACTTCTTCCCGGGACGACTCCAGTTGTATTTGGTGGCATGAACAGGATACTCACCTAGGTGCTGAATAGTCGAGACCAGCGAACCCAGCGGTCCAAACCTCCCGTTCGACCGCTGGAGATGGAAGAAGTAGTCAAAAGTCTGCAATAAAGATGGGCTTCAAACGCTTGCCCTCGGCTGCGGTCTCGCACAGCCACAAGAACACCCTCACCCTAGCAAGAAGGTTAGGCGAGAAATGCGAGAGCTCAACCTGATAGTGCTTGACGAGCGTCGGGACGAAGGATGGATCGGAAGCCCCAGCCGACCTCGAACCAAGCTTTGGCGCAATGATGTATCCTTGAGGCGGGCGCCGCGCCCGACCATCGGACGTCGCTTCGGCGTAAGGTGGCTCCGTGTGCCACCAACGCCTTCTCCGCCTTAGTAAGGGAGGAAGGTTCGACTCCCACAAGAGCCATCTCGTTAGGACCGTCATCAAGGATATCGACTTCCTCATCAAGATCGTCGCGTGGTGGGTCAGTCCCGGCCACCTTGGCTCGGTCCTTGTCCCCCCATCCCCGGCGGAAAAGGTCACAGTCCTTGGTCATGGCGGCAGAACGAGCAAAACCTGAAACACCCGCAATGCGAAGAATGGATAAGTACTAAGCAAAGGAACGTCGATATACACATGCAATTCTATAAGAGGCAAAAATTTCTCAAGCGCCAAAACAAAACAAAAAATAACCTACGTGCCTTGCACGGCCTGGCCATACATATGACTTGTATATAACAAGGTCCAAAGACTAAATACTGTAGTGTGTTAAAGAATAGGGCATGGTCCTAAGTTACCATCCACTACTGTTTGTTCTTTCTGAAGGCTCGGATTTTTTAGTTGCAAAGTTCTTGGGAAAGTGTATTCTGGACACCGTGTGGTTACTAGTTTGTGCTGTGAAAAGTTTTGCTGCGCCACCTAGTGTTGCTGATTGCACATGGTCACATGACAGTTCACAGTGGGCAGTTGCTTTCTGTAGAGAACATAGGTGAAAAGATGCTCCATGAGGGCGCCCTGGCTAAAGGCTAAAGCCAGCGTCCAGTGCTTGCTCCAACCCACCAGGAGAGCAACCCCACACCTAGCGCATACAGCAATCTTTTCTAGCATACTGGCGATAGTCTGTCTAGCATACAGGCACTTCTCTCTTGCATACAGCACTCTTCTAGCGCCCTAGCGATTACGCCTAGCATACTGGCGATTTATCTAGCATACTGGCGATTCGTCGGCGCCCTAGCACCCTGGCACTCTTCTAGCGCCCTAGCAGTTTTGTTGCAAGTTCCATCGAGTAGGCAAACAGTTGAAGAAGGCAAAAACTTCATTGCGAAACAAAAATAAATTCCAACTCCCACCATCAAGCGCCCTGGCACCCGGCTGCCCATGAGCGCCCTGGCAAATAGTGAGCCCGAAAGAAATGGTCGTAGTGTACATTCGCTAATTAACAAAAAGTAATGCATTGCCCTGGCGGCCGTGCCTGGCGCCCAACGCCTAATCGCATACTGGCGCTGCGCGCCGCGCCGGTGCCTCGGCGCCTGGCACCCACGCTCAGAAGCTGGGGTGACCATCTGTTGAGCATCTTGTTGGCATCTCCTCATAGCCGGACATGGGTGCGTGCATGTGGGCCTTGTGATCTTGGCCGGGCCAAACCAGCCGGACAACGGCGTCGGCGGCGGCTGCCAAAGCGGAGACGGTGTCGGAGGCAGACAGCAGGACAAGGCGGAAGCGGTCGGCGGCCACACCGACCAAGCCGGAGCCATGGGAGCGGCACCACACACAAGTCGTTCAGGAACAAGAACAAAGATGAGGAAGAAAGCCCAGGAAACAGAATGAACAGGGAAGCAAGAATCAAGAAGAGGAGGCTCACCCGTGGGCTCCAACGCTCTTCACGACGCGTCTTGATCCCCAAGCTCCCCTCACTCGTCGCCCCACCCGTGAGCTCCCTTCCGACCCGGCCGAATGGCCTTCTTTCAAGACTTAATGAGCTTGGTGGCCGGCGCCATGGAGATGGGCGCCATCATGAAAAGCACAAAAAGGCGGCGGGGAGGATGAAGAGACTAATGGGGAAAAAGATAGTCGTCTAGGGGCTTCTCACCACCGCCAAAGCACAAAAAGGGCGGGGAGGATGAAGAGACTAATGGGAAAAAGACAATGTCTAGGGCTTCCCACCTGTGAAAGAAACAAACAAGCAATATAATACTACTCCTTTGCTCTGTTCATTTGCCTTGGATTCTCCATGTGACCTGCACTACAATGCATTAAAATATTTCTCCTCCTTTGCAAAGGACAGCGAAAGCAGTGCCTTGGTGGAAAGGAATGGATGGTCAAAAACTTGCCTCCTCACATGGATAAAGCGAATCACAGCTCAAGCCGGTTAGAGCGGGACAACAGGGCCCACACCTTAAAGAAAAATTGTTGTCGGCGAGGCGGGCAAGTCGGGTCGAGGATGCAAACCGCGCATAAGCGATTTTTGTGCAAGCGGCAGCGTCATAGTGGGGTGTCATGCACAAAAAAGCTATTTGGGTGTGGGCGACGCCTTGTGTGAGCACATGCTACTGTCGACGATCGAATCGCCGATCTTACGAAAATAAACGAGGAAAATGGCGTGGAATATCACGGAATGGAATGGGGGTCGCTCTTTATTGATATGAACTGGATTTACAAGATATGGCTAAGTACTACCTGAATTACATTGAATGGAGGAATGCTTAACCGGGCAATCAGACTTAGAATATGAGTCTAAGGCTGATTATCTAGCTTTTAATTCCACCGCTTAGGCTTCTGTGCATATCTTTGCCTTGGCCTTGTTTTGTGTGTCGCCTATCGTCTCCCTTCTTGTCCCTGTTGTTGTCTCTTGTGCTTCACCTTTAAATAACTTCCAAGAGGTGGCGAGTTAATCCGGAGAAGGCGTCCTGGTGAAGCGTACGTTGGTTGGAGCGGTAGAGAAGTTAGCAATGTGCTAACTTCCTTGCGGTTGCTTGTGAAAAGCTTAACCGTAGGGTGGTTAATAGTCGTTGTCTCGGGGTTGTACCATCGCATGGTTTGGAGCATTATAACACGTGTTCCATTCATCATACGATAAGAAATACCAGTTCAATAATTTTCTGGCGGTTATCGGTGGGGATTAGGCACAAAGCCTCATCAGACTAGGGTACCCATTAAGTAACCTTGGAATACTAACGACTGGGGAGGTCGTCGGTCTTAGGGGTTACGACCATGAAAACGTATGGTCTTTTATTATATATTAAAATAATACATAGATGTTTTAATCCTCGTCGCCTAGCCCCGAACTTTAAATGAACGGTCGTGTATATACCTTTTCCCGATGAAATCGTATCGGCGAACCCATTTAATGTCGTGGTATCTGAAGTGGTCTGTGTTCACTTTAAAGTTGAGAACTTGCCTTGGGAAGCGAAGAGTTCCTCTGTCAGTTTGAACAAAAAAGCTTTTTGTCGGTTGGACTTTTGTAGAAATCCTTGAAAGTATCGGAAGGTTATAAGATCTCCTCTCATTTGGGCTCTTAGAATTTTTATGCTTCCGAATCCCTTCGATCCTTTAGCTTCTCGCCAAGAAATCCTCCGAGTCTTTTCTGTTCTTGACCACAAAGTCTCCAACTTTTGCTACTCATTCTTGAGGTTTTTCGCCATGTCGAGCAGATTACAAAGTGGTTGCCTTGAATTGGGCAAGAAAAACTCGAGGCCTTGAAGAAGATGGGAATGCTCCCATATAGGAATCGATTAATTGGAGACCGCGATCGGAGAGCATTTTCCGAGCCGTGAAGATGGCGAAATCCTGTTTTCTTGCCTACATCGAATGTGAAATTTGAGACTATCGGTACACAAATTCCTCCTCGCGTTCTTGAACATTACGAGGTGGAATTGGTGAATTGGCCCCAAATTCGATCGCAAATATTAGTATTTTAGCATATTTGTGCGAGGCATACACAGGAATACAACCGAACTTGAAGCTCTTTAGTTATTTCTACCGCATGGTGATGGGAAAATCTGCGGCAAAATCTGAGGCAGCTCTGGGGAATGCACATTGCGTCTTCATGGCGGGAAGGCCGATGAGTACATCTTCATGTCTGTGAAATCTTCATGGTCGTCATGGAAAAATCTTGGTTTTACATGACAGTTCTGAAAACGATGGCCTCTACTTATTTGGAACTAGAGCAAGTGAAAACTCCAAGTGGAAGGAAGCGAAGTAAAGAAGGCAGGATAGTCAAGAGATGGGTGGATGCCATCTCGACTTCTTGAGTCGGGGCTTGACTTCGTGGCATGTGGTGAAGGATTTTACCCTTCGCCAGATTAGCCCATTGAAGCTCGGACTCATTCCACGCTCTGGTGCCTTGATCGTGATGAAGCTACCTCGAAGGTGGTAAGTCTTTGAGATAAATTCGATCGGTATTTTGATTTGATAAATGTATTACCTTAAAATCTGTCTATTCTTCCTTACATTAAAGTTCTTACCTCGGGAAGTTAGAGAACGAGTCGGTGATCTGCTTGGGGAGCCTAGAGAAAATTTGAATGCCCCAAGATCTTAGCATAACTCCTATTGAAGGGAGACTGCAAGGCTTAAGGTAATTTATTAAATTCCTTTTACCATGTATATACATATATTCCACCAGATCTCCAATCGTGCTCTATATTTGCGATCGATCGGATTGCGAATCATACAATCTGGTGAGGATCAACGCCCCACCTTGGTTCCGACCGAGTCGTGCCCTGAGGCACTTGAAGGAGATGAATCCCTCGAGGTAATAGAACATTTTGGAGTCATATATGTACGAAATTTTTTTTAGATAAAAGGATTTCTTCACCTAATCAAATTTGTTCTTTGATTTAGGTGGATAAGCCTGAAGGCCCGCAGAATGTAACTGCGGAGGTCAGAACTCGAGTGGTCGTGCACGACCTTACGGTTATTCTTGAAACAAGCGATCCGAGATTGAAGAAACCACTCCCTCCGACCAGATAGTCAGGAATGTGGACCTTGACGAACTGGTCGAGGACATAGCTTCCGACATCTTGTTGGAGGATGTGAGGGTTCCAACAAACCCTGCTGGTCCAGAACCAGCAAAATTGGAAGAGAAGAAAAGGAAGGCTAGCGGCACAGATTTCTCTCTAGTGCGTTTGAGTCAAATCCGGAAATTAACAAGGTATGTACAAATGAAAGTGATCGATAAGTATGTATCTTTAATAATTCCTTGATGATTTGATATTTTGAACTTCCCATCTTCGGTTTGCATAGGTCTTCGGTGTTCCGGCCATTTCCACTGTGTTCTTCCCGAGGACTCGCTTTGTGGAAGTTCTCGATCAGAGCACTTCTCGGGACAAAGTTCCCGAGGAAGTAGTGGTCGAAGAAGCCCCGGCGGTGACAAGGGCAACGGTGAGTTGGATCCTTTGGTGATTGAAACCCTACGTGGAGGTAGATGCCTCGAGAGGTCTCAACAGTTCCGATCATCGCCGATAACCCTTCCCAACCTAACAAGTTCCTTTTCGCCCCGATTCATCGAGGATAAGGAGCTTGATGAGGCGTGGCGAAAGTATCGGATACTCACTCAAGATGCACCTCGATTTGATTTTTGCGGTTATAATGACCGAGCAATTCGTAAGTATTCTCGACCACCGTTACATAACTCTTTTTACAAAGTTTATAAGGAACTTAAGAAAGAGAATGCTAATTGTGTAGCATTTGGTCGAGAACTTTCTTTGGATCGGAGGATCCACTCAATGAGTTAAGGACTTGGAGCAAAAGCACTCGAGTTGGAAAGTAAGAACTTTTCCTTTTAAACTTTGTTTCTTCTTCAATACTTTGCTCCTCTACAATTATTCTCCTTATCGCATTCGATAGATCTGGAGAAAATAAAAGAGGAGGTTGTGGTCGAGAAAGCCAAGGCGACTTTTCTTGAAGAAGAAATAAAGCTAAGGACCGATCATTTCTTTGAAGCAAGTTCATTTAAGGACGGTTGATCATTGAAACAACGACCAAATATGAAACACTTAGCAAAACAAATAAAGGTAATATGTCGTAAACTTGATTTTCCTTCAATGATGCTTGTGTTCATTAAGCGATTTGTTTTGCAGAGCAAACGCAAATGCTAAGCAGAGTAAAAAAACTCGAAATTTGAGCGGGATAAGGAGGCGACTCTTGCTCAAAATATTGATGAAAAGATTCATACTTTGAACAAGATGATCTTTGATTTGGGATCGAGGATCAAGCGTGCCTATCTTAAGAGATCCATAGAGAAAATGAACTATTTGGGTCAACTTCTAGGGGATCTTAAAGTTACGTCAAAACTACTCGGACGAATTATGCCGGTGCCCTAAAAAGCAGGTGTTGCAAGTGGAGTTAGTTTTGCTTTGGCAAACTGAAAGCTTCAAACCCTCCATTGATCTCCAAGCTGTTAAAGATGACTTCAATCGCCCACTGAGGAGGCGACCAAGTTCATGGAAGAACTCAGCCACTCGGAGATATAGTTGTAGAGGAGATGGAGGTCGAATCTCGACAAGCAAGAGTTAGGCAGGAATATTTCTTAGAGTAGGTTCTGCAAGTGTAAAAATATTTGAATATCTATGAAAACTTACCTTTTATGTCATTGACAAAGCTTTTGTTTATCTGTTTGACTTTTTAAAATTTCAGATATTTCCTAGCCCCGAACGCTTGATAGTAGAAGAGCGTTCTTGTACAAGCGGTGAGCCAAGAAAGAGAATAAAAAGAGGTCATAACCATGTATGTGAGTTTTTGAAGGTATGTTTGGACATGTAAGACAAAAGCGATCGTAAAGATACTAGGAAATCAAATGTGGTCGGGACTAACGTATGATTTCGACTAGTTATAGATCTTTGTTTGTCATAATGGAAATACCAATCAAAAACACTATATATGGTCGGAAAAAGACTTTGTCAAACTTGACATAAGAAGAAATGCAAATATGTATGCAACAAATTATAAGTGAACTTTGTTTATATCTATTGTCCCATAACTGGTGGAACTAATGCTAAGACACGAAGGCATACGACACATTTCTTGAAACGTGTTCAAATTCTCAGATCCGATCGGGTAGCGAGGATCGTAAGAAAAGAACCGTCGCTAGGAAGCTCCTTCCATTAGGGTGACCACGTCTTGTAAAAAGGAGAGACTTCGACTAGGAGGCTTTCCGTGTCCCACCAAGAGCTGACAAGAATAGACCGAATCGTGAAATAATGAAGCATAATCTTCAAAATCGTAAGCATATCATTCATGAGATAGGTAGTTGTGTGGTGCTCGATTACTCATTTTCTTAAAAAAAAAGTGTAGTCGCGTGGGAATCATTTGAAAAAAATGCTCACGACTAGGACCATAGAGTATCGAGATCCTTATAAAGGATATCGAGAGAAAAATGTCTTCTCGACCGGACTAACAATAATAAACGACCGTAATGTAGGTGTATATATATAAGCAAGGTTGCACTTCTTAATTAATTAATGAATTTAATGAAATTGAAATTGAAAGAAATGAAAGAATGAAAATTAAACATAGAACTTACGCAATTGATCGATGTTCCAAGAATTTGACAAAATTTGCCCATCGACATAGCCAACAGACGAACTCAGTCGGGTTACTTCGACCACGATGTAAGGACCTTCCCATTTAGGAGAAAGTTTATTGCGATTTGTTTGGCTCAATTTTTTCGAGAACCAGATCACCTACAAGAAGGTTGCGAGGTCGCACCTTACGACTATGGTACCTTCGCATGGCTTGTTGGTAGACCGCCGATCGTATAAGGGCTTGGTTTAAATCGTTCTTCAAGGAAATCGACGTCGCCGAAGTCGTTGCTCATTCGATCATTTTCGTCAAACGACGATCGATTCGGCGAGCCAATTTTGAGTTCGGAGGAAGCATGGCTTCAAAGACCATAAACCAAAAGAATGGAGTTTCACGGCCGCACGATCGGGTCGTGGGTTCGAACGCCCATAACACGTAGGGAAGTTCTTTAACCCAAGCGCCGACCATTTGATTAAGCGGTGAATACTCGGCGTTTGATCCTCGCATAAGGATACCATTAGCTCGCTCAAGCGCTCCGTTGCTCTGCGGATATGCAATGAAGCAAAATGAATTTTGACACTAAGTTCATCGCGAGAACTCCCGGAATTGATCGCCGGAGAGGCGGGAACCATTGTCTGTGATGATACTGTTGGGTACACCAAATCGCGTGATCACATTTTTCAAGAGAAATCTCTTAGCGGCCTCGCTTGTTATTTTAACAATGGCTCGGCTTCAATCCATTTTGTAAACGTGTCAATCATGACGAAAAGGAATTCAAGCCCCGGTGCTCTTGGGAAAGGTCCCGTAATGTCTAGTCCCCAAAGTTGCAAAAGGCCAAGAAAGAGGAATTGTTTGTAAGGCTTGTCTTTGGTGATGTACTTGTCGACTATGAAACCGACATTGTACACACTTCGTCACAAGCTCTTTTGCATCATGAAGGGCGCTTGGCAAGAATAGCCTTGCGGAAGGCTTTACCGACTGTGGTTCTCAGTAGGAATGGTGTGCTCCTGAGACGCCTTCATGGATTTTGGTTAGCAATCTAATGCCATCCGCTTGAGATATGCATCTCATCAACACTCCATGAGATCCTCGTTTATACAAGATACGCTCGATTAGAGTGTATGATTTGGCTTTTAGTGCTATACGATCGGCCTCTACATCATCTTCTGGAATTGTGTCATCTTCAAGATAATTGTAGATCGATGTCATCCGATCTCTACCGTGATCGTGATAAATACCAATCGTCAACGACTGTGGAGCATCCATGTTTCCTTGATTAGTTTGTTCAACTTGCAAAGAATCATGTATGTTCTCGGAAGGCTCAACTACCGAGGGTGAATTGAGTTGCTCGAGAAAAACTCCAAGGACGGCCGACCTCGTGGAGGCCATCCGTGCCAACCGGTCCGCCAAAAGTTTTCCTTTCTAGGAATATGTTGGATCTGAAAACCGAAGAAGTGCTTTTCAAGTTTTCGTACTTCCGCGAGATAAGATGACATCTTGGTACTCGAGCATTGATACTCTTTCCCCACTTGATTCGCTACTAGTTGAGAATCGCCTTTCACTAGTAATCATAATCCCGAGCTTAACGAGCGAGTGCTTTCGAGTCCCGCCGATAAACCTTCATATTCTCGCCACATTATTGGTGGCGTGAAAATTTCTTGGATGGCGACTTGATGTGTTCGCCAAGAGGGATATCAAGACCACTCCACCCCGATCCTTGTAACATCAAGGAACCGTCGAATACATTGTCCACTCGTCGTGGTGTTCGTACTCGGGTCCTTGGGTGGGTTCGAGGTTTGTCCATTCGCAATGAATTTCGCTATTGCAGGACTTTATTGTTGTTTCGTGAAATAAAATGGAGATCGAACGCCCTAGCTCGACCGCCCATTTGGCTATTCGTCCGATGATTCCTGTTTCCAAGGACTTGACCAAGGGATATCCGGTAGGTACGACCACTTTGTGGGCTCGAAAGTAGTGCCTTAGCTTCCTTGAAGACATAAGGAGGCCATAGAGCAACTTTTGTACTGTGGGTATCTTTCCTTTGGTCCATGTAAGACTTCGCCACGTAATAGACCGGTCGTTGGATATTATTCCTTTCTACAACCAAGACACCGCTAACTCGTGCGTGGTGTTCTTTGCCACGTAAATTAGCAATGTTTCTCCGATCTCGGAGAAACTAAGACCCGGTACTCGTGAAGGTACTTTTGAGTTCCTCAAAGGCATCGCTTGCCTCTTTAGTCCACTCAAACTCCCATGTTTCCAAGAAGTTTAAAGAAAGGTAATCCTTTTTCCCTAATCTTGCTATGAACGGCTTTGACGCCATCTGACCCGATTAGTTTTGGACTTCCTTCTTCGTGGTCGGGGCGCGATCCGGTCGATGGCCGCAATTTTTGCCGGATTAGCTTCAATACCTCTAGCGAAACTAGGAAACCAAGCGGTTTTCAATGAAACTCCGAACACACACTTTTTAGGATTTAACTTGAGGTTATGTCTTCTCAAGTTGTTAAAGGTTTCTTGTAAGTCGGGAATGTGGTCGGCGTTGGTGGTCTTTACGACAAGATCGTCAACATAAGCTTCTAGATTCCGACCGATTTGTGGACTAAAAGTTTTTGCATCAACCTTTGAAAAGTTGCACCAAAGATTTTTGAGACCAAATGGCATCTTAATATAACAAGAAGTACCATATGGGGTGATGAAGGAAGTTTTCTCCTCATCTTCTTTACACATACTAATCTGGTGGTACCACGAATACGCATCTAAAAAACTTAGTAACTCGCACGCGTAAGTAGAGTCTACTAGTTGATCAATGCGGAAGGGAAAGTCATCCTTCGGACAAGCTTTATTAAGATCTCGTAAAGTCGATACACATTCGCCATTTCCCATTATTTTTCCTAACCATTACAGGATTAGCAAGCCCTTGTGGGTGGTTGACTTCACGAATAAATCCCGCCGAGAAGCTTGTCAATCTCCGATCGATTGCTTCCTTCCGATCGGGTGCAAAGCGTCGTAGTTTACGCTTGATCGGTTTTTATCGGTGGAGAGCAAGCTCGTGCTCGATCACCTCGGGGACTCTGCATATCGGACGCTTGCCAAGCAAACACGTCTTGATTTGCTCGGAGGAAGGAGACGAGCGACTCTTCCTATTTAGGGTCGAGTCTTGCCCGACCGTAATCTTGCGCGGTTGGATCTGGTTGTCTGACCCATGTGACGACTTATTTGTCCGGGAAGCGCTTTTGTCGAGTAGTACCTCCTTGGTGCAGTCGGATGGTTTGGGCGTCATCTTTGGCTTCGAGTGCTTGACTGCATGGGAGACGGATTAACCTCTCGGTCGGAAGTTCATCAACCAAAGGCAAAGGATTTCCGATCGCATCGTAAGCCATTTTACGATCTCCTCGGTGTGATGACTCCTTCGGCCCGGCATTTTCAAACTTTGATAACCGTAATGCGTGGCTATCAAGAATTTTGCTAATCTTTGGTCGACCGAGGATTCCGTTGTATGCGGATTCGAAGTTTACTACATCAAACGGGATCTTCTCTGTTCGGAAATTGTCAGGTTTTCCAAACGTCACCGGTAAGGAAACTTGTCCTATCGGTTTAGCGGTAGAACCCGGAACTATGCCATGAAAAGCATATTTCATGTGTTTCACCTTTGACATGGGGACTGCATTTCTTCTAAAGCTCCTACAAATAATATATTCAAGGAACTACCCCATCCACTAAGACCGATTAACCCGACAATTATTAATAGTTGGTTCAACGACGATGGGGAACCTACCGGTCGAGTCGATGGGATGGTGCAGTCGTCTTTCTGGAAAGGAAATTGCGGTGTCGGACCACTTCGAGTGTTTGATTACAGTTGGAGATTCGACGAGGTTGACCTCCGCTCCATGGCCTTCAGATGACGTCTGGACTCGTATGAAGAAGATCCTCAAAAATCATGTTGGTGTGTGTTGGGGATCTGGTACTCCATCTCCTCGCCGCCATCCTTGTCCTTTTGGAGCTCGTTTCTCCATGTTCTGTATTCGAAATGGTCCTTTACCCGCATAATAATCCTCCGGTTTCTTACGCCAGACCACGGCAGTCGCAGAGATCATGCCCTCGCTTTGGTGAAGTGGACACCACTTCTTATTAAATCTCGAATCCTTGGTCGGAACTTTTGCTTTGCTTCGACCAAGCATAGTCCTTCTTGCCCTTCCCGATCTTGTCGGAATGGCGAGGACTTCTTTGTCGTCGATTCTGCGGTTCTTTTTCTTCTTGAGAGACTTCTTGTTCTTTTCTCTGTTTGTCGCACCGGTTTGGGAATCTTGTCTTCCGATCGATGGCTTCACACCACTCGATTGCTTCACTAGCGATGGCATATTTGTCCGCCATATCAAAAAGCTCAACGGTTGTTCTTGGAGGGTTCATTGCTATGTCCTCCGTAAACCGCCGATTCCTTAGACCTGCTTTTAAAAGCTTTGAATAACGAGAGGACTCTGCGACTTGGGTATAGAGTTCTGAACCTGGTGAACCTCTTGATATATTGACGTAAAGTCTCATCGATCCCGCCGGATTACGTGGAGATCGTCCTCCTTCCTGGCGGTCGACGCACTCGAAGTTGGCAATCGAAGATCACAGAGTTGTTCCCAAGTATATATGGATCCGGCCGGTAAGTTTAACAACCACGGCCGCGCGGACCTTCGAGCACGATGGGTAAATAGTTGGCCATTACATTCTCATCGCCACCAAAGCCACGATAGCGGTGGTATATATTTGGAGAAATTCCAATGGGTTTTGAGTTCCATTGAATTTGTCCAAGTTGGCGGTCGGAACCGACTAGGCCAACGCACGACTTGGAGCCCAGCAGAGAAGGCTCGACAACTCGTGATTGATTCATGGCGTCTTCTCAGGAAGGTGCGGATTGTGTCGGCCGGAGACCGATCCCTAAGATTGGAACGCTGGAACTCCGGTGTCGATCGATCTGGTCGTGGACATTGATATGATGTCCACGATCGCCCACTTGGTTCAAACGATGTCGAGATCGTTAGGTCCTAGTGGTGGTTCTTCTCGACGCATGGGGGAGTATCCTCTTGAAATAGCCTTCTCCTCGTGACTCCTTGGTCGGAATCGTCGAGGAGGTCTTGGTATCGATCGCTCTCGGTATGACCATCTTTGCCCCTCACCGAGGAGGAGCATTGGGACGAAGTCCTAGTCGACTTCTGAACCCCTATGTTCTCGTCACGCCGTTGCTTGCATGGTCTGTTGGAGAATTTGGATACCGACCCACGAGTTGTATAAAACTAGGCGTTCTGCTAGAGCGGGATCGAATTATTTAACATGTTTTGAATCGTCGCAAGTTTTGTCTGATTCATCAAGGTCTCGTGGTTCATCTTCGTCGAGGTGTACGCTGTTCGAACCTTCCCCGACCTTCGGATTTGTTCGATCTGTCGTCACCACTGGGTGGGGCGGTGCAAGCGTAGTTAAGCGATTGGCGTCGATTAGTTCCGTTGCCTCCGGAAGTTGGTGCTTGACGGCCCGGATCATCTCTAACAACACGTGATGGCGTGGTAGAGAGTGTAGGACCGTGCAGGGCATCTTGATCTTCATCTCCGATCGCGTTGACCTCGTGCTTCCAGCATTGATCTTCCGATGAGCTTCCATCGTAACTAATGGAGAGCTTGTCAGTGCTTCTGCCAGAATTTTCCACGATGGAGATCGGTCGGAGATGAGCACTTCCTGAGGTCTTCTCAGCCTGATCCGATAAACTGCCGATCGTATGCTGAGTGTGATCATCCCCACATGGCCTACGACCAGTGGAGGTTTTATCGACACCGTTACCAGGTGACGGTTGACTCCTGGAATTGCCAGAAGCCGAAGGAGAGTATCTTTCACCATGATTTCATCAATGGTATATAGTTTTCGGGTGATGAGGTGAAACTTCTTCACTGTTTCGCGGCCGAAAAGGCCGGACTTGAGAGATCCTTTGGCATTCGAATCGGTCGGAACGGCCGTTCTCTGGTTGCACCACCGTAGTGGCGGCGCATCTTCATCCATCCGTCGACCTCGCTAACGTCGGCGACGGCGAGCCGCGGAGGAGGATGAGGAGGATGACTGCCATTTTCTTCCATGGCGCGATACATCCTTCCATGTCGAGGTTGGCGAGTCCGCCAAATCGAACCGATTTTCTCATCCCAAACTCCGCATAGTCGCATGAGCGATTGCGAGTTTTTGGGCGAGGATTTTCTTGAGCGAAAAAAAAAATTTCTTGAAACTTACGCCTTCTTCCCCACGGACGGCGCCAATTGCCGACGATCGAATCGCCGATCTTACTTAAAATAAACGAGAAAAATGACGTGGAATATCCCGGAATGGAATGGGGTCGCTCTTTATTGATATGAACTGGATTTACAAGATGTGGCTAAGTACTACCTCAATTACACCGAATGGAGGAATGTTAGCCGCAATCGGACTTAGAATATGAGTCTAAGGTGATTATCTAGCTTCTAATTCCACCGCTTAGGCTTCAGGCATATCTTTGCCTTGGCCTTGTTTTGTGTGTCGCCTATCGTCTCCTTCTTGTCCTGTTGTTGTCTCTTGTGCTTCACCTTTAAATAACTTCCAAGAGGTGGCGTTAATCACGGAGAAGACGTCCTGGTGAAGCGTTACGATCGGGTTGGACGGTAGAGAAGTTAGCAATGTGCTAACTTCCTTGCGTTGCTTGTGAAAAGCTTAAGTAGGGTGGTTAATAGTCGATGTCTCGGGGTTGTACCATCGCATGGTTTGGAACGATAACACGTGTTCCATTCATCATACGATAAGAAATACCGATTCAAGAATTTTACTGGCGGTTATCCGTCGGGATTAGGCACAAAGCCTCATCCCATCAGGTACCCATTAAGTAACCTTCGAATACTAACGACTGGGGAGGTCGTCGGTCTTAGGGTTACGACCATGAAGACGTATGGTCTTTTATTATATATTAAAATAATACATAGATGTTTTAATCCTCGTCACTACTAGTGATCAACTAGCACTCACGTGCAAGACATGAGTGTCTGTGTTATCAAGGCCATAGCACCAAAGACCTCTCCGTGAAAGGCTCCATGAAAGGCACGGTTAAGAAGATCGTCGCTTGGCGTTTCAAACGTCAAAGGACAAGGGGGCTACTGTTGGAAGAATAATCCATCCCACCTGCATTTGGGGCCCGCCTTGCAGGAGACGCTCGTACAAGTCTAAGGAATGTTGTTATACTCATAAAAGACTGTAATACCCCTCGCTTGTATTCTTAGAATAGCCAACCCCCAAGGGGTATTTTGGTCATTTGTACAGGCTGAGGAGCCTATAAATACCCCGTGTATCCCTCTCATTTGGGGGGAGAGCTCTTAAGCAATACATACAAACAAGTCACTAGGTGAGTCCTTGGGATGGATCCTCGAACCCCCGCAGGCCACCGACAGGAGTAGGGCGGTCCTCTCGGACCCCCGAACCTGTATAAATCCTCGTGTTACGCTCGCTCTCGTGGACGAAGGCCCGTAGCACCCTCTTACTTGTGTTCGATTTTATACCATCAACAAATACCATCACACGTATATGCATGATGATAACTATATATCTTTTGGAAAAGCAATGATTTTTGAGCTATTAGATAGAGATCCAATGCTCAGATATATCATTTATATATATATATATATATATATATATATATATATATATATATATATATATATATATATATATATATATATATGACGAATGTTTGCCTTGTTTTTCTTGCCGTGAAGAGGACCGCAAGAACGCCCATCTGCAGGCGCTGGATGGAGCGAAAGAGAGGCTGCCCTGTACCGTGCTGATGTGCTGGACTACAACGCCCTTCGTGCCGCATTCTGCTTATGCGACGGTGTCTTCCATGTCGCCTCCCCGGTCTCCAACGATCCTGTCAGTTCTGCCTCCAACAAGAATTCGATCTTCTGGATGTTTATGTGCATCCGCATTCTAATCCCAGCCACATATTATGCATGCAGGAGCTTGTGTCGGTTGCTGTCGAGGGAACAAGGAATGTCATCAATGCTGCGGCAGACATGGGCGTCCAACGCGTGGTGTTTACTTCGTCTTACGGCGCTGTCCATATGAACCCTAACAGGAGCACTGACCAGACTCTTGATGAGAGCTGCTGGAGTGACCCTGAGTTCTGCAAACAAACACAGGTCCACTTCGATTCTGTAGCAGCATAAGAAATGGACAATTCACAAATAAACCAATCAATCTAAAACATTTTAAGCATAAGCACCTCATATATATGGAGATATGAGTGAGCGCAATTAAAAGAAAAAAAAAATGCAGAACGCAACATTGACGGGTACTCTTTTTTTACCAATAACATTGACGGGTACTAGATAGGCAGTCCTAATTAACACTAGTACTGAACTAACTTGATAAATCAGAATTGGTACTGCTACGGAAAGATGATCGCCGAGAAGACGGCAATGGAGGAGGCGTCGAAGCGAGGGGTGCAGCTGCTGGTGGTCGTCCCCGCGGTGACGATAGGCGAGACGCTGCAGCCGACGTTGAACGCCAGCGTCTACAGGGTCGCCACCTACATGAAGGGCACCAAGAAGGCGTACCCGAACGCCGTCAGCGCGTACGTCGACGTGCGCGACGTCGCGCGTGCGCACGCGCTGGTGTACGAGGACCCAGGCGCGCATGGGCGCTACCTCTGCATCGGCGGCGTGCTTCACCGGTCGGAGTTTGTTCAGATTCTGAGGGAGCTCTTCCCGCAGTACCACATCACCACCAAGTAATCAAATTTTTTTTTTGACAAAAGGATTACCCTGTTTATATAGAAAGCAAATAACAAGATTCTTACATGCAAAGAAAAGATTCAAACGCTGGGAAACCAGTTTACTAGTCTGAAGCAATATAACAGCAGAAACTACCATCTAATTCATTACAAAGGCAAACAAACTAAGACGTAACCAATTAAATTTGCACTACTTGTTTCAAGCTCAAGCTTCACGTCATCACATGGTTACATTTCATTTTCAAATTTTGATCCAAATATACATGTTACGAATTATCTACATCTGCTAAAGATCTTATCTAGCCAGCCTCTGGTAAATTGAACTACCGGAAATTATCTTGCATACTCTCTTCTGTCAAAAAAGAAAAGGGATGACGTCTTCTACTTTTCAAAGTCAACAATATGTCACTTTCACCACTAAATTTTATCACCATATTTCTGTAATTTTTTTTTATTATGAAAGTATTTTTCATTATAAATTTACCCATTCCATTTTCGAATATCCAAATTACGTAGTTTAGATAACATCTTTGGTTAAAGTAAGGCCGAGGCAGAGGTAAGGTCGACAACTTGGCGGCGCGGCCGAGGCGCGGGAGGCGACGTCTCGCCGGCCCGGCAGAGGCGCGACCGGTGGAGCGGTCGGTAGCTTGAGGTGGCTGTGGCGGCGGAGGCGGAAGTACGGATGGCAATTGTGTCTGATTACCCGTGTGCCCGCAGGCAATTATCCTAATAGAGTCCAATATAGGGGGCTTTCTTTGCCCATGGGCATGGAATCCATGGGGGCAATCCTCTGCCCATCGAGTAAACGAGCACGGGCATGGGTGAGCTCTACCCGTGCCCGTCGCGCTCGTTTACCTGTCAATCCTCGCTGACAGGTGGGCCCATCCATTTCATCTCTCCGTAACTCCAACAGCCCCAACCCAGCCCCATGCCCCCATCTCATCTCAATCCTCGCTAGCATCCCGACCCAGCCCCAAATCCAATCCCCAATCCTCGCTAGCATGCCACCACCTCTATCTCACTGCCCCTGTCTGCGGCCATCTCCCGACTCCCGCATGGTCGCACCGCCATCCGTCCGCCTGCGCGTTGTCCCCATCCTCGGCGCTATCGGTGACGAAGGCGGTGGTGGCTCCCTGGCCGGAGTTGACCACAGCGAGCGCGGGGAGCTGCAGAGAGAGGCCAAGCGGCGGGCATGCGTGGAGGAGGCGGGGGTGGCGGAGGAGTTGGTGAGGAACAACATCTTGCCATCTCCCGAGGAGCAAGCTCTCGACTCCCGCACGGAGTCGAGGGTCAGCGGAGGAGGCGGGGGTGATGGAGGAGTTGGTGAGGAGCAGCAGCGGCGGGGGCAGCCATTTACCGATTCCCGCACGGCCGCGCTGCCATCCGTTCGCCTGTGCGCTGTCCCTGTCCTCGCGGTATCGGTGATGAAGGCGGTGGCGGCTCCTTGGCCGAAGTTGACCACGGCAAGCACAGGGAGCTGTAGGGAGAGGCCAAGCGGTGGGCGCACGCGAAGGAAGCGGGGGCGGCGGCTCATTCTGGTATCCTTCTCCTCCTCCTCCTCTTGTGTTATACTGATTTCTTGATACGGTCCTTCGGTCCTTCCCCATTTCTTCTGACTGGTTCCTTTCATCGCCCTTGTCCTTCCGCGCGGCGGCGCCGCCACTCGCCCCTCTCCTCCTCTATAGTGTGGTTGACACACGGGTAGCCCGCAGACGACGGGCATGGGCGAGGTTCTCTATCCGTTACCCTTCGCGGGCATGTCCATGGGGGAGTTTTGGGCTGGCGGGCATGGGTATAGGAGAGCCCTACCCGTGCTCTCCCGTGCCCGATTGCCATTCCTAGGCGGAAGCGGTCGGATCCGCCCTTAGCCGGATCCAGGCCAGCACGGCTAGGGAAGAGCAGAGGAGGGAGGACCTTTGGTAGGGGTGGATATCGAGCTGGCCCTGCTCAGCTCGGTAAAGCTTGTTAATAAAACGAGCCCGACTCGGCTCGGCTCGTTAAGCTAACGAGCAAAATGCTCAGCTCGGCTCGGCTCGTTCAAAAGCTCGAACTTGACTCGTTAGGCTCATTATCAATAAACACCCATGCAGTCCATATCACAAAACATTCATACAGATCACAAGTTCACAATCATCAATAAACATCCATAGCATGCCAGATCCATGCAGACATGCAGTCCATATCAATAAACATCCATAGCATTCCAGATCCATCCATGCAGATCCATGCAGTCCAGATCAATAAACAATTAAACATCCATATCAAGCAATAAACATGCATGAAGTCTAGATCAATAAACCTAAAACATCCATGCAAATCATTCCAGATCCAGATGACCAGATCCAGCCGGTGTTGGACTGCGGGCTCGGTTGGATCCGAAGGCGGGAGGGCACAGCCGGAGCTGGAGAGAGCGTGTGGTGTGGCCTTGAGTTGGGGCGGGGATGGTCGGAGGAGATAGGGCAGCGCCTGGAGGTGGGCGAAGTGGAGGCCTTGGGGGTGGACATAGAGGCCGAGCGCGAGGAAGGAGCGGGCGGGAGGTGGACGAATTGGAGGTGGAGCAGGTGGGAGGGGTTGGCGATGGCGAGGGAGTAGGAGGTGAGGTGATGAGGGAGAGCAGGAGCAACGCCGCCGTCCAGCCAGGACCGGAGCCAGGGTGGGAGATCGCAGCTCATGGCCGTGGCGGCGTGGGGATTGGGGATTGCGGTGCGGTCGTGTCTGTGCGGGGTGGGGATTGGGGAATAGGGACTGGGGAGTGCGCTTCGACTTAGGGTTGGGGTTGGCCGGTTAGGGCAACTCGCAAGCCACGTTGGGCCTGGCTTGGAGAACGTGTGGGCCTGTGTGGCCGTGGGTTGGCCTGGTGCTCAAGTCAAGTTAACAAGCTAAACGAGCTACTCGCGAGCCAGCTCAAACTCGGCTCGTTATGAAAATGAGCTAAATGGCCAGCTCGGCTCGGCTTGTTAAGGGACCGAGTTCAAGCCGAGCTCTTAACGAACCGAGCTGGCTCGCGAGTTTTGAGCTTTTTTTCTACCCTTAACCTCTGGTGGAGAAGAAGAGAGAAGGGGGGAGGAAGGAAGAGGAAAAAGGAGGTAAATAAGTCTTTTCACATAAAAATTTGACAGCCAAAATGCTTTGAATGACGGTAGTGGAAAAGCAAAATAGAGCCAAAATTTCAGTGGCATAAATATCATGGTCCAATTTACGATGGTAGAACCAAAATTGCACACTTTTCCGGTAGCAATCCAAAATTTCCCCAATATCTAATCAGCACTGTTAACTACCATCCTCTGTTCCCTTCTCTTCACACACACGAACACATGCATTGTTATCTCTCTCTCTCATCTACTCACATTTTTTCGAGGAAACGACGAGAGTGTCGTTATTGCATTAAAGGGAGTGGAAGTTCACAAAACGGAAGGGGGTACCCCCTCCCAAAAAAGAAAGAAAGAAAGAGGAGAGAGGGAGAAAGACACACACACACACGAACTATTTACAAAGGATTCCCCCTCCTAAGTTAGCGCGCCAATGTGAGTATCCTCCCTATCTCGCAGATAAGTCTGCAGCTTGATTGCCCCACTCTGTGTCCATGTCCAGGTCTCTTCTTTGATGACCGCCATCAACCCCATTGGCGTCTGTCTAAGATGCTGGAAAATCCGTCTATTTCTTTCTTTCCAGATCTGCCACAACGTGAGAATTAACAACGAGCCTTGTCCTTGCTTGCATGTGCTATTTGCGGAGAGGAAAATGGTGGTCCACCAATCCACCATTTTCTGCTGAAAAGTCCACTGGGTTGGGTTTAAATTATCACGTTGCACCCATGTGGCCACTAAGGTCCAAATTTGTCTGGCATAAGAACAGTCGACAAACAGGTGCATAGCTGTCTCCAGGTTATTTGTACAGAGTGGACACCAGTGGTCATTTTGCATGTATTAACAGCTTTGCATGCATGCGAATGTTTAATGTCATGGCCAAACCATGTACTCCAAAACTATTCAGTTTCTCCTATACAGGCTTTCCAATTCTTTTCTCCTACTTCTTTTGTTTTTTGTTTGCTCTAAATTTAACATTCAATTTATTATCAAATAAATAATAGCCCGTAAAATACGGGGTATTGCAACATTTGCACACAAAAAACTTTTTAAAGAAGAAATTTCACTAAAGCATATAAATAATTCTTTTCTTGTCTGCTCAATCAGGTGTGAGGATAACACTAAGCCGATGGTAAAACCTTACAAGTTCTCCGGACAAAGGCTAGAGGCCTTGGGCACGCAGTTCACTCCTTTGAAGGAAAGTTTGTACAGGACAGTGATAAGCCTACAGGAGAAGGGCCATCTACCTGTAATCTCACTGCACTCAGCCCTGTGAAGATTCGGATGATTTCATAGCGTAAACGACGCCTGCAACGATGTAATGGGTCGAACAGTAATTTCTGTGCTTCTCCTAAGCTCTACCATGATAAGGGGTGAATGTAGCACCAAATATGCTGAACTGAACTCTTCAAAGCATGCTTGGACCCACCCAGGGGTGAAAACGGGGTGGGTAAACCAACAAAATGGATATCCGATAAACATCAATGTCATTTAATATCATCTATGGTTTTCTAGTCATTGACTAATATATAATATGATTATGATTATGATTTTTCATTTGATTATGTTTATGTTGTTAAGTAGGATAAGTAATTCTCTAATACGTAGTATAATTTGACACTTTTGTTGGTGAAGTTATATATTTTCTTTATGCGTACGTTATCCGTCAAGTTATCCGTGATCAATTTGAATCCGATCTGCATCCGCCCTATGTCCGTATCTCGGAGATCTATATCCGTATCCGTGTCCAAGGTATTCGACTCCAAATCCTGTGTAGAAATATGTATTAGAATACGGAAAGAACAATATCTACCCGTATCTGACCCGTTTTCACCCCTACTTGACCGAAGGAAAAGTGGAGAGCTCTAATTTTTGCATGGTTTTGGACATTATTTACTATCGATCTAGGTAAGACAGGAAAATTCAGGAATCTTAACGGAGGATTTATTTTCCTGTGCAACTGATTTCTAAGTCTTTAACTAATGTATTCCTCTCTGGGATTTGCCAAGAACCGCAAATATCAACGTCTTAAGCGAGTTGCGAGTTTGGTTCCAAATTCGATGCCCCCTCTGCTGCCCGGTGGCTGACAGCTGGGCCCACGGATCCTTCCTCTCCCGGATTTTGCTGTACTCGCCGTTCCTTCCCGAGTCTGCTCGTTGCCGCCAGTTGCCAATACGAATCCCACTCGGCCTCGCCTCGCCGCCTCCGCCAAATGCTTACGCCTTTACACTTACGACGTACGGGCCAAGCCACCCGAAGGGCAATCCGCGTCCGACACGGCCTCGTGCGCCGCTGATAAATCGCAAGCCCCCGAGGCCTAGCTAGCTCGTTTGCATTGCACCGCTTCTTACTCTTCACAACCATCTTCGAGGAGATGACGACGCCCCCGCGCGCGCCACACGAGATGACGAGGCGCCCGGCCGTTGCCGCCGCCGCGCCTCGCGGGACGATGGCGATGCCCCCGTGCGCGCCGCACGAGTACATGATGCGCCCGGCCCCCGCGGCCGCGGCGCCTCACGAGACGATGATGATGCCCCCGTTCGCGCCGCACGAGACGATGCCGCTGACGGAGGAGGAGGAGGAGGAGCTGCGGCTGTCCGACTTCGACAAGATCGGCGACCTCGGCGAGGGCGGCTGGGGCGTGGTCACCAAGGTGCGTCTCCGCGGCTCCAGCAAGGTGTTCGCGCTCAAGACCGCGTACTACCCCTACCCCGACGCGGAGGAGGAGGCGGAGGTGCTCCGCCGCGCGACGGCCGGGTCGCCGCACCTCGTGCGCTGCCACGCCGTCTTCCGCCGAGGCGGGGACGAGCCCGCGTTGCTGCTCGAGTTCATGGACGCCGGATCGCTCGACCGCGTCCTCTACTGCCGCCGCGGGCGCGGCCTCCCGGAGCCCGCGCTCGCCGAGGTGGCCGCGCGGTGCCTTGCGGGCCTGTCACACCTCCACTCCCGCGGCGTCGCCCACCTCGACCTCAAGCCGGACAACCTCCTCTCCAACTCCGCCGGGGACGTAAAGATCGGCGACTTCAGCTCCTCCGGGATCTTCTCCGGAAGCGCCGGCGAACGCCTCCAGGTCTCTGTCGTCGTCGGCACGACCGCGTACATGAGCCCCGAGCGGTTCGCGCCCAACGCCCGCGCCGGACCGCGCGGCGCCTGCGCCGCCGACGTCTGGGGCTTGGGCGTCACCGTCCTGGAGCTGTTCTTGGGGCATTGCCCCATCCTGCCCGCCGGGGAGACGCCGTCCTTGGAGAAGCTGAAACAGGCGATCTGCTACGGCGAGGCGCCCGCTGTGCCGGAGAGCGCGGCGGCGTCGGTGGAGCTGCGCGGGTTCGTGGCCGCGTGCCTGCAGAAGGACCCGAGGAGGCGCGCCACGGTGGGACAGCTGCTCGCGCACCCGTTCGTCGCTCGCCGGGACGTCGAGGGATCGAACCACGCGTTACGGGAGATTATCGTGGAGACCATGCAGGGGTAGGACAGAGATTGAAACAGCGCCAGCTGATCAAATTTGATGTGTGTAATTAAATTCTTGAGATTGTGTTTCTCCACTGTTAATTATTTGTAGTCTAGGGCGCATGACAGCATGAGATTGTAATTTTCCCGTGTCATTGTAAGTTTGTAATTTGCATGGGAATTTTGGTTACCAGCGAAATAAAAAAGTTGCATATTTGCCTGTGAAAATTTTGATCTGTGTAGTCAACAAACACTAACAAATAAAACGTTCTGTGCAATAATTGACAAACTACTTCAACAACAACCAAAAAAAAACTAGCTTTGGTGTAACAAATCGGTATATAGGTCTTTGCAAACAAGGGAAATCTTACTGCAACAAATGAGAAAGCCCATTGCAACAAAGAAAACCAATTGCTACAAGTTCTCTTCTTCAGCCATGCTTGGCGCCAAGTCTTTCACCTCTTCAGTTGAGTTGCTGCCTCGGACTGACACTAATCTAAACAAATATAGGAGATTTAGCAAAAACTGAATTAAGACAAGATTCAGATATTTTAAAAGAATCATCCAGAACCGATCATTATAACAGAATAGACCCAGAAGCTAAGCTCGATTTAGCATAAACTTCTTCCAGTGATTTGGCCAGCAAAAATATTACCCGCCAGTTCACTTGCAAATTCGACATCTTTTTTTTGTTGTTGGCAAGAACAATGGGTGCCTTGTCCATTTTCACACATGCAAATGCTAGCTTGTGGAAATGATAGTAGGGAAAACAGATAAATATTTCCATGGGCATCGATTTCTAGATCCTGTAACTAATCTGTTCCTCTTTGGAATTTGCCGAGGAACTTCCCCGCTGCAAATAATAGCGGCTTAAGCGAGTTTAGTTCCCCACAAAGTCAAATGGCTGCACTGAGGGCGAGAACTTGATAGTAGCAACTTGCAAGAAAAATATCTAATTTATTGAGCTAAGACTCCCGATGTCAACAGTCAGGGGCGGATCTAATATAGGGATATAGGTGTACAGATGTACACCCAATTTTTTTGGAAAAAACATAGTATTTAATAGGTATATTAAGTATATATACTAAAAATTCGTATTTCAACTTTGGCTTGATCAAATCCCGTCCGCCACTGCGTCCGAGTGCGCAACCCACTCAGACTTCAGTCCACCACACCGCACCAGCCCACTGTGGCATTGCCCACTGCTGACTGCCCCACCAGACCAGCCCACCACGCGGTCCACGCCGCACCAGCCCACTAGCCTAAACCCACCACGCCACGGTCACCACCAAGCTCAAGGCACAAGCTGCACTCGGCAGCCCCAACCCCAACCCTACCTTTCCTCCCAGCCTCCCCTTTCTCTTCTCGCTCTGTGGCGGCGGCGGCGGCGCAAGGACGAGCGGTGAGGCGGCGGTGCAACCGCGCAAGGACGCGTAGCGGGGATGGATAGAGTGGCGAGGCAAGGGGAGGGAAGTGCCAAGGCAAGGGGAGGAGGCGGCGCAAGGACGTGTGGTAGCACCGAGGCCGAGCCCGAGCAGGATCAGCCACCGGCACCGGCGCAAGGAGCGGCGGCGGCAGCAGCATGCGGCGACAGCGAGGTCAAGGTGAGCTCCTCCACTGCCCGTTGGTTTCTTGCCTCATTTCACGCGGCCTCCTCCTCTCCTACTTGGGCCGGCTGATCTCTAGTCCCCAGTGTCTAGGACTCCAGGTTGCCGGCGCTCGTAGCTCGCCTCCCGCGGCCGCTCCTCCTTCGTCGGCTCGCCGCCGCCGTGATGGACTGATGGGGAACAATGAACATCCGGCGCCGAGCCGACCATCGCCACCGGGATTTCGGGAAGTGGGAAGGTTGCCGCCAAGAATGGCATTTGCCCATTTGGCACAATGGCACTGAGGCACTGAGCCAATGGCACTGAGCCACTGATTGTCTAATTGTCTGATTGGCATTTGGGATTTGTTGGCTTCATAGTTCATAGGCTCATAGCTTGTATAGTTAATAGTTGTATGCATATGTCAGATTGTCAGTGAATCAGATTGGCATTGAATCATTGATTGATATTTGTTAGCTTTATAGCTCGTATAGTTCAATAGTTGTATGTATATGTCAGTGGATAAAAGAGATTAAGAGAAGATTATTCTGTCTAATTGTCCAATTATTTTGTAGCTTGTGACCTTGTGTAGCTTCAGTTGTTAGATAAAAGAGAAGATTATTCTGTATAGTTCAATAGCTTGTGTAGCTTCAGTTGTTAGATAAAAGAGAAGATTATTTTGTCTTAAATGTCTAATTATTTATGTGAAGCTTTTGTTTTCATGTACCGCAGAGCATTCAAAAATGAAGAGAAAACATGTAGATTTGAAATCTTTATGGGATAGAGTTGGAAAGAGGTCGATATCTATTGAAAGCAAAGTTCAAAAGACTTCTCCTTCCATTCAGTTAAAACCACAAAATGAGAGTGATATCCGAGACGAAGTCCTAAGTCAAGAACCAACGCAACCAAGCATAGAACCTCCTCCATTGTCCCCATTTATAGATGACGACGAAGAAGATGATGATGGAGATGATGAAGCAATTTATGATATTGATTTGCTTTCTCATGATCCCGGAAAGCGGATTCCAATCACACATTATGATATCAATGAGCAAGATACAGTCAGAAGGGGATACATTGCATTGGGGCCATGTCAACCACGGGAACATAATTTTCCAATAAGAAATATTGGAGGTATGCGTCGATTCATAGCTACTTGGTATGATGCGTATAATTGGCTTGAGTATAGTGTGGAACGAGATGTTGTTTTCTGCTTTGTTTGTTTTTTGTTCAAGGATAAAAACTAATTATGCTGGTAGAGATAGTTTTGTGAATGGAGGATTTAGAAATTGGAACCATAAAAATAGGTTTGAGAAACATGTTGGTGGTATTAATAGTGCCTACAATGAAGCTCAAGAGAAATATGATTTCTTCATTACACCTAGAGCATCAATTCAAGAGTCTTTTGCTTCCAATACCAAACAAGACAAGATTCTATATAAAACTCGGTTGACCTGTTCACTTAAGTACTTGAGGTTTCTTTTGCGTCAAGGATTGGCTTGTCGTGGACATGATGAAAGTGAAGAATCACTTAATACAGGAAACTTCCTTGAACTTTTATATTGGCTAGCGAATTTTTTTGAAGAAGTTAGCAAGGTAGTTCTAAAGAGTGCCTCAAGGAACAATCGAATGGCTGCCCCTACAATACAGAAAGAGCTCATCAACTGCTGTGACAAAGAAACCACTAAGCTTATCATGGACAACCTTGGTGATGATTATTTTGCAATACTTGCCAATGAATCTAGTGATGTGTACATACGGGAACAATTGGCTCTTTGTTTGCATTATGTTGATAAAAAATGAAGGGTAGTTGAGAGGTTTCTCGGTGTTGTCCATGTTGAAAACACTACTGCTTTGACACTTAAAACAACAATTGAGTCTTTGCTTATGGATCATTCGTTGAGCTTGTCTAGGGTCCGTGGACAGGGATATGATGGAGCTATTAACATGAAGGGTCAAGCAAATGGTCTAAAGAAACTAATTATGGATGAGTCTCCTTCTGCTTATTATATTCATTGCTTTGCCCATCAACTCCAATTAACTCTTGTTGCTGTTGCTAAGGAGAATGGTGATTGTGTTTGGTTTTTTCAACAACTTTCATATTTGTTGAATGTTCTTGGGATGTCTTGTAAAAAGATACAAATGCTTCGAGTAGCTCAAGCTGATCGGATTGTAGAAACATTAGAATAGGGTGACATTGAAACTGGTCGGTGTTTGTATCAAGAGATGGGCCTAGGTAGGCCGAGTGATACTCGTTGGGGTTCCCATTATAAAACTGTTATGCATGTCATCTCTTTGTATCCTTCAATCCGACGAGTTCTTATAAAGATTGGAAAAGACTACACTTCAAGCACAGAGACTATACAAGCTCAAACTATGTTGACATCATTTGAGTCATTTGAGTTTGTTTTTATGGCACACTTGTGCTAACCATATTTGGGTACACAGATGACTTAAGCAATGTTTTGCAAAAGAGGGATCAAGATATTGTTAATGCTATTAATCTTATTTATTTGACAAAGACTCAGTTGCAGTTATTGCAGGAGGATGATGGATGAGAAACTTTTCTTAAAGATGTCACTTTTGTGTGAAACATGGAATCAAAGTTGCTAAAATGGATGATTTCTATATACAGTTGCAAGATCTAAAATGTTCTTCAAAAAAGTCAAGAATCTCCATCGCTTCTATGTTGACATGTTTTTAAGTGTCATTGATAGACAAGTTCAAGAGCTTAATGATAGATTTGATGAGGTAAACACGGATTTGCTTCTTTGCATGTCTTTATTCAATCTGGTTGATTCATTCGCTACTTGTGATAAGGACAACCTGGTTAGGCTCGCTCAGTTTTATCCTAAGGATTTCTCAAGCACAGAATTGATGCGACTTCCATTTCAATGTACACACTTCATTGATTATATGCATAGAGATGAAAGGTTTAAAGAAGTAAGAAATCTTGTCGAGCTTTCCATTATGCTTGTTCAAACAAAGAAGAACCTCCATTACAAAATTGTTTACAAGCTTCTCAAATTTGTGTTGATTCTTCCGGTAGCAACTGCTAGTGTTGAAAGGGTATTCTCTTCAATGAATTATGTGAAGAATAAGCTAAGGAATAGGGATGGAGGAACAATACTTGAATGATTGTTTGGTTACATTTCTTGAGCGAGAATTTTTTGTGCAAGTTAAGGATGGTGACATTATATCTCGCTTCCAAGCTATGAATGAACGTCGAGTTATATTGTAATTTTCTTAATTATTTTGTAATTTCTCTAAATTATTTGACATGTTGTCTCTAGTAAGAACAATTTGTACTTTGTTGTTTTATTATATTATGAACATTTATGTTTTACATTGTACAATATGTTTGTAACTTTGAATCCCTATTCTTAAAATCCTGGATCTGCCACTGTCAACAGTTGACTTCATGGCCTGATGGCCTTCATCAGAGTTGAGAACTTGTAGTGACCTGCAAATGTCGAAAAATCACAATCAAACATGCACATGTTTCGTCTTTTTCCTCACTCGGAATGAAGTTGTTTTTGATAAAAAGATTATCACTAATCTCTTGCAGGTTATCTTTTTAAGTGGATACTAGCTGAGGGTTTAAGCAAATTTGCAGAAACTAGCCCAAAAGGAGTCCATGTTGGCCGAAAGCGAAAGGCTGGAGGTAGTAGCAAAGCAAATTTTAAACATTCAAGGGTGGCGGCTTAGTCACATGATTTGTAATGGCTGAGTTTAATTTTCAGTCGTTGTTACCTTGTAAGGTTTTAAGCCATTTTTACCAGCTTTGGTTACTTTGATGTTTTAACTTTTTAATAAAATAGACTATGTGCATCCTTGATGCAGAGGCCAGAAGAGTTTTTTTCTCTTCTATTATCTAAAAAGCTCATGTTTGGACACGAGAATCTTTCTTAATTCATGTGGAAATCGAACTATTTACTGTGAAATTTGTGTTGTGCGTTCCAAACGGGCATTAGCAGTTTTACGGGCCGTACTCCTTCTAGACTTGTGCAGTTTGGTTTCTCAAAAGAAGCATAGAAAAACACTACCGGATTACTCAAAACAGAAACAACTTTTATTCTTTCGAGGACATACAAATTAACAAGAAGAAGAAATCAACTGCACGCTACAGATCACTTGGGCCACGTTATTCAGTAATCAACAGACGATTTGTTCAGTAAACGAAGGCAGAGTTGCAGACGGACGGAGCCGGAGGAGCCCTACTTGAACTTGGCCTTGATGGCGTCCACCTGGCCGTTGTCGATCCGGAAGGCCTTGGCCAGCACGTCGGTGGGCACCGGCGGCGCGGCGTCGAAGAGCGTGTTGGCGATGACCTGCGTGCCCTGGAGCTGGCTGTTGAACCCGGCGATGACGGCGGCGGGTCCGTAGCCCCTGTTCTGCTGGAAGTGCACGAGCCCGCGTGGGAAGACGAACACCTCCCCCACGGTGATGGTCTTGGTGCAGAGTACGTTGGCCGTGGTGATGAAGCCCACCTCGAGGACGCCCTCGAGGACGAAGATGATCTCGGTGGCGCGCGGGTGCGTGTGTGGCGGGTTCTGGCCCCCCGGCGCGTAGTCGATGCGCGCCATGGACACGCCCAGCGTGTTCACCCCCGGGAACATCTGCACGTTGGCCGCCGTCACCATCGACCCCGCCGGGTTGTTGGTGTTGCCGGGGTTCTTGAGCCCCGCGAAGAAGAAGTCGTCCGCCGTCACGTTCGCCTTGCACGGGAACCCGTTCAGCTTCACCGCTGCCGCCATGCACGCACATCACCATGTCAGCTAGTGCTCGCTCGCTTGGACGTTGCAGTAAGAAACTTAGAACTAGTGCTTGCTGCACAGGAAGCGGCAACAAACTTGACAAAGACGAGTGATTTAGCGAGTGACTCACGGGATGCCATGTCAGCGACGCAGACGTCCTGGAGCATGTCGGGGTCGCCGGCGAGGGACGGGGCGGCGAGCGCGAGGACGACGGCGCAGGCGGCGACGACGGAAAGGTGGAGCCTCGCCATGTTCGATCAGTCGATGCTACTAGCTCGGTGGTGATTGATTGTTGAGCGATTCTTGAGTCTGGATCGAAATGAGCAGAGTAGGAGGTGCTACTTATAGGCAGGGCGATTTGTTCAACTCAACCGGTGGTTAACACCCAAGATTTGTATATGGATGCACCGCGCCAGGCTAACCGGGGTGGGTAGGCGACGACGGGGTTGGAAGGACATGGAAGCAAGGGGCCGCGCAGCCATTAAATTTTTTCCCCGTACCACGGTTCTACTAACCGGGGTAGGCGACGACGCTGACATTAATCTGGAGCCGATCGAGATAGACTTGTTTATGCAGCTTGGGCTAACTGCCTCACATGCATGATTTGATTGAATACATCAATGATCGGTCCATCGACGCCGCGCGCGGCACCAGTTTCTGCGCGTCGCAACGTGGAAGAACAGTGGCAGATGGGACATTGTGCTCGCGTTTCTTACTCCGGCCTCGACGCATTTCCCTTTCGTCCTGGCGTTAAACTCGCAGGTTCTTTCTTCCACGTTCTTCTAAGCGCTACGTACAGTGATGGTCTGATGGATAGCATTTCTTTCTTTCTTTGGAATGAAACCATGGCTAAATTTGACGTGCGTGACAAGAAACGGTTCATAGATTTTGTTAGCTATATATGTAGTACATGGTGTTGCAACATTCCCATGATGTTCGCATGATAGCTGCAATACTCATTAAAATGCATCATTAAACTTCGTATTCATATCCTGTCCGCTTTAAAAGGTCATATTCACACTCGATCTTAAGTTAGTTTTGCCTGTCTGGTTGAGATTCATATGCTTCACGCATGCTGTCGATCGAGATGTGTTACTGATTGCTACTGAACTTTGAAAATATGCAAGGGATCGATTTTTTTAGGGAATGCATGAGATCAATTTCGTTTAGCATCTATATGTTTCCAACAATACGTACGTACGTACGTATGGTGAGAATTCATGGCACCGTCTGTACGTACATATGGTGAGAATTCATGGCACCGTCTGCATCTGAGGTTAATCTTGATGCCGATTCTCTGGGGACAGGTGATTGATGCGGTTACGACTCGTTGCACATGTTTGTTGTACCATTAGAGATCAAACATATTATGCATAGCTCCTGGCGAGCGCTTGCCACCGACGAGACCCACACAACTAGGGTGCTGTCCCCAGAGAATCAACATCAAGATTAACCTCAGATGCACATGGTGCCACGACGATTTTTTTTTGCCGGTATTGGCATTTTTGCATATGTATATATAGAAATAGACGTTTTTTGTGTGTCAAAACTAGCACCCGTTCGCATGGCCGCCGTATGGCGACACGTCTTCAGCTGCCATGTTGCCACGGTGGCGCGACCGCACAACCACCATCTGGTGAGGCTGCCGCACGGCCACCGTGTGGTCGCGCCGCCACGTGTTCACTTAGGGTTAGGGTTAGGGTTTAAGCTGCAATTAGGAATTAGGGTTAGGGTTTAAGCGATGATTTTCGTTTCAATTTTAAAATATAGCAAACGATTTCAAAAAATTATGAAATTTTACGTGGAGCACCCCGACACAATGCACTTGCTTATGTAAATTTGCTATAATTTTATTCATCCAGAACCGCCACGTGCTCTCTCCCCCGATTAGGGTTTCAATTTCGCCCTCGTCTTTCTTTTTCACCTAAAACACCAATCAATCTGTCCTTCCACCGAAAGCTCCACCAACCAATCTTGTCATCTCGTCACATCTTTCAATTCCATGTCTCCCCCGTCTAATCGTTGTTATGGGCCCTCCACTGGTGCATTGGAAGGCCATGTTAGAGCAGTGGTTCGGTCAACCTCTCCTGGAGGGTGCACGTGGCGTCCCCCAGGCTTGGCTGAGGCAGTTCGATGATTGCCCGCAGGGTGCACCTGACGAGGTCGTTAGGACGCACCTCGTAGGTTATCTTCTTCAGCTCTTTGGTTGGGTCCTGTTTCCAACCACGCAGGGCGTCGGTGCTACCCCAGCTACGTCAGCCTCGTCGAGTCACTGGTTGACGTGGTGGCTGGGCCGGTGCTTCAGTATAGTTGAGGGTCAGCCATCCTTTGCGCCACATACCGGGGGTTGTGTGACGCTTCGCGGCGCGGCACCGGTGGTGTACCCCCAGCCTGGCCCACTGCTATGTGCTCCTACAGCTGTAGAGTTGGGAGCACTTCTCGGTTGGGCGATCGGCCATCGAGGTAGCGGGGCACCCGTACACCCCCTCCCCTCGATCGACATGATAAACGGGTCCACCATGGGCTCACGGTGGACTATTGGTCATCTACGCTGGGCTAAGGACAGGCCGGTGAGGTGCTACGCATTGTACCACAACGAGTTCAAGTCGTTGCATGAGAGCAACATCATCTAGTGTCCATGGTATCCAGGTTTCCTACGCGCGGTAGCACCACACGGGTTGTCCATGCAATGCCTCCAGGACACAGGACTGTGGACGACGACCTGCCACTTGGTGTTCGCACATATGGTGGAGCCTTACACACCGCAGCACGTAATGCAACGGTTCGGTCGGTACCAGATCGTGCCCCCCGTACGGTAGGCTCCTACAGCGAGCCGTACACCTGTGAGTCAAACTTCATCTGAGTAATATTTACAGTCCTTACGTCTTCTTTTCTAATATCAATCCATCCGGAAATGCAAGCAATAGAGGGCGGGTGGGCATACTCAGGACTGGTGCCTGGTCTAGGAGGAGTGGACTACGGCATGGATGAACAGCACACACATTGATATTTGGAATGAGCCGTGTCCATACGACCAAGAGACGTACGGTGCGTACTTGGAGTGGTACGTGCCACGGACGTGCGCAAGACTCACGATTCCTCCACCAGTGCAGACACACCACGAGAGCCTCCGCCACATGTATGACCGTCACAGCGCTTCGCGGCATGACGACACCATAAGACACTTAGAACCTCTGGTTGTTTCATTGACGACATTCGTACTCTTCATTAATGAACCTGTTACGTATGTCACTACAGTTGGAGTAGGCGCAGCGCATCCAGAGCACATCGGAGGCCACCCTTCGCAGCCCAGATAGAACCCCGGCGGGATATAAAATTTTTTTGAAGCAGATCTTGGCGGAGATGGAGAAGATAATAAAGAACTTGAGCTGCAGTCGTTCGACGGATGACGTCCTACGCATCGGGCACCAAGTGGGGGGCCATGCTCACCCGCTAGGTCACCACGACCTAGCGAGTCTGGTCGGCGTCGTAGCGTTCCCTGTCAGTCATCCGCGGGCCAGATTGGCGGGGAGGTAAGTTTTGTACAAATATACGTTGAGTTTTTTTGGTTATGCCTTACGTTGCGCTAACATCATGTCGTTCTTCCGCCGTAGGTCCGTCGGGATGAATCACTTCTACTGTCCATGACTAGCGCTCCCCGTCGTTCATCTGCACTGCACATCCGGGAGGTACAAGATTCTCAGTCCCACGTCCCAAGTGTTTATTTGTACTAACATCGTTCCATCTTTGACCTTGATTGGCCAGTGGGGGGCGGCGATTCACGACGACTGATGATGATGATGATACGGGCCTCTCAGCTCCTACCAGGGAGTAGTACACGTCGTCAGGGTATGGGTTATGGCAACTAGGGTTTGGAACATACGCAGGGCAGATCTCCTCCATGTTTAGTGTCCCACCGTACGTTCAAGGGCACATCTCCTCCTAGTTCGGTGTCCCACCGTACGTTCAAGGGCAGAGCTTCTCTGGGTTCGCTGTCCCACCGTACCTCCAAGGGTAGAGCTCACCCGCGCAACCGGAGTTGCAGGCATCATACCCCGGGAGTGAATTTTTTGAGACCGTCACTCATGATTTCTTCGGAGGTGTCTCCCAGGCCGGCATGCCTTGTCACGACGATATGTACGCTTACCAGACTCTGCTCGGCCATACTGAGCCTACCGGTGCACCTCCGCCACCTCAACAGTCTTCATACCCCCTCCAAACGGACACACGCTCACCCGACCGCTTCACGTATTCCACGGGGCATGCCCGACGCAAGACATCCAGGTGCGCGCGGAGGCTGACGCAAACGAGCAGAGGGTAGTGGCTCGAACTCAAACGAGTGAGCCATATTGTATCATGTGAACTCGGGCTTCTAATTTTATGTATGAAAAAGTCTTAAATTGGTTCATGTAATGATTGTAAATCCTCAGACGATAGAGCCATATTGTAACGCTTCAAATTTTATGTATGAAAACATCTTCGAATTTTCAGAACGACAAGACAACACATTGCGACACTAACTTTTCCGAACGACAAGACAACACACTGCGACGTGACCCGACGAGTCAGCTTTGCGTAGCGACGTGACCCGACACAGCGATGTGACCTGACGAGTCTCCTCAAGGCCGCTGCCTCGTGGACGCGGATTTCCTTCAACCGAATTACAATTCAGCCACGTACGCAGCGTCGGCTCGGCATATAAGTACTATCCCTTCCACGCCGTGTTCTCTGCATCCAGACTTTAACACAATCTCGCTCAGATGGACAAGCACTGGGAGGTGATCTGTGAAATGTAAAGGGAGTATGCGGTCTAGGAGGAACAAAGGGAGCGTACCAGGAGGCCACCTCCTCGCAATGACGCTGCCCCGCGTAGCAACAAGCCTACCACAACATCCCAACCGAGCATTCGCCGCAACACCCGCCCGAGGGGGAGACACCGCCCCTCTGTTGGTGCAGAGACAGCTGCAAGTTCTTCAAGTCCAAGCATCGGCTAAGCCTGGGCATGCGTTACTGGGGTTGCGTGAATTACTCCTCTGACTACCCCGACCGCCGTTGGGACACAAGCCGCTACCGGCAGCTAGTAAGGACATGTTACAGTATGTTCCCCTACCATTTTTCTTTCAAAGTACGCACTAACAATCTCTCCCGTCTACCTATAGTCCCCGGATCCGCTATGTGGCTATTGCAAGTGGATCGACCTAGAGATCCATCCACACGACCGGTGGACTCTCGACTGCGAGGAGTGGGATGCCAACAAGGACCGCGAGAGGAGGGAGGAGGAGCACCGCACCGAAGAGCACAACGAGCGTATCTGGCGGGAGACGCAGGCCCATCTTGAGGTGTGCAGGCGCAAGGAGCGCGAGGCTCGCAAGAGCAAAAGAGAAAAATGACGGCCGAGGCCAAGGCGACCGGCGAGAAGTACAACACTGAGCTCGCAAAGAAGGGCAAATGGCCCCGGTCTACGCAGTAGTCCGACTCTCTTCGTCCGTTTGTCCCATGTATTTCTAATTCCCTAAAGGCATGCGTGTACCGTCCTTGGTTCGTTAGCCTGTGTGCCATGTAACCCCCTTGTCGGATCAACTGTCGTGTTGTTATCGTTGCGCTATTTCCCCAAAATTATCATGTATGTTACCGTGTATGAATTTTCTGACGCATCGTAATATCACCTACCTTCGTACTTACGAAACAGTGCTACCTAACAAAATTCTTCAAAAATTTAGCGCACCACAACAACATACCAAAATGTTCTTGCGAATCTAACAAATAGTTTTCGAAAAGTAGAGAAAAATATAGCATATTTGGAATATCCCACAACCTCCTCTAGACCGCAAATATACCTTGCTGTCAAGACATGTATATCACCAAAATGTAACCCAGCAAATATCAAATACATTCCAAGCCACATGAAATCATAAAACCCTAATTTCCATAACTTAAAATCCAAATTCTCGCGACCTAAATCCTAAATTTTCGAGACAATTTCAGAATACATATAAAATTGTTGAAACATTACATAATAAAAAAATTCATAATTTTTAGAGCTTATTTTCTACATTTACAAATTCGTACAAACAGAACACGTTTATGAAATTGCGAGAGAGCACATGGCGGTTCTTGATGAATAAAATTATGGCAAATTTACACAAGCAAGTGCACTGTGTCGGGGTGCTCCACGTAAAATTTTATAATTTTTTGAAGTCGTTTGCTATATTTTAAAATTGAAACGAAAATTGCCACTTAAACTATAACACTAATTCCTAATTACGGCTTAAACCCTAACCCTAAGTGGACACATGGCGGTCGGGGCGCGATCAAGACGGTGGCGTGAGGCAACTTTCGCGCATGGCATTTGTGGCGATCACGCCATCAAGATGGCGGTTGCGCGTCACGACGACGCAGCGCCATACACTGGCGATCGTCAGACAGTGCTAGTTTTGACCAGAAAAAAATTATACGCCTATTTCTACATATACGATATGCAAAAGTGATAGTACTGGCGAAAATTCGTCGTGGCCCCGTCTGCATATGAGGTTAATCTTGATGCTAATTCTCCGGGGACACCACCCTAGTTGTGTGGGTCTCGTCGGTGGCAGCGCTCGCCAGGAGCTATGCACAATTGGACAGGTGATTGATGCGGTTACTGACTCATTGCACATGTTTGTTGTATTGTTAGGGCATCTCCAATAGTGTATTTATGGTTGCCTCTTAGTTATATCACGTCAACAAAATCCTACGTGAGGGAGAGAGGGGAAGGAAAGAGAGCACATGTCGTCTCTTCGTAAAGAGACTGTCGTGCACGCGAAACACGACATGATACATTAATCTACTCTAGTTGATATGTAGGCCCATTTGAAAAAAAAATTATAAAATATAAATATCGGAGAGTGTGTTAGAAACTATCTATTAGAGATGTTGTCTCTAAAGATGATATATCATATATTAGAGACAAAGTTATCTCTAACTATTAGAGATACCTTTAGAGATCAAACTAATCAAATTTAATTTTTTTGGGGAGACGGCTGACTAAGCAAAAGGGGTAAGTACATATGTGCCGCGCTTGCTGGAAGCGGTCTCAATCAGGAATACTCCTTTGCATCGATCAAAGACGAGAAAAGGGTGGAGGATATATAGTCGTTGGTCAATGACTCGATGAAGACTTATCCTCTTGCTACAAAGGAGGAGGTGAAGAATTAACGGCTGAACGGGAGAAGGTTTTTCTTTTGTTTTATCTCCTTTCCAGGTTGAGCTGGGACAGAATTTTTTTATTAAATAATCTTTTTTTAACTTTTATTTTAAAAGTAACCTCCACAAGACTTTATTTTTAAAATAACACTGGTCACGCCACCACCCATGGCGTGACTAAACAACACCATCACGCCAAATTTCGTTTAAAGCAAACTCTTGTCACGCCTATGGGTGATGGCGTGACAATGTTGTTTTGGTCATGCCGTGAGTGGTGGTGTGACAAAAGAGGTTTTTTATGACTTATCCTATGGCGTGACAAGAGTTTGCCTTAGCGTGGCAATGTTGTTTGGTCACGCTTATAGGTGAATGGCGTGATTAAAAGGGTTATTTTAAAAATAAAGTCTTATTTGGAGGATAATTTTAAAATAAAAGTTAAAAAAAGATTATTTAATAAAAAAAGTTCGCTGGGACAGTTCTCGTTCAGAGTAGAATAAAACTGGTGGTATCGTGTGAACGACTAGTAGACTGAATTTACTAAGCAGCTATGTAGCTAACGATAATAAAATGCAGTTGCTTCTGACATACCGATGGAAGCTGACCAAGTCTTGCAACAGCAGCATGTTGAGATTGAGATCGTTTGAAAAAAAAAATCGACTGCTTTCTCAGCCCAAAACACTCAAATTTTAGTTCATTTACAACTTCATTATACATAAATTATAATAATTTATTTATGCAATTTTTGTTCTTGATCACTGTAATTATTTTCGAAAGTCTTGATAACTCATATTTCCATCACATGATTCAAAATCTAACATGTACTTTGAGAGATTGAGCAAAAATAAAGAAAAAAATAAAATTCTATACCAACAAAATATGACAATACGATGAATCTGTTATGTTCCGAAGAAAAAAAATCATACTAAATTCAAACCCAATTCATCAGATGAGAAGAAGTGCAAATCTCAAAGCATATCAGATGAATGAAAATTCAACTATTTTGATAAAAGAAAACTTTCGGACGTTGTTTAGCAAAACTGAAAAAAAAGAGGAGGGGAGGGGAGAAATTAAAAGAATCAGATCCAGTCTTAGTTTGGTATATACATGCCAAGTTGCCTAACAAAATCGGTCGCCTCACGAACTCTCCTTGTGATACGGCCAGGCCAGGCGGAATGGTTGGTGTTTCTGGTGGCTGCAGTGTAATCATCAGCTGAGCCGTCTCTATCGCAAAAATACGTATCTGTTGCGTGCTCGATCGCGGACAAGCGAGAATATGGCCTCTATTGTCTGAAACGCTCGCCGGCGTTGCGCCGTGCGTCTTACCGGTTGTCCTTCCCTGTCACCCCCAGTCATAGCGGGAACTCGACACATTCTTTTAAGCCGGCATTTATTACTCCTTTTAGGCCAGTTAGCTAGTTGGAAGGCAGAAAAGCTTAAGCCTGGCTTGCCTGGACACCTCAACCAAAGCACGAGTTTGGGGTAGGTTCAAAGTACGCAAGCAGCCGAGCCCGAGCTAATAAAAATTGCACGCATGTTGGCGTAAACAATCTGAGGAAGAGAGAGAGAGAGAGAGGGGCTTTCTTCAGAGTCGAACGACGCAAAACTAAGCTTCCCTCAGTTTTATAAAATTTGATATATACCACCTACTTTCTTGCTCATTTGGAATTACCGTTATCTTTATTTTCTCCTATTTTATTTCTCTTATTTTTCAATCTATTCTCTAGTGACGTATCTCTTTTGCCCCTCTCCTATTCGGAGTCATCTCATCCCCATCCGATTTCCACATGCCAGCGAGAAGAAGAATCCAGGCCTTGGCGGCGTTCTCCGGAGCGCGTCGCCTCCCCCGAGCATCCCATCGATCCCGCCCACCAGTCGGCCGCCGCGTCCCAGCCACGTCTCCCCTGAGCTCCCTGTCGGTCCCGCCCTCTAGTCGGCCGCCGCATCCCCTCCCCGCCTCCCCCAAGCGAGCTCCTCCAAGTGAGGTCAGGCCCGCCTCCCCCGAACTCCTCGTGGGGCCCACCCCCTAGCCAGCCACCGCGTCTCCGGGTCTGCCCCCAGCCGGCCGCCGCTTCTCCGGGCCCGCCACTAGCTGGCCGCCGCGTCTCCGGGGGCACGCAAATTTTGAAATGTTCAGAAATGAAGAATCATCACGGAAGAAGCAAACTGCTCGTCTTGCGAACTTTCAAATTCCTATGGTTGAAGCAAAAGTTTCATGTAGCCCGTCGATCGCGACACCTAAAGTGCCACGACAGGCTGCAAGTTTCCACCTGGTACCGTAGTTGACAACATTGGGCGAACTTGTGACAAAAGAAATATTTAACATGCAATAGATTTTAAGATAAACTGTGGTAAAGCATATACATGTTCCAGAGATCATGTTTATTGTTACAATGCATCCAAGAAATGTGCTTAAGTTTCCTCGTTCAGAGCTGGTGCTCGTGCAACTGATTCTAAGTTATCCTAAGATGAAAAAAGATGTTATCCACATCAAATCTGGTTTTCGTCTACTGATAATTTAGTGCATTCAACGATCTATCAGGTCAAAAACAACAATGAAGGCATTCTAGAAAGGAATTCTGGGAATCGAGTGGTTGAAGATACGGCTCCTCTTTCATATGTTATTTGCTCCCTCTCTTTAGCTTTTCTCTTGTCCTTTCTCCTTTGCTCTCACGTAACTGAAAAAAAAAAACAGAAATGAGCTCTTTTTATACAAAGTTTGGACTGTTTTTTCATTAAAATTATGGGCATGATTGCAATGTAAATATAAGCTTCTTCTCAGACAGAGACAGGTGACATGCATTGTCCATCTAATACCATTTGGAGGAAGGTAGACTGATATGCAGCCTTTACATGTAAACCAGACATTCACCTGGAGCTTCGCTTGGTACCTGACCGAGCCCTAGTGGATGGCATGCGATGAATGCGAACAGGTCAGGGGCAAAAGAGGTATTCACTAGGGAATAGATTGGAAAATAAGAGAAATGAAAAGAAAACAGGAGAAAAGTAGAGATAATGATAAATTTCAAATGAACAAGAAAGCCGAGTGACATATATCCAATTTCATAAAATTAGATGACATATCTTAAATCAGATCGATATGTTTTAAAGTGATATACATCCAATTTTGCCATCAAGTAACGGAGGAGGACAGGCTGGGCCAGCACATCGCTGGGCTGTTTATTAGACATTCCACCAAACTCCACGGGCTAACAGCTGAAGAAGCCCAGATACGGAACGGTTAAAGCCCGAGGCGGCACGAGCCCAACGTTATACAAACGATACGCACGACGGCACGCGCACGCGCACGCGCACGGCGAGACCTCACCGACCAAACAACTCCGCCTCGGTCACACTCCCATCCGATCCGATAGGCGCCGTGTCCACGCTCGCGCCGCCGCCACCTCGGATACGCCGCGCGCAGCAGCACCAGGGGACTCTGCGCCCGCCCGCTCCTCTCCGGCTCCGCCCTCGTCGTCCGCGCGGCGGCCGCAGAGGTGTGCGCGCGTTCGTGCTCCGCGTACACGCCTACTGCTTGATGTGTTCGTGGCTTCGTGCTCACTAGCCGTGGGCCGTGGCGTTTTAATTTGCCTAGTGCTGCTTCAGGGGGGCCGTACGTGGAGCTGCAGGCCAAGGTGACGAGCAAATGCTTCTTCGACGTCGAGATCGGCGGTGAGCCCGCGGGGCGGGTGGTCGTCGGGGAGGTCGTCCCCGAGACCGTGGACAACCCCTGGAGTCCGTTGAGTCGTGTGGTGGCTCTTGGATTATTGGTTTATGTTGTTCTCTAGCTAGGACAGGCTTGTGGAGCAGCTAGTAGCCCATGAACTCCTAGTGAGAACTTTTTTTTTCCGACGGGCAAAAAAAAAAACACTGTGGAAGGGGCATCCGATCCGACTATCTGTATTGTATCATCCACCGTCTATTCTCTACAACGTACGTATGGAAGTTGGTTGAACATTGTGTACATAATATAGTGTAATACAGCTCCCCTTGCGCAACTGGTAAATTATCTTCATTGTCACCATACTCTAGACTTGTGTGCGTAGCTAATCCTTGTCTCTTCCTTTTAATTTCTGCCGAATGATAGATAACCTTTCCTTAGGACAAGCTAACTGATAAATCTACCGATACAACAGTTTACCAGGCCACCTGCTACAGAAAGTCTCCGTTTGGAATTTTTTACAAAGTTGCTCCCATGACGGGGTTGCTCATTAGTTGAGCTGAGATTCCTTTTTTTTTTTCTCCTTTTTTGGGTCACAATACTTAGAGAAGCTACCAAGGGCAAATACTAACAGAATTTGAACAAATCAGAATGCTTAAACACATAACACAAGATTGGCAATAGGGTACAGATTACCGAGACTGGGCAAAGGACATGTTTAATTGTAACTTTATAGTATTTGTATTTTACGAGGACCGAGGAGTAAAAGTATGAATATGAAGGAAGAAAATGCAACTTCTCTGCTCTTTGTAACATGGAACCAAATCAATAAGCTGACTATCCGTGGGGTACGGAACCATCACACACCATGGATGCAAAGGCTATGATGATGACCACAGGGTACTGGTGGCCTAGGCCCACGACATGTGGACATTAGTTATCAATTGATGGTACTTCAATTCTTTGTCTCTAAATATATTCTTTGTCTTAATCAAATAGTCATAATTATTGCCAAAGTCCAAATTGTACCATATTTATCATCATATTATTTTGTTTGGAACTTCGGTTTGTATTACCTACTGATTTTCCTTACAGTTGTTGGGTCTATTTTTTTTATTAAAAAAACCAACAACACTTTCCAAATTTCTTTATTTATCCCACAATTCAGTAAAAGTTTATGAGAACAACTAGGAATCGGACGTACGGGTGGAGCCTCCCATCGTACAGTCCAAAATGCAACATCTCCAGATAATGATTGCAACATCACCGGATAATGATTGCAACATCACAAATCAAAACAAAGCACCTGGAGAGAGAGAAAAAAAAGCGTTGAAAAAATTGCAACATCGTTGTGAACATCAATACCATCAGTAGCATCCATCGCCATCACAACACTCATGCATGAGCATCGGCGGCGGCCGGAGGCCAAGTTGTTGGGCCACGTGAGCACAGGGGGGCGCAACCCAGGGGAGACATGAGGGAGCGAAGCGCGCGCAAGGCATGAAGCCGGGAGGTCATAGCGACACAGCCAGCGTATCATGGGGCCGGTCGTGCTGCGACAAGACGGCGAAAGCAGAAGGCGATGGGCCGACGACGCAGAGCGGGAGTGTACCACATGCGGGCCGAGTTTAACACCGGGCGAGGGACCGAGCCAGAGCACCAGGGGCGAAGCAGGCTGTGGGGTAAGCAAGACTAGCGGCGGCAATGGCGGCATCGATGGGGCAGGCTGGTGGAGGCGGTAGGAGGAAGGAGGCGCCATGGGAACCTCCGCCGAAGGAGCACCTGGAGATTTGGAGTTGGTGTGTTTACTGAAGTAAGCAACAGCTCCATATGGATTTTGGATTTAGGGTGAAATGTTGGAAGGGGAGTGAAGGGAAAGAAGGCTCTAGATTTTTAGACGGGGAAAGTGGGAGTTAGGAGTGTAGTAGGTGGGGCTGTTGGGTGTTGAGTCTGGAACCGTCCAAGCGATTGTTTTCTTCGTACGTCTGTTGGGTATCATTACCCAAAGTTTATTTATATTTTTCCAACTCATCACATATGTAAAGTCATCACCATGTCATTTTCAACTTAATAACAACTATGGATTGGTAATGTACGTATCAATGTATGAACAAAACAAGATGCAATATATTATATATCTTTCTTTCCATTCATTCCTTCACACACACACACACACACACACACACACACACACACACACACACACACATATATATATATATATATATATATATATATATATATATATATATATATATATATATATATATATATATATATATGAAAATGGTATGGTACTCAGTAGAACACGTACTCCACTTCTTATATACTACTTAAATCGTATGTTGATACATTTTATCAATTTGAGCATACTCCAATAATGATTATAAGATACCTCAAAGTGAGTTATACAAAAAAATCATTAAAGTCCACATTTTATAGCAAAATTTGTGTATATACTTCTTTTATATATGAAAAAGGGTATGTAGCAAAAATAAAAGGCTCCGATGAAACTTTTTCAATCAAGTTGCATTGGAGTATCTTATAATTGGTACTTAAGTATACTAAAAATGATAAAGAAGTATAATATATTCGTTTAAGTGGTATATTCGAACTGGAAACATGTACTCCCGGGAGTACGAAACGGGCGTAGGATATAGGGATAATTTATTCTAGTTGGGATAGGATATAGGGATAATTTATCTTGAATAAGTTATTCCTAACCCAAAAAAACCCTCGGGCTTCTATATATGTTTGTTTTCTCAGCAAGAACCTGGTGCAGTGATGTTGAGGTTTTATTTGCTCTTGACACTCAAATAATAAAATGCTTCTCAGACACCATAAGTCGATGGCTCATTGGCTGCTCGGGTTTTACCCGACATATCCTATTTTTCTTGTGTGTAATACTTGAATCTTAAGAGTTAAGAGAGGGTTACTTGAATCTCATTCAGGTAGTCAACTTTAAGCATAGGGTACTTATGAGGCCTTGTTGCATGAGTGTAATGTAGTTTCAGGCAAGATAGAGTGTTGTAAGCGAAATTGAAATCCTGTTGATGAGATCGAACCATGAGTAACTCTTGTTAGCCAATGAAAGTGATTAAAGTCCATTTGGTGGCAACACTTACATTGAAATTGCAAAACTACGATTGGGTTTATATTTAAGCAGAGCTTGGCACATATCTTAGGACAATTGTGAAATACGAGTAGGTCAAAAACAAGTGCCGCTCAAAATGGTTATAATCTCAACATCTCATTACTGAAATCTGCTTTGTGATTCAAGTTCAAACTTGTTAATGTTGCATATAAGGCACGACAAGCACTTCCCTTATCATTGTTGTCCGTGCTACAATTCAGAAAGCTGCTTCAAGCTAAGATAGTTGTGACGCCAGGTGAGCGTGCAGCCTGCCTGGGATCGAGCCTGAGTTGCCTCACAGGATAGAGGATTTTCGGATTTTTTTAGAATAATATACGCGCAAGTAGGTTCGTTCAATAGTACATAAAGCAAGACTAGTGGACTACAAAACAATACATGATATTCTTCGATAAACCTTTTTCACGAATCCTTTTTCCTTTTTTTTCTCTTCCCTATCTCTTTTCCCCGCTTTTCCTTTGTGTAGTGCAAGAGCACAGACGAAGGGCCTGTTTGGTTGATGCCCTGGACTACATGCCTGGAAAAAAGTGATGCCTGGATGTAGCCTGGAAAGTAGATGGTTTTTGCCTGGCCAGGCAAACCTGGAGATGGATTGTTTGGTTGGAAGTATGTGCCTGGAATTGATAAATAAAAAATAGACCGTTGGATCAAATAACGAACGGAGATCATACCAGGCAGGTTGTCTTCGAGCGGTAGCTCCAGCGTTTGTTTTCTGCGCTGGAAGCCGAGGAACGGCAAGCAAACCAATGGCGAGGATCGAGGGCGGCTCCGGGCCGGCAGGTCAGCACGAGGTAAGCATCCAAACAGCCCCGAAGACCGGTAAGGTAACCTTTTTCTGTTGCTGCCTTCACTCGCACTCCTACAATGATGCAGGCGCAAACGCACACTGCCACATGACATGCTCGTAAATATCCCCGCCGGCAGGGGTGGAGCCGGTCACAGCAGTCTCGGATCGAATCAGTTGTTCTGTTCTGAGTCAAACTTACAATTTTTTTATGTTTTTTAAGAGATTCTTTTCATGTGCTATTTATTCTAGGCCTAAGGCTATTTCCCTAGCCGCCCAAGGCCCAGCTTCGTTCCTGACCGTCAGCCGGCAAAAACACGCGGTCCAAGACTCCACCGTGCGCCCAGCCATACATACATACATACCGTACACAGCTAGCTTCCTAACCAAACCACATGCATGCTAGTAACTAACGCCTAATGCTACCATGAGCACATGCTTAACTGTTTTCTGGACCCTATATATGTACAATGGTAGCACACGTGCTTATTCTTCCCAGACACCAGTCAGAGGGGAGAGGGAAGAATGTATGGATAGAGATGTGTGTATGCAAACTAATCAATGCTGAAGAAAGGAGAGTGCCGGCCTGTATCTTGCTTCTTGCTTGCATGGCGTGTTTGCCGCTTGGAGCTGATCATGTGGATCAATCAAGAACCGAGACGGGAGGTAGATGCCAGCGCCACTGCCTGCGCCCACACCTTGAGCCTCGCCTTCACGTCCTTGGGATCATCCCCTGTTCCGCAACACACATACACACACACACCAGTTAGTACGTGTCACTCGGATGGCATGAACAGTGGCGGAGCTAGTGGTCGTGCTCCGTATGCGTTGACAGTTGACACACCAAACAAATTTCAAAACCCGTAGAAAGTACATAGATATTATGTCCAAATTGTTTGTCTCTTTAGAACTTAGTGATGATCATTGTATAAGGCATATCTGATAGTATAGGCAATTCTTTGTCTATAAGAATTATCTATATCAATTGTAGACAAAGACTAAAGACAAATTTCATCTGATGGTAAAGGCAATTTCTTTGTCTTTTTAGTTGTCTTTATAGAACACACAACATTTTAATGTTTTTTTTGTTCTTGTCTTTATAATCGATTCTGAGTTTGTGAAAGACGTCTTCTCTCTCTGCATTCTCTTTCATCTATATCAGCAAAAATTCTATGTGACAATAACTATAAACGGCTGCCATAAACTCATTGTATGTGCTCTAAGACGTTAGATTTATCGTGAAGTGTGCATGGTGCACCCCTTGGAACTTTCTTCTAGCTCCCCTGCTGGCTATGAACTACAGTGAACTAAAGAAACCAGTAGGAAGCTGTCTTTGCAGCAACAAAAGCGTCTAATCGTGCAGCACGCGTCACGACGACTGCTTTGCGCGCTGTTTGTGATTTGTGGCAGGAAAGATGTCGGGAAACCACGAGTGAAAGGGGCAGGGCATGGCGAGTTCGAGCAGCATGTCGAGGGAACCAACGTGGCGAGCAAACGCCAGTGAGCAGAAAAGAAAGCAGCATCCGCGCGCGCTCGTCCGTCGCCGTCGGGAAACTAACCACCCGCGCGTACGTCCAAATCAGATCCCGCTGCATGCGGCCTCGGTGCATCGCCACGAATTCTAGTCATGAAAGCAACCGATGAGCAGCTAATAAATCCCGTGTAAGGACGTGCTTTTGGCCGATAAGACTGGTGATTTGCTGCTCTTGAAAGCCCGAAACGCGATGGCGCGGTGCAATGCCTGGTAAGCCAGGCAAACCGGCGGGCCGAATTCCATCTCGGTTTCAATGCCGCATACGACGTGAGCGTCGTGACTCGTGAGGTGACGTGCGTGATGTGTACGCGAAGGCTCCGGTTAGATGCATATGGACGTGCGCGGGTGAGTTTTCGGCTCGTTTAGCGCGATTTTAAACCAAAGTCGCAAAAATAGCTTCACATGAATGAATGGACAAAAATGACACTCTTATCGTATTCAAAATGCACGGCCGAAGGTCTACTACGGGTGCAATAAACCTTGTGACAGCCTCCAATTCGGCGGCAGGCAGGCTGCCGTGTGCCCACCAAGTGGCAAGTGCCCTGCCCACGCCACCTGCCACTCGGTGGACATGCGGCAGGCCAGTTGGCCCCGAATGAGAGGCCGCTATATGGCCTATTGCGCAGTGGGGATGCCGTAGGCCCTCTGCCGTGCATTTAGAGCACGGCACATATGTCATTTTTTTGTCAATTCGTTTATAGAGAGACAATTTTTATTATTTTATTGCGAAAGAGTGTTACGAACTGTTACCGAAAAAACGGGCTACGGTACTATGCTTCTAGCTTCTAGGTTATGCTCAATGTGTTCATTGTATCCCATGTAGGGATGGCAATCGGGCGCGGTGGGCACGGGTAGTGCTTACTCATACACATGCCCGCGAAGGACGACGGGTGAAGAATATCGCTCATGCCCGTCGCCCGCGGGTATGCCTGTGTACCCACGAACAATGCATCACATTCACACATCAACTGTCAACTAATGAAATGCAAATCCACCATCAACTGTCAACTAATGAAAGAAGAGGCCTACTCAACTTAGGGGTGGTGGCTAGGCGTGTGGAGGGGGCCAAGTGTTGAAGAGGCGGGCCGGGTATTGAGGAAGCGGTCGAGCGTTGAAGAGGGGCGGCGACCTAGCGTTGAGGAGGCCATCGTTGAGGAGGCGGAATCGGTGTCACCGTTTTGATAGGGCAAGGCGTGAGAAGGGCTTGACGGGCCGCATGAGGAGGGGCGGCAAACGGCCGGGAGAAAGACAGGATGAGCGCCGGGAGGAGCCAGAGCCAGGCGGATCTAGATCTAGAGTTCCGTGGACGAGCAGGAAGTGGATGGGGGTGGTGGCCAAGAGAGAGGCCGACGCATGTGGCAGTGGATCTGGAGTTCGGGGCATGAGGAGGACCGAGGACGGAGGCTGCGGCTGAGACTTAGGAGTCGAGTGAGTAGTGAGTAGTGACTAAGTAAGAGTGAGGAGGACCGATGACTAGGGTTTTAGTGGGAGTGTGACCCACCTGTCAGTATATGTTGCTAGTAAACGGACGAGATTGGTACGGATAAAGCTCACCTATGCCTATGTCCGTTTAACTGACGGACGGTTGCACTCATTTTTCATGCCCGTGGAAAGAAATACACACTCCATGGTGTCTAATCGGGCCGATTGGCATGGACTAGTATGCATGTCAGCTACGATGATTTTTCTAAGCTAGCAATTAAGTATGTTTTGTTTGTACGCGTAGCAGAGCTATAGGAAATGAAGTAGGATGGTGGTAGTAGACTAGTAGTATTAATGGCAACGAACGGGGATTTACCGGGGCTGGAGATGCGCCAGCTGCCGGAGGCCGGCGAGTTGCCGCCGCTGCTGGCGGTGTCCACGCCGGAGAGCGCGTAGCAGGGGATCTCCACGGTCCAGTCGCAGGGGAGGTCGAGGCCGAGGTCCTTGCACGCGCGCACCTCCTCCATGTCCATGGCCACTTTGCCCCGCGCCGGGGACTCGCTGCCCGTCCCGACCACCACCACCACCTCGTCGCCGCGCCCTTTCTTGCCCTGCAGGTGCCGCCGACGCTTCCTCATCTGCCACGCCCGGTCCAGCCACACCTTCCGCATCATCCTCTGCCGCCGCTTGTCGCGGGCGCCGCCGCCGCCGCCAGGCCACAGCGCCGCCTCCGTCTCGCTCGCGTACTCCTTGGAGTACCACCACGGCGACTGCGCCGGCGCCACGCGGTCCGGCGTGCCCGGGAGCGACGCCGAGGACGGGGCCTGCTGCAGGCCGTTTCTTGGGTCGTCGCTGTACGGGTGCCAAGGCTGGCTCCCATACTCACCGTTGACATCGGACTTCACCTCGTCCTCGTCGCCGCCGCGGAGGTACCCATCGTCCTCGTCGTCGGCGTCGCCGCCGTCGGAGTCCTCGACGGACAGGTGGGACATGCGCTTGCTCATGTCCCAGTCCTCCTCCTCGTCGCTCCCCTCCTCGACCAAGCCATCGTCCCCGTCGTCGTAGTCGATGACGTCTCGGAGCCTCGGCAGATCGAACGTCGTCGTCGTCGCTGCCGACGGGGACGCCATTTCGATCGGAGCAAGCTGGATAGGAGGAGAAGGGGGAGAGGACTTGCCGAGCAAGATGACAAATATACGTTTTGTTTGCCCGTTCTTTAGGTGGTGGAAAGGAAGCAAGCGACCGAGAGGATACGCGATATTCTCACGCGGCGAGCAGGCGGTGGGCTTATAAATTGGTAGGAATGGAGAGAGAAGATAGAAGAGCTAGCCCTCCCCTTCCGCGTCGGCGGCTAAGCATGATACATGTAACAAGTGTTGCAACTCGTTGGATTTTGCAGTGAGTTGGGCGTTTAATTAGGAGGAGGTAACTATTAGATGATGCAGTCGGTAGATGATAGTATAGATATATCATATATGTGTACAGTCTTTGGCTTAATTAACATGTTTTTTTATTCGTAATAACAAAAGTAGTTCTCGGTCGGACGTAATTGCAAAAATGATATCGCGGAAGGCTAGATAAAGCACCTATCACGCTTCTAGACCACAATAGTTACCTACCGCACTTCCAAACTGCAGCAGGAGGACACCTACCACGCTCTTGGAGCGCATCACGTCGGAGGGGCACTGCCTTTTCACTTTTATCACTGTTTAGCCTGTAGCAATCACTATTTGGCACTGTTTAGCACTGTATGCAGTTCTTTCCCTCCGCGAACTAGATACGCAGTAGGAACCTTCTGTGCTGCTATTTTTGCAATTGCGTGCAAATGGAGGCCACTTTTACTATTACAAATAAAAAACATGTCAAATCAGCAAAATTGCTCTATATGTGCACTCTACTGATTATAGTGTTTTTGTTGCCCATTGGTAGCCAGCTTTGTATTATAGTTAGTGACTTATTTAGCGTGGAGTGCAGTGCATTACGGAACCAGTAGGTAGCTTATTTGCTAGCTAGGCAGAGCATTGCCGGTTTGATATGAAATAGAAAATGCTGTTAACGTCAAGGGGGTTGCTAGCTACTTGCTCTGGCCTCGTGGAGTTTAACCGTTCATGCGCGTAGGGGAAAAAACATATAGGTATGCATGCATGGGACTTTTCTTGATCATTTTCTCTGGTTGTCATGGGCTTTCAACTATTCTTTCACATGGTTGGATTACTGGGTACTTAAGATTACTGACCAGTAAACAACTGGCATATGTATTTACGAGGTGCTCAAGAGGGCTGACCTGTAGTGATTGTCCGATATAGTAGCTCCAACAATTGATGCGTGAGGTGCCTGCTCGGCACAACTACGCTAAAAGACACTTTAAAGTTTGTTCCATAGCTTACCATTAATCACATACGTGACATGATTTTTAGTGCTGGGAAACTTACACAGCCACACGTACACCGAGCCTAGCTAGTTGGTGCCCTTGGACAACGGTAAAGCTTATCTCGCTTTCATCTCTATGATTGCCACATGCGTCTCCTAACCAGCTATTTCCCTGCACCAGAGGGAATAAAGTTTGACTAACACGTCAAGAATTCCCTCTCGTTCAATACAAATCGCAAGACTATAAAGGCTAAAAGAGATATCAAATTAACTGCCTATCTCGATAAGGATAGAGGGAATAGAAAACAGGAAGGAAAAAAACACATGGGCCGTGGGTTCCAGAACGCGCAGACGTGGTGAACCACTGATCGAGCTAATCACACTCCGGGGAGGGTGAGGCTCGGTGGCCACGCGGCTGGTTAATTAGGCGTCAGATTAGTTTAGTTAGGGTTTTAATTAGGTTTGAACATGGTCGGGACTCGGGACTAGTGATGTTTTGGATCGGGATCGTCTACGATCCGTTGTATGTAACCCTACACTGGCAGGGTTTGGGTGCAATTTGGGCCGTCTGATAATTCAATTGACCACTCAGATCAAATGCTTAGTTTTTTTATTTAAAAAAAGTCATGTCCTTTTCGTTTCCCGTGAGCGGTTTCTCTAGAGTGTTGATTTTTTTTATCCAACGGCGCATCGACTTGTGGTATGAGAGTTTGACTCCGCAGGGGCTTCAAGTTTTTATCCATTTGAGAGAGAGAGAGATGCGTGATGTATGTATGCGCAACTGTAAGTTGATTTTTTTTTATTATTAATTAATCCTTTTTAAAATTTTATTTTAAAGTTAACCTCTACGAACTTTATTTTCAATTCTGACCTCTTTGGTCACGTCACTACCCGTGGCGTGACAAACCAACACTGTCACGCCAGCCCGTATCTTGTTAAACTCTTGTCACGTCACCACCAGTGGCGTGACAATATTGTTTGGTCACGCTACCACTAGTGGTGTGACAAAAAGTGCATTTTTAGCGGACTTATCATATGATGTGACAGTGTTGTTTTGTCACGCTACGGATGGTAGCGTGACCAAAGAGGTTAGAATTAAAAATAAAGTTCGCCGGGATTAACTTTAAAATAAAATTTTAAAAAGAGTTAATTAATAAAAAAAGTTCACTGTAACACGATCCAAGTAATTGATGACGCTTCTCTTGATCTTCAAAGAGACGGTGACACTTGGATGTGCAAGTAGCCACCTCTCTTTTGATATGATATCCTTTGAAACGGCAACACTGTTTATATATCTCTTATAGAGCTAATAATGTGTACTGTACACTCTTCAAAAAGAATATATGTGTTATTAGATACGTATGCTCACTCTCTTTGGTTTGTTATTTCAAAATGTGATGCATGCTGTACATTGGAAATGGTTTTTGAAGCTTGAATTAATCCCACTGAAAGCAATTTTTCTCTGCCTTTTGACGAGTTAAAAGATATGAAAGAAATGCTACGTACAAATGAATTATTGGGTCACCGGCGAGCTAAAGAAAATTTCAAACCTTTTCTTTTGTTAAATAATGATCACTCCGACTTTCCTTTGATAATCGGACATGTGTGGTGAATATATGGTTTCTTTAAATAGGAAAGGAAAAGGAGAACAATGCTAATGGTCGACAAAAACAAGTGCGTACATCTGGTAAAAAAAATTTAATTTTAGCAAAACCATTTTAGTAAAATTGGTTATAGGACATTTTCACCAAATTGGCTGTAGTTCAAAGGGTCAAGTAGACTGACCATCAAAGTTCATGGTCGACAAAATATAGACTTTTTCCATTACTTATTGACAGTGATCTATGTGAGACAGATATTGTACGCTAGAATGCTTAGGTATGCTTAGCTATTTTTCGAGAGCTTAGGACCTGTTTAGATGCTAAACAATTCAAAATCACCAAATGTTTATATTTTTCACTTACTGGTAATGGTGTATGTCAGATAGTATCATAGTAGTAGCATGGTAGAATGTTCGTCCTTGTGTTACTTAGGCTCAACTTTTTTGTTGGTTTCTGAGAGCTTAGGGCCTGTTCGGGAAACCACAGTTTTCAAGGTGTCGAGCAAGAAACACAACAACTTCCGATGATAACCTACCGTTTACAACACTGCAGAACTTGTTATAATGTTTTCGAAATCATATGCTGTGTTTGATTGGTGGGATGAAGTTGAATGAGATAGGATAATCTTGTATCATGTGGTTCCATTGTTTTAGGTGAATAAGATGGTTCAACATTTAGAGACAATATTTCACAAATTTGTATCACACCATCTAGGATGGGGTGGTTCCATTCAAGTAACCAATCATATGAATAATTTTTTCTTGAACCAACTCATACATGTATCACTTGGTACAAGTAAACAAACACACCCATGGATTGTACGAAACGAAGGAATCCACTAAGAACTCAAAAAAAATAGTGCTTACCCAAGCATGACCTCAAACTTTACGGGTAGCGATGAGCGCGACATTGGTGGGAGCAGGTTCGTGGTTCAGAGCCGACCGCGTGGGGCCGAAACACGCGTGCCGCGTATGTAAGCGTAACAACAACGACCCCCAGCGCCTTGGCATTGTGCCACCCGTCTCACCGACGATGCTTGCCGCCTTGCCGGCGTGGTGTTCGCCTCCATGCCTCTCACCCTCTCGGCACCATTGAAATGGCAAATGTCACTTCTGTCGCGTGAACACATCACGCCACTGTAGACAGCCTGCCAGGCGTTCAGATCGCGGCAAACCACCTGTCGCTAACCTAATCCATAACAAATGTCGTGCGTAGACGATCTGCCGTAATCTGGGTGCGCGGCAGTCCATCTGACGTCAAATGACACGCCACCGTGTATCCTACCGCTTACTAGAATATTATTTTTGTTATTTCATTCTATTTTACTTTAAACACGGGGTAAATGAGCCAAAAACTCCGTGCGCCGCGACCTCTTAACTCGTGGAACTCTAAAAAAAGACCTCTATGACTCGCCACGTCGGCCCAAAGCTACGCCGAAATCACCTAGCGAAGCAGACGAACCACTTTAGGCCTCGGAAGGCCTAGCGAAAGTACGAGCCGATACCGGGCTGGAAAGAATTCAGTTGGACCGCCGGCCCTGCAACGTGCCGGCCGCGCGTTGCTGCTGGGGCCGACCCGCGACTGCGCACGCCGCACTCCTGACGAGACGTGAGCCGATGCGACGCTGTCCTGGCCTCCTGGGCTACTGGCAGTGGCCGCCCCTCCTCCGGCTCCACCACCGGTGTGCCGTGTGCGGCAGCAGCGCCGCGACGAAACACCGACCCCCTTGCTATGATCGGACGACGCCTCCACGGCTGGCTCCGCACTCCGCGTACCCCCCGTTCCGCCTCTCCTCCGCACGCCGGCCAACTGGAGGCCCACCCGGTGAGCACCCGCCCTCGGCCTCTTCCTCTCCTCCTCACGTTCCCTATTGCTAGCTACCACTGCCACGCCGCTCACCGTGCTACTTCTTTTTTTATTCTTCTTTAAACAGCAACTGTTTGTGTGATGGTTGGTCATTTACTGATTCCGTCTGCGCGGTTGATGCATTACGCAATGCCGTTCACGCCACCTGACCCATTGCTAGGTTACCCTCTCCGTTTTTCGTTGCCCAACATATTAGCGTGATCCTCTAAAAAAACATTTTAGTGTGAGGCTTGGGTTTATGTATGCCTTCGGTTCGCAGTGCTCACCAGACACCGGCCAAAATTGCAGAGAGTAAACATTTTGCATATCCCACCATGTTGACTCTTTAGGCAAGACAACTATGTAAAACTAGGGGCACAAATGTAGCGGATAATTACCGTTCGATTGACCGATCGAAGACTTGCGGAGTGAATACAGAAAGGATAAATGAGTATCCGGCACTATCCTTGTTCGACTCCGACTCTAAGAAAAAAATATGGAATATGATACGAGACGAGCGATATCCGTCCGTATGTCAGATGGTATGAGGGAAGCGTGTTGTGACTTCACTTAGGAAGAGGATAACAGATGGGTGGGTTGCTGCATCTGAGCAGACACGTGATACCGGACCGACCAACCGAAGGCTCGTGAAATGAATACGGGATAGAGAAATGGATATCTGACACTATCCGTATCCGACTCCGAGAAAAAAATACAGAATAGAATACATGATGAGCGATATCCATCTGTATCCGTTCCGATTGCACCATTATGTAAAACTAGTCACATTTTAGTTTTTCCTCTTTTCTTTCTTTTTTTCTATTGCTAAACTAAATGCGGCACATTTCTGGGTTTTGCTACACAAAACACAACAGACTCCATAAAGTCGTTGTAGGATAATAAGGAAAAAACACAAGGAAAAGGTTAGAACATGTAACAGGAATACTATAATTACTTGAGCTGATTGTTTGTTACTAGTCATCCCCTGGTTACAAACTTTGTAAACGGTCCTGGTGCTGTCTGCCTGTGCCTTGTAAAGAACCATCTCTGCAATGCTGCAGTTTGCTTCGTCCCTTCTGCGGGCTGATATAGGGCCTGTTTGGAGCAAGTGTGCTTTTACGGCGACTTTCGGTATCTTCTTGAGTCTTTTTAGTCGTAAATTTGAACAGCTAGGCTTTTCTGATTTGGTGTTTAGCTGTCTGGCTTTTAGGTATGCTAGCTGCAGCTTCCGAGATGTGAAATGTCTGAAATGCCCCTGAGGACAGTAATGGCTTGTTTGATGTCGTTTAACGCAATTAACAACATTTAACAATATTTAACGACATTTAAGAATATTTAACGACATTCGGCGACATTTAAGAATATTTGACGACATTTGATGACATTTAACGACATTTGACGATATTTAACGACATTTAAGGACATTTAATGATATTTGACGACATTTAACGATATTTGACGATATTTAACGACATGTAACAATATTTGACGACATTTAACAAGTCATAAAACTGATCAAGCACCGAATTAAAGTATGTTGCACGAATTTGTCAACCATGTGAATCAAGGATTAGCGTGTTTAACGATAATTATTACAGTAAACATTTATTACAACAAATAATTATTACAAACAATTAATGCCCCCTCCACTTTTTTCCGGGCTTGGGACCGGCATCGGCAGTGTTAGGCACCCACACCCTTACACATACCCCAAAAATAAAGAAGTAACAATTCACAACAATACATAATAAGTTTTTTTCTAGTGATTTCATCGGTGATACAAGTAACTAAAGTTGGAATACAACTCATAGTCATTGTTTAAAGGATTAAACTTCTTCTGAGCAAGTTTCACAGCAATTGCATATCCATTCATGTTCCAATATACACTCTAAAAATTAAATGGTAGAGATCACAATGATCTCAAGATGATTTTCATTATCAATAACTGTGAAAGAGACATCTCCCAGCCATAGCACCACAGAAACCATTGCAAACCAAACAAAACTACTCCTCCGACGCAAGGCAAATCAACTCGACAAGATTTAAAATTAACCATTTGCTTTTATTAATTTGGTAAAGCTTAATTGGAAATTTAGAATTTAAAAGCAATTTAATATGAATTAATAAAACTTCAATTAAATTAAAGTTGGTTTATTTGATTTTTCTCGATTTTTATTGGATTTAAAAGTCAAAATTATTATTTTAAGTATTTTATTGGATTTTCTGGAATTTAGAAATGGCCTTTTCTTTTGTCCCGAAATTAAAAACTATTTTATTTGCAAAATTAAAAGCTAAAGTATAGCTAAAAGTAATTTTATTAATTTATAAATAATCCTATAATTTTTTGTGCATTTTTCTAGAATTTTTTGGACTTTAATAGCTATTTTCTAAAAACCCTTTTCCTTTTCTGGTATTTTCTTAATTCGAAAATCTTTTTAAATCCCCTAAAGAATTTTGGGCCGATTTCTTTTCCTCGGCCCACCCCGCCTTTTCCTCGCGCTTGACCACCCGGCCGCTCCGCTCCGCGCCTTAGGCGCTAAGAAAACGAGCCGTCCGATTGAAATCGGACGGTTCAATCAGATGGAACGTTCGGACTTCGAACGCCACAATCGATTCGCCGTTGAAATTGAATCGGACGATCCACAATGGTGAACTTTCGGATCGCTTGAGCCCCCAGCATAATCGACCGTCCATTTTAGATCGGACGGCCGATGAGGTTTGACGTTATAAACGCGCAGGCGAGGAAGAATGGGCGACACGCGGACCCCACGTGTCAGAGAGAGAGGGCGAAGGTGAAAGCGGGCCGTCTTGGCGTGAGAAAAGGGTTGAAATGAGGACTTTCGGCCCAAGCATTGTTGGAGGATTATAATTGATTTAACCTTTTAAATAATTCGATAATTTAAATAGAAGCAACCAAATAGCAAATAAAATCAAAAATTGTGAGAAAATTCACGAAATTCTTAGAGGCATTTTGGACTTAAATAAAATATTTCTAACTTATATTTGGTATTTAATTTTGCAAATAATTTTGTTTTGGCTTGAAATACTTAGGGAAAAACTTTTAAAAAATTCCACAAAAATAATTACATTTTAATTTTTCTCTGTTACAAAGATCAAGTGATCAACTATTATTACAATAAACATTTATTACAACAAATAATTATTACAAACAATTGTTTTGTAGAGCAAACCATTTCAAAGATGACATATTCTTGATCTAATATCAATCAAGTAATTTGATTAATAAAAATACTTTTAGCTTATCTTTAGCTTTTAATTTTGCAAATAAAATAGCTTTAGCTTAGAGACAAAAGGAAAAACCAATTTTGCATATCACAAAAGCATAAAAGCATATCACATTTGTAGCATATCCAATGCATGTCATCTGCTGATCTCGAGCTTAACCAAATGGGAGCGAGCGGCAAAGACGGCGGTCGTTCGTTTTGTCTTTGGCGTCCGCAATGACCCCCACAGCATCTATCGCCAGGCTTCTCTTCCCAGGTCTCCAACCAAACAAGTACCAGGCAGTATTCAGGAGATGCCCCGGCCAGGCCAGGCCATACTAGGACGTGAAGCAAACAAACCCTAAATTTGATTTGAAGACTTTCTTGTAATGCATATTTATCTGAAGTGGACAACACAGTTAAATAAAAACGAAGGAAAAAAATCAGCGCAGTTCACGGGAATCAGTGTATAGACGTCAAGAACCAAAGGGCAGTGAGACATGCTAACAGGAAATAATTTGATCATTCCAATATGGCAAAATTGATGGACAACAACAGCCCCTGCAGTATGAGTGCAGTCTTGAAACAATAAAGTCTTATCAATATAGAAATGGGATCTCAACCAACAAAATGTGCCTCTGCAGGACATGTGAAGCACAATTAACACACAACAAACTTGTTATCCCAAATCATCAGCATTGCAAGAACTTCCACAACAGGATGCACCAGATCATGGGAAGACATGTTCAGAACATTAAACTATGTAATATTTCATGCTACCAAAGCTATTAATTGGCAAGTACTACATACAAAATGCTACATATATCTTCCATCTATCCTATCGTGATGCTACCAAAGCCGTTCGATTGAGGAGATCCACAAGTCCATACGAACAATGCGAATGCTTCCTTTGAGTTCACTTCTCTAGTTGATTTCAAACCATAGTTATTAACAAGAGTGTCATGAAGTCTAAGAAAAACTGACCTTCGCATTCTGAACATGTCATAACACTCTTGTACACTACTAAGTGTATCCTCAACCCATTGGATCCCGTCATTGTCGGTATTTTCCTTGGCCTCTTCGTCTTTGGAGTCACCATAATCATCGAAATATGCAAAAGCAAACAACCACGACGCAAGCAAGAACATATCCGGTCCTCCATCATCCAAAACACCTTCAGAGGTGATTCATCATCACTTGAGCCATGCGAACTTGAAAAGCTCATCTGGCACAGAAAAATAACATAGTTAATAAGAGACCCTCACATAGCGTAAACAAATGACATAGTTAATGTATGACAACAACATGCCACTGAGCAAAACATTAATAATTAGTAACCACCACATTTCAAAGACAACTGTCTCAATTAATAAAAGACCGCCAAGTAGCATAGATAAGTCACATATTACGTGGCATAGTACATTACATAACACATGACATGCTAGCCTCCCTTAGGAATATAGTTCAAACTATCTAACGCCTCTTCTTCTCCTCCCATGTCCTTGTAAGCCAAGCTAGCCTCCCTTGAGGTGTCTTCAGCGTGTGAAAGACGTCTCGATACTCCTTCTTGATGAGGACCTGTGTGGCATAGAAATGCTCATCACTCCCTTCTCCGGCCCCAGCCTCAATAACCAAATCAAGCATATCAGATATCTCTTGCCTAACTGGATCAACCACTTGACCAGGTGCATTGTTGACAGAATTCTTGCTACCGTGAGACCTCTCCATAATATCCACCAAACGCTTGAATTGCACGTCTTTGAACGTTTTCTTCGGCTTCTTCTCACCTGGTGAGTCATGGGCAGCTCTCTTCGGTCTTGCTGTCTTCTTGCCCTTGTCTAGATGGGATGACTCTTTCCGTGTAGTGGTTTCGTCCTCACCCGTAGGCTCATCACCCTCACCCTCATCATCCTCAAGATTCACATGGGCAGCACCCTCTGCTCCAGGTACAAGAGCAGATTCATTTGTACAACTTGCACCATCAAAAATTATATCAAGACTTTCCTCGTGCTGCAGGGGTGCTTTCTTGAACTTGCTACAATGTGGCATGGCCTGCAATTAACGAAATGAAAGTATCCATTACAAAGACAGAACAATTGAACTCTCATGCACATACATGGACAGTAAAGATTGCGTACCTTAATTTGTTCCGCCCACCACTCATCACTTGCTTTAATGGATCCAGTCTTAGGATTGATGCCCAGCCCCGATGCATGGAGCTTCAATGTTTTCCAACTGGAATAGTCCCTTTTCAAGCTATCCCAATGGTTCTTTAGTTGCTTACGACTGTACTCTCTATTAGTGCGTTTTTTGAACTTGGTCATAAGGTTATGGTACCCTTTGTTATTCAAACATTGCAGGGGTCTATTTTTGGCTACCACCTCTTCCACACATATCTCAATGAACACTTCATTTGTCAATGCATCCCAAATTGCAGTGTTTGAGGCTTGTGCTTTATCCATCTACAAGTGACATGCATGTAAGCACATGTGTAACTACAAAATTGCCTAAATGAAATGATAGCTACAGAACTGCATAAATGAACTGACATCCTGTTGGCTGTTGATACTATTCTTTAGCAAATCTGTTAGAAAATGATCCAGTTCAGTACAGAGGTTTGGACTGTTTTAGAGCAAAAGAAATTATATACATGTCTGCTTGAAGTTGCACATTTGATACACAATGGATTGTTTCAGAGCAAATTGAAGTTGCAGATTTCTCCATTTTAACCCAAAAGGGATTTTGTTTGCCATTTTGATTAGGACTCGATTCACAAAGTGTTCAAAGAACACTGACTATTTCTCTGCATAACTTGTAACCAAATCTGCTATCTCTGCATAACACTAACCGGACATTGTACCTAGGATGGAGGTGGCCGGAGGTGTGTGCACGGGAAGCGATGTGTTTGGAGGGGGCCCGGGAGGCACGGAGGGCGGCAGGGGAGGCAATGTCGGCCGACGACGGGCAAAGCGGGGAGGCGACGTCAGGAGGGGCTGGGTGAAATTTGAAGGCCGGCCGGGAAGGAAGGAGGACGACGGCGGGGACGCCGCCTCCCTTGCTAGGGTTCGGGGAGGAGGACGAGCACGGGTGGGGAATGGGTGAATGGGGTGGGGAACCGGTGGATTTGAGCAAACCAACCCCTAATATAGTTGGTAAACGGCGGGTAATAAGAGTTGAACTTCAGGGGCATTTAGGAATCTGAAATAAAGAAGCTCGGGAAGCCCTCGTGGTGGCTTCTTAGCTTTGTGCTTCCTCACGTTCACCCTATGAAAGCGCGCACAAAAGCGACTTCTCGGCCATTTGTTTGGTTAAACTTCGGCTTTTCGGTAGGAAGCTAGAAGTGAAGCCAAACCAAGCGGGCCCATAGTGACATGCCAACAATACTGTGGCAGTGGCATGCCACTCTCTCCTGGTGGTTGTGCATAAGAGCTTCGCAAGTCCTTTCTGGACCTAATTTCATGTGTTTTCTCGTAATTTTATCGGACAGTTGTGTGTTGTAATTTTTGTACTGTATTTTGTAATATAAATTAAAAGTTTATTTTGAATTTTCCAACATGTTTTGTAACTCATAACTTTTGTATTATGTGTTTGATCGATGGATCACCTGAATCACATTAGGATGAAAAAGAACAAACCTAGGTCACATTAGGATTAAAATGAACAAGATCAGTCTGGATCTAGCAACTGTAAATCTTGTTCAAGCTTTCCTGGGGCTCTTTCTCATGTCTAGCGAACTCGTCAATCATATGCCATCTCTTACCTGGGAAAACTCGATATAAGTTGTCTCAGTGTTTGTGAATCTGTGGAATGTTTACCATGATGCAGGGTTTTGGTTACCGGCTACTGGCCGGTAACCACGGGTAACCGGAAATCTCGGTGGGGGCCGGTATATTTTTGAACCGGCCAAAAAGTTTTGGATATTTTTTAATTCAAAAAAATTTTGCCCAAGATTTCTGAGATTTTTCGAGATTTTACCGAGATCTTGGCCGATAACCAAATCTGAATTGAAGATTTTTCCTAGATTTCTGGTTAGCCGGTGACCTCCGGTATTTCTGCCTAACGGTAACCAAAACCCTGCCATGTTGGCATTCATTTGTCTCATATCAAAATGGCTTTGAAAAGTTAGATTGATGGTATTTATTAATCAATACTGTATCAAGTCGTATGAGTTCATCTTCACAAAAACATGTAGACATCCTGCCCAACTGAATTTACAAGGAAAGAGTTTCAGATTTCAGCCTTCATCGTACTCGGTAGCAGCAAGTTAATCATCTGGAATCTCTTCAATAACCTTTTCACCTCTGTTTTCATGTTAAGCCTATAACATTGCTAGAAGTGGCATTTGTGCTTGTGGATTGATGAATACTGGTTGGTCAACAGTGTCAGGATCATGGTAAAGGTTTATTGACTAAAAGTGGATGCCAAAAATTGGACTTTCAGGTAAGTGCACGGCGTAAAAAGTTAAGCTAATTTTGCAGTATGATAAAAGTTCAAGAATATTCTAGTCAACACTGTTTTATACTTATATGTTTAGTGCACATCATAACTATGTTTCCCTTTTTTAAATCTAATTTACTATGCGTACCAGCAATTTTCTTGCATATGAACTAAAAAACGCACTTCATAAATGTGCTGAAGAAGATATCTGTAATTTCCATAAACGGAGGTTGTGATAACAACCACAAAGATTTGTGTGCTCTTCCTACGGTCAAATTTTTGAGTCGGTCCCTAAACTGGACAAATGTAGGCTATCCATGGGATGACAAAAAAATGTTTTTCTGCCTGATTTTGACACGGAAGGGACATTTTTATAAAGGAAGAAAGTTAAGAAGAGTAACCCTAAAACTTATCATATATATTTTTGTTGAGTATTTGGACCATATACCAGCCGGCCCATGTGGCCCATGTATTGTGTATGTATATACCTAGTGAACAATAGTGAATACACAAGAAAAAACTCACAAGACTACATGGTATCAGAGCCCTTACCTGTGCCCTAACCCTAGGCACTGTGGCGGCGCTAGTCTTGGCGGTGGTCTTGGTCACAGTGGTGGCGGCACTGGTCGTGACAAGCGTCGGCCACGAAACCTGTGGCCTTGGGCGCAGAGAGAAGCTTCGGGCGAGCTTGGGCGGCAGCAGCTTCGGGACGAGCTTCAGGCGACAAGCTCAGTCAGCAGAGGTGAGCTCAGCAGCGGCGCTTCGGTGGCGGCGAGCTCAGGCGCGTGAGATCCAGCGAGGAGGCCTTCGAGGCGCCATGGCTCGATCCGGCGGCGACGCGAGATCCGGAGCAGACGCTCGACGCCGGGAGGAGCTCAGTAGCGTCGGCTCAGCTCGGGGAAGAGGAGGACGAGAGAGCTCGCCCTGAGCTCTCGTGCGGGAGGAGGAGGACGGGACCAAGCGGCGCGGCCCTGAGCTTGCTGCGGCGCTTGAAGAAAATGTGCGCCCCTTGAGCTCACTGCAGTCTGCAGTGCGCAGTGAAGAAGAGAAAGCAAAGGTACGTTTGGTTTGGTAGAAGAAGGGGAGAAGAAAACATTAAGGTTGTGTCATCTGGACCGAGGCTTAATTTTGTTTGCTGTGAGGAGAGAAAGCACTGTTGAAGTGAGCTATGGGGGAGAATCAGGGACTGCAGCAGGTGCTCGAGACATTGGCACAACTTCTCACACAGAAGATGAGTGGGGCATCGATCCTCGAGGCGGTAATTGTCCCTCATCTTTGAGACAGTCTGAGAAAATAGAATTGATGTCGAATGATGTTAAGTTAGAAGGTGTGAGAAATTAGTTGAGTTGGTCACGGAGGGCATTGCTGATTCTGAGGACAAAAGGGCTGGAGAGCTTCGTCAAAGGAGAGTCAATTGAACCGGTGGACAAGACGGGTGCAGAATGGCGAACTTGGAGTACTACCAACTCACTGGTGGTGGCGTGGCTGTTGAGTTCGGTGTCTCCGACCATTGCTGCAACTGTTGAGACCATCTCAAATGCGGCTGAGGTATGGAAAACTCTGTCAAGATTGTACTCGGGAGCAGGAAATGTGATGTTGATGGTTGAGACACAGGAGAGAGTTAGTGATCTGAGACAGGGGGAGAGCTCTGTGATGGAGTATGTTGCTGAATTACAGCGATTGTGGGTTGATCTAGATCACTATGATCCTCTAGAGTTGCCTCACGCAGACTGCATATGCACTGTTAAGAAGTGGATTGAACGCAGGTGGGTGATTGAATTTCTGAAAGGGCTAAATCCAAGATTTGATGGAAGGCGGGCTACTATCTTTCACCAAACCTACTCTTCCTACTTTGGAGGAAGCAATTGTCGCTATTGCTCAAGAAGAGACTAGATTAAAGGTGATGACAAACCTTTGCATTGCTGTTACTCGTCCTGCCTTTGCAGTAACTGAAACAAGAGATTGTTTCAATTGTAGTGAGACGGGTCACCTAAGCCGTAACTGTCCCCATCCCCGCAAGCCTAATCGGAGTAAAGATCGGGTCTATCTTAAGAGTGGACAGAAAGGAGGTGGAAGCAAGGGAGGCAAGAGTAGTTACAAGGCAAACTTTGCAATGACTGGAGAAGAGTCACCTGAACGTGTGGAGGTCTCGGTTGCAGAGCTAGAGGAGCTGAGGCAGCTAAAGAAGAGAGTTGAAAATTTAGGAAACAAAGATGAAATGACTGCAATTGTATCCGGCTTCGCTAATCTGCTCACTCAAATCCGGTAAATGGATTATAGATTAGGTGCATCAACACATGTTACGGGTATGTTGGATGAATTTAAATCATATACTCCATTCTCACCCACATACGGGAACTATCCAAGCGGTGATGGAACATCTCAACCCATTAAAGGGGTTGGTGTTGTCCAATGATCCTTTCATTACACTACCATCGTTTTACATGTTCCATCATTTCGATCAATTTGCTCTCAATAAGTTCATTGGTTGATCATTTGGATTGCGGGTTATATTTGATCGAGAAACTTGTCTTATTCAGGAGAGACAGAATAGCAGAAAGCTTGGGAGTGGCGTCAGGAGTAATGGGTTGTGGTACTTGGTTCCAAGGGAAGGAGATGTTGAGCTATGTACTGCTTTGGTGACGACGTCAAGTGAAGAGGAGGCTAGGGTGATACTTATGCATTGTCATTTGGGACATATATCTTTTGAAACTATGAGTAAGGCATTTCGATGTAATGAACAAAGTGGACAGGAGTAAACTAATGTGTGATGCATGTGAATTTGGAAAGCACATTAGATCCTCATATGTGAGCAAAGGACTCCGCAGTGTGTCCCCCTTTGTACTTGTGCACTCTGATGTATGGACATCTCCTGTTGTCTCTACTAGTGGCATGAAATATTTTGTTACCTTCATTGATTGCCACACTCGTATGACTTGGATTTATATTATGAAACACAAAACAGAGGTGCTAAGATGCTTCCAAGACTTCTATGCGTATGTCAAGAATCAATTCAATATCCATGTTCAGATTATAAGAACAGACAATGGAACAGAATATGTAAATAAGGAGTTTGATACCTTCTTATCAGCCGAAGGAATCTTACATCAAACTTCCTGTCCAGACACACCCCCTCAAAATGGAGTGGCTGAAAGGAAAAATCGTCATCTATTGGAGGTAGCCCGGTCACTCATGTATACTATGAATGTGCCTAAATTTCTGTAGAGTGAAGCAGTTATGACTGCAACATACCTCATCAATCGTATGCCATCAAGAATACTTGGAATGAAAACTCCATGTGAGATGTTGAAAGGAAAAAATGAGTTCATCGTCCCTCCAAAAGTATTTGGATGTACATGCTTCGTTCGAGATCACAGACCCTCGGTGGGAAAGCTGGATCCTCAGGCTGTTAAGTGCATCTTTCTGGGATACTCTTCTGGACAGAAGGGATATAAGTGTTGGAGCCCTTCTGAACGACGCACGTTTGTGAGTATGGATGTGACTTTCAGGGAGTCAAAGCCCTTCTATGGAGAGAGAACTGACTTGAGTTCTTTGTTTGACCTCAAATCTCCTAGCATGGATGATGCTTGTCGAGAGGGGGAGCTTGAAGCCTCAAGGATTGAGGAAGGTGGGCAACCAAGGGTTGTGGTTGGTTCAATTCCATGTCCTATGAGTGGGGAAGGTGGGCAACCAAGGGTTGTGGTTGGTTCAATTCCATGTCCTATGAGTGGAGATAGGTGGAGAAGGGTCAATGAGGAGGAAAATCTAAGGGTGTATTCAAGGAGGCAAGAAGAAGAGGTTCCAACAAAGAAAGCGAGGCACAATTGCGGGAGAACAACAACAAAGAAGTTCCAGTGGCTGTTGAAGGTGCTGACTTATCTGATGATGAGCTGTGTGCTACAGATAATTCGATGGATCTGCCTATTGCCTTGAGGAAGGAACCACGACTTGGGGCAGGAAAACCTCCCCTAAGGTATGGCTTCGAGCATGATATAGCGAACTATGTGTCATATGAATCTCTGTCACCGGAGTAGAAAGCCTTTATTACTTCACTACAGTCTGTAGTAGTTCCAACTGATTGGAGAGCCGCGAAGCAAGACTCCAAGTGGCACGAGGCTATGCTGGAGGAACTGGCAGCTCTAGAGAAGAATAATACTTGGGAGCTTGTACCTCTCCCAATGGGGAAGAAGGTGGTTAATTGCAAATGGGTCTACACTGTGAAGCAAGACCCAAATGGGAAGATTGAAAGATACAAGGCTAGGCTTGTGGCAAAGGGTTATAGTCAGACTTATGGGATTGATTATGATGAGACCTTTCGCGGTGGCAAAAATGAGTACAAGGAGAACATTGATATCCTGTGCGAAGAATCGTAATTGGCCTTTATATCAACTTGATGTGAAGAATGCATTCTTACATGGTGATCTTCAGGAGGAGGTTTACATGGAGATTCCACTGTTGTGGTACACCTCGGACTAAGGGAAAGTCTCAGAGGTTGAGGAAGTCATTGTATGGGCTTAAACAATCTCCAAGAGCATGGTTTGATCGATTTAAATGCGTGTTATGTGTGGTATGGGCTACTGAAGCGGTGTAATGGGGATCTGCTTGTGTTTTATCGTCACTCAGAGGGTCACACCACAATCCTTGCGTTATATGTGGATGATATCGTCATCACAGAGATGATAATGTTGAGATGTCGAATCAAGCGTAGATCGAGCAAGGAGTTTGAGGTTAAGAATTTAGGCCAACTGAAATATTTCTTGGGCATTGAAATCGCGAGGTCCCCCAAAGGGATAGTTCTCTCACAGCGGAAGTATGTTTTGGATCTTCTCAATGATACAGGAATGCTTGGATGCCGAGCTGCAATGACCCCAGTTGATCAAGACCATAAACTATGTGCTCAGTCAGGAGATCCAGTTGATAAGGAGAGCTACCAGAGGCTTGTTGGTCGTCTCATTTATTTGTGTCACACAAGGCCTGATATCTCATATGCAGTAAGCGTTGTGAGTCGCTATATGCATGACCCTAGGAGTGGACATCTGGAAGCAGCTCATCGAATCCTACGATACTTAAAGGGGAGTCCTGGAAAAGGCCTATGGTTCAAAAGGAATGAACACTTGGACATTGATGGCTATTGTGATGCTGATTGGGCTAACTGCCTTGATGATAGGAGATCAACATCAGGGTATTGTGTCTTTGTGGGTGGAAATTTAGTATCTTGGAGGAGTAAGAAGCAATCGGTGGTGTCCAGATCAACGGCCGAGGCAGAATATAGATCCATGGCAATATGCTTGTGTGAAATGCTATGGATAAGAGGTCTCCTATCGGAGTTGAGGTTACTAATAGGTGGACCATTAAAGCTTTGGTGTGACAACCAATCAGCAATCAACATTGCAAATAATCCAGTTCAGCACGACCGAACGAAACATGTGGAGATGGATCGGTTCTTCATCAAAGAGAGACTCGATGAGGGTACCTTGAAGTTGAGTCATGTAACTTCCAGAGAACAAATAGCCGATTGTCTAACAAAGGGGTTGGGAACTAAAGAGTGTTTGTCGGCATGTGACAAGATGGGAATGATAGATATCTATCGCCCATCTTGAGGGGGAGTGTTGAGTATTTGGGCCATATATCAGCCGGCCCATGTGGCCCATGTATTGTGTATGTATATACCTAGTGAACAATAGTGAATACACAAGAAAAAACTCACAAGACTACAATTTTTAAAAGGAAAAATGAGTTGAAACTTGAGGCCTTATGATCATCAAAAGCTCAGACAAACCAAAGATTTAAAAAAAATGCAAAACAGAAATTTAAATTTTCAATACAGATGACTCAGGTTTTCGAAGCACAAAATTACCTGGACTGACAACTTGCTGGAGATTGATTTTAGCTCTTTCCATTTTCTTGTCATGATTGCCTTGTGCTATTGTTAACATTTTATACTTACTGGTAAACCCTGTTCTGTCAAAGTCCATAATGGATATCAGAATGTATTAGTTTTAAATTGTTTTTTGGTTGTTTCTGCTTCTTCGCCTATATCTCTTTCATTAGCACTGTGTTACTTACACAGCCAACAGACAATTCCAACTGTTGTTGCTATTAGCTCACTTTTTGCTGCTTCTTTTTGGTCATTCAGCTTCAGTTTATTCCACATGTGGCAAATTTACTGGGTAATGTCAGCATGGTTATACTATTGATGTTTAGCTATCGAAGTATTGCCCTTCTATACTCTCTCGGCCTATGGTAGTCCCTCTGTTGTATCGGTCAAAACATCATCACTAGCCATTTCATTTTATTTTGAAAAGGCTGTTATCTTTCTTTTTTTCCTCTCGACTAGATGGTGTTAGAATGCCCCATGATAACAACATTTTAAAAGTAGCCAGCATAAAATAGCCATACATGTTGGCAGGGGAAAAAAATCGGTAGAGAAAAAAAATCTCGGGGTTCATCGATATGTCCGGTAACTACGGTTTACTGGAAATTTTGGAGGAAAAAAAACAGTCCAAAATTTTTCATTTGAATTTGAATTATAAATGCCTAGTTGGGACTTGGGACTTGGCAGTAAACTTAGGCTTCTTCACGTTGCCTACATGCCCCTCTGTATGACTAGGGGTCATCAGATTCACCACCCATCTATTTCGTAGGTAATGTTAGATATGACTTGTATAGAGTGTTCTTTGCATATTTTCATACACACGTAACATGTATATATGTATATGTAACCAGTTTCTTTATTTCTTTAATCCATATGTGTTTACTTTCCCTTGAGGATGTTGCCTGTTTGGACCATACCAAATCAAGCAGTCCTCTCCATGCCTGTATTCAAGTGGGAAGTGATCAGCTAGCTCCAGATTCTCCATAGCAAAAGGTGAACAAAGAAAAGAAAAAGATGAAGGAAAAGAAAAGTAGTACTCAGGTCAATATGCCAAAGGTCTCTCCCCTCGTCGATATACAGGTGATTTTGTGAGGAACTTGTCAAAAGAAATAAGGGAAACAATAAAGATACAGCACGCAATAACTAATTTGCATCGTGCATGGTGACAGTCGAAAAGTAAAAGATGACATGTATGGTCTCTAAAACCTACCGACACTTGCAGTTTTCCACATGCCTGTCTGTATTTATTTGATAAATAAAGAGCACACTAATACTCAAGTATACAAAAAGTCGAGCTGCATGTGTGTACAGATGAAGACAGCAATTTTTAGAGAAAGGAAGGTGGACTCTGAAATGCACTTTTCTATACATTGTTCTGCAACTTAAACCCATACTTCTTTTTTTTCCCATTGCACTGCAGCATCTTTAACCGATGAACAGCTATTGATGTTGATTTCTGTGTCACAAGAGTATCTATGCAAACACATCCTCGTAACCTGTAAATGAATCTGTGAAGAAACATTGTGCTTTCTAGGCTTCCTTAACCCTCAATTTTCTGCCACTGCTCTGTTCCCTGCATTTTGGAACATGTTGCCTCGATATTCTCAAAAGACAAGGACATTCTTTGCAAATCCTTGTCATACATATCTGTCACTACCTGGATATGTTGTTGTGGCTGCAGATTTTGACACCAAGCTGCACAGAGCCCCTCCATGTTGAATTGGCTCTCGGCCTTAACCACATCTTCATAGAGTGATTGGCCAAGGTTCTGCATGGCTGCGGATGTCTCTGGGAAGGTTCCATGGAGCAAGTCAGGCCACTTGAGTTCTTCCTCAAGGTGCACTTGGCTATCTTTGTCTGGTGCTAAATCTGTCCATGGGAAGATGCTGTTCTCTAGAAGCGAGCTTGTGCTTTGCAGCTCGAATCCCAAGCCGTTGCTTCCATTGCTCCCCGTACTGCTACTGCTGCTAGGATTGGCAGTATCCCAGTAGAATTGGGCATTGTGGACGCCAGTGCCTCCAGAGTGTGGATTGTCTGGTGACAGATTGAGCCCTGTTGGTGTTGAGAGAGTTGATGGTGAAACTGGCGGCATCACAGTGGAAACTGCGCTTCCACTGGACTCATTCTGGTTAAACCAGAGTGAATTCGTGCCTCCACTATCCCTGCTGCTAAATTCATTGCTGTAGCAAAACAGGTGCTGGAAAGGGAAATTGGGAATTGAGCCTGATGAACGGCCGCTGGGGAGGTTCTCATGACCAGAAGCAAGCTGGTCGAGAAATAACTCCTTTGGTGGCACCTTCAGACGTGCCAAGCTTGGAGTTTCTGTGCGATGCTTACCAAGCACTGGCAGCAGCTCTGGTGATTGCGCGGTCTCGCTGAGAAGGTGGCTCAAGTTGCCAAGAGCACCACCACTTGACGGGTCGACATCGCTTGACTCAGAGGTCCTTTCAGTGCTGATGGTGGGAGCTGCTTTGCTGCGATCAACCTCGGTGAGGGGCTTGTGGGTGTTGGGGTCAATTCCTTGCTGTCGTAGCTTCTTCTTGATGCACGAGTTCCAGAGATTCTTGATCTCATTGTCAGTTCTTCCAGGCAGTCGTGTTGCAATATGAGACCACCTGTTTATTGATGTGAAAAATCCCGTAGTCAAAGAAGGCTTGCTTTGAATTAACTAGGTCTTAAATTCTAGCAGTGCAACTTGGGCTTAAATTTACCTGTTCCCCAGGACAGCATGGAGTTCAATGATGAGGTCTTCCTCCTCCTGAGAAAATGCACCTCGTTTGAGGTCAGGCCTCAGGTAGTTTATCCACCTCAGCCTACAGCTCTTGCCACACCTCTGAAGCCCTGCAACCATTCATCGGGCAAGTTTCAGGAGATTTGGATAGAGTGAGGGGAAATAAATGGTCTTGGAAAAGAACAGGAAGCAAAGGAAGGAGATAATTGACAAGAACAAAGCGCAGAATATTTTGATATGCACCTGCAAGTTTTGGGACAGTGCTCCAGCACCCGTGCCCGTGCTTGGTTATGTGGTTCATGAGCTTCTCATCCTCCTCAGGGGACCAGAGCCCCTTCCTCAGCTTCTGCTTGTAGCAGCAGGAATGCCTCCCCATTGAAGGCAATGCAGAAGCTGAAGCTAAGCTCTGTAATCTGCACAGCTCACACCCCGAGGAATTCCCACAGCACACAATTCTGCGCTGGTAAGCCTCTTGGGTGGGAGTGTTACAGATATACGGTCTATAGTAACATATATACTGGTGCTTGATAGGGTGGAGGCAGAATGGCAGCAACTAGTGGCTGCAGATATCAGGATTTGGAGGAAGGCGCAGGTAGGTTACAGGGCACTCTTCTCCTCTTCTTTGCAGGCCTCCCTCCCCATTTACCCTTCTTTTAAAGCTGGTGGTTGTGGGAGTCTTAGCCCTTCTCTTTGTTGCTTCTCCGTAAGCGTGTGCGGGTTTCTGTCTTATCATCCCCTAAGAATCTATGTCCGTTGCAAGCGTCGGTGGGGTTGTACCTCCCCTTGTCCCTGATAGTCTAATTACTGCTGCAAGTCTGCAACATATTAAAAGAAACTCCACATTTTTCATCCTTCCTATGTCAAGTATGTTACTTTGTGCACAAGCCAGTTAAAGTAAAACAGGATTGTCAAAGTTACATAATTCGGAAAAGGATTGATGTCCTTTCTCCTGTGGTGAATGAATGAGACCTGGAGCAGCTAGTCCGTCACTGCTACTATGAATTTTTTCCCCCGGAAACTTCTGTGTCACAAGTATTCCATGCATGGAAAGCACACTTGGGGAACTTCCCCCTTTTTTTGTCATGCTCATTAAAACCCAATTTGCTTACATCTGTCCTAGATTTCTGGTATACCCACATGGTTATGCACTCCTGGTTCATCTTATCTGCAATGTTGTGCTAGGCCTAAGTATTATTCTTCACCTTTTGTTTTACAGGAAAGCCACTGCATCACTTCTTACCTGGAGAAAGCTTCCATCAATCATCGAGGAGGGACGGCATCAAATGTTTGTATTCCAGGACAGAGAGAATCTTCTTTTTCTTTATCTCAAGCAGCCAGCAATGTTGATTTTCTTTAGGACCTGCAAGTTCCAATCAGAGACCTGTGCTCCAATCCAAGAAAAAGCATGTTGGAACCTCTGAAGATGTTGGCAACCAGTTGGGAGAATCAGACTGTCTGTACAGATGATTGTGTTTCGCTGAGGTGCAAATAGTATGATTTCTTCACTGGCCGTGTTCTCACGCTAAGCAAAGCCCAACTGCACCATGCACATGTCCTGTAACCTTTGTCTGGTCATCGTAGAGAGAACAATGTTGGTTGTTAAGTTTTTTATGGTTCCAATGCCAAAAACCATATGATGGCTTGTTTGGGGACAAACTATTTGAGGTATAATAATCTCAATGAGATGGCTAACCCAAGCATTTCTATTTGTTATCCTTGCTTGTTTTCTGAAAGAAAAGGCTTGATTCATGACTTGATGATTGGAAGATACAATGGCATCCTCTTAGTGTCCATGTGATCGTGGATACTGTTCTGATTAAACAAACACAGAAGCTATTATTATTGATTGAACGTTTTATAATCTGGTTGATCTGTACAATTCGGCTTTCCCTGATGCTCAGAACCTTCCTTTGTTCCTTTGCGAAGATTTTCTGGGGTTTTAGAGCGAGCAAAGGGGAGAGAAAAAATTGTGTATGTTCCTGAAGATTTCAGTAGGTAGTGTGTTGTCAAGGTCGCGGTGCAATTATGGAAAACAGATGTGGATGGAATTGCTCATTATTTTGACAATGTATTCTTTTAAGTGGAGGTTTTTAGTCATTCAAGAACTTAGCCATCACTCATTATCACAATCTGTTTCAAAATTTCCCCCTCTTGCTCCAGATGCATCATGCGTGTATAGCAAAACAGTTGAATCAGAAGAATATCTCCATGGAAAGGATCTTCCCTTTTCTTTTCCTTGCCGCTGAATTATTTGATTTTGCCTTTTCATTTGCTTCTTGGATCCCATTTTATCAGAGGATGCCAATAATTAAAGGCGTCCTTAAGACAAATAGACCTGGTGAGAAGAGAAGCAAAGCCATTTGCAAGCCTCCTATTGGAAGGAGATCACGGGAAAAGCAGGTTTGACAAACGGGGCATCTTTTGTGGGGTCGCATGCATGGGCCCACCCCCTCCTAATTGTATACTGTCAATGATTAAGGATTAAGCCAGTGCTCGCTAGCGTTCGGTCGCTTGTGTTTCAAGTCGTACATTTTGGAAAAGCAAATTGTAAATTTCATTATACTCTTCGAATGCAATTCGACTTGAGAACAAAAATATGATCGTTAGAGGAAATTAAAGAATGACCTTGGCCTCCACCCCGTAGTGTTTTTTTAATCCGGATCCTCTGCAAAGAATGTCTGAAGAATGCTGAGGTTCCATCGCAAATAGTGTTTTTAGTTTGGAAAAGGAAGAATCTTGGCAGTGATATCTCTGCAATGCAGAGAAGCATTTATTGTAGCAATTTTGTTGCATCGAAAAACACCGGAGCAAATACACTCTAGATCGAAAACAACTAAAACGGAAGCCTCTCTTTTCTTTGTTTCTTCAAAATCGAAGCTTTCTTCTTTACTTTCTTATTTACACACAATCCAAAATAACAATCTGTTTCCGTGCTATATTCTGGATATAAAATCCTATAACCTTTTCCAACTCTTTGCTCGTGTCCATTCCCATCGTTTCAGCTTCATCCCCCCTCTCCAAACAGGACCTGTCCAAATGAAACGGATTCAAGTGCCAGCACTTGCAGTGGGATGGACGGATGGCCCATGCCGCGGTACAGATGACGTGCATGCGCTGGCCCCAAGTCCATCCAAAAAAAAAAAGGGGGGAACGGTTCCGCCTTGGCTTTACGCCCAGCTATACGGCGAGCGGGGACGCCGTCGGCAGAAGACGCTTTCACATGTCCGTCCCCGTCCCCATCACCTCGTATATATACGCTCGTAGCTTGGCGAGATCGATTGGAACAAAGCTTGATTAGGGACCACGGGGATGCCAACTAACTCCAATTAACAGGTGTGTGTTTTTTCGTGGGTCTTATTTACGTGGTCTGAATGATCACCGGAGGAGGAGGAGGAGGAGGAGGAGGAGAGGAGGGACATTGACACACTGTACTAGATCTTTTTTCGATGGAATCCTTTCGTCTTAAACTTTCTAATTGGGCACCTCTGTGTCTCTGATTCACTTGTTTTGATTTAAATCCCTATATCTCAACATCTTTTTTTTTTCTGATCAGACACTTGTGATGCACCGCCTGCCTCGTGACCTGCGCGCGACGCCATCTTTTTTCTAGCTGGGCATCTCTGCGTCTTCTAAACTTTCTGATCTTTTTAGGGTTTTTCTTTTATAGGTTTCAGTGCATATGTATTGTGTAATGCATGTTTTGATTAACGTGGGTCAAGTTACGAAGAACTTGTTCCCGAAATTGATTTTTTTGTCTGTTGTTGTGCAACAGGCTTGGAGGTCAACGACGGTTAACGACGAGGATGATCGGGACTAGACTTGGAGAGCTGAGATTCAGAACGATCGAGGATGCCATGTGAAGTCAGTAGACCCAGGCATGGTGTAAAATGGACAAGGATGACCGAACGGGAAGTTCGGTGTGACGTGTTGCATTAAACGGCATAGGGATCGGTGCAAGTGTAATGGTGGTTTCGGTGGGAGCCGGATGAGAGAAACTTATCGATTGCTGTGATATCTAGGAATGCATCTGAGATCATCTTGACTATCTTTTACCCACAAGCAAGTTTTGGGATCAAAGTTTGACTTTCCTAGGTTCTTATGCTCTCATTCCCTCATCTATGAAATTGATGGAACCGTGGTCTTGATCTTCCCGATTGTCAATTGGAATAGACTCCTGACCTTTTTGATGAGCTATGGTTGACATTTGAGGGGATTTAGATCATCGGATCAAAAGTTGATCCGATTTGTGATTTTGATTTTGTGTTGATTTCACTGTTCATCGGGTAGGAGGTCAGACCGCCCAAGGTGAGAGGTCTTTCCGCTAGGCCATCAGTCAGACCACCCAACCTGAGAGGTCTGACTGCCCAACTCACTTTGATTTGAGTTTTCGATGTTTTTGGTTGTTATGCTTCGGGGTGTCGATTGGATTCAATACAAGACTTCAGCTGTGCTTATTTGTTGATCTACATAACTTTCATAGCTATTAGAGTGAAAATTTAGTTGGATCCGATCAAGGTGAAAAAGATGTAGTGCTCCTATTCACCCCTCTCTAGTCGCCGTTTCAGTCCAACACTTACTCCTCTATATTTTTGATGTGGCCACTTGCCACTCCAGCTCCCTGTGTCGTCACAGCCACGACCACTAGTGCTGCCCTACTGCCTGTCTTTGTCATTGGCGTCACTTCGACTATCGTCTTACTAAACTGCCACCACCACTAGCTTCACCTCATCGAGAGTATTTTGTTTTCCCCATCCCTCAAGTCTCCCCAACACTTCCTTTGCCGCGGGACGATGAGCCCGAGGTGTCTTTGTTCTTCCTCCCTATGCTCGAGGAAGAAGAGGAAGTATGTCATGTCTTTTATTTTCCCTATCTCTCTCTCTCTCTCTCTCTCCCTCCTCCTCCTCCTCTGTATGGCACATGGGTCCAACTAACAAGGACACAACTGTCAATTGGCAAGCCCTGTTGGGTTCCGTGATGGTCAACAAGGCCTTGACACACGGTAGTAGCAATTACAACATGGAGGTGGAATCTACATTGGCAAAAATTTCGATCGAAGAAGTTTCTGTGCATAGGATGGTCCTTATTAATCTCCTCATGTGGTACAATTATCATGAAACTACTAGCTAGTGAACAGATTCTAAGAAATTAACTAACTATGGAAGGTTTACAATTATTATTATTATGGGAGCGACTAGCACATGAACGTATGATGGGAAGCTTCCCATCGTACGCTTCCCCTCACCGTTAAATCTAATTTGGGTGGATCCGAGTGCTAGCTCTATACGCTACTTCTATCATTGGATCCCCGCAGCCTATGATGTGCAACAAGCACCCTTTATTTCTCTTCCTCCCCCCGATCTCCCTGCAGGCATCCCTACCTCACAACTCCCCTCACGCAAGAAATTCATTCCGACTCCAATCATTCGCATGGTTTCCCTTCGTATTCATGTGGGTGGCCTCAAAATTTACTCTTGTGCAACAAATAAAAAATACAATTATAACAAATAAAAACACAATTGCAACAAATACCCTTTGTGCCAACACCTAAGAAACCACATCGCAACAAAAATTTACTCTTGTGCAACAAATAAAAAACACAATGGCAACAAATACTTTTTTGCTACAACATTTGAGAAATCACGTTGCAACAAAGTACAATAGTTCATACAACAATCGATAAAAAGGGTTCGCAACAATTCGAGAAATGTCTGCAACAAAAGCCTACCGGAGGAGGAGACCATGCATGCCAATGACCGAGATTGCCGGAGGGGGAGGATATGGCTAGCTCAGAGCCTCTTGGCCGATAGGCCAGATCTGGGCAGGGCCAAGGCCAGCCCAGTGGCTTGTCGTGGGCCCTCTGTAGATCCGGCGTCCCCCTCCTCTAGCGCACCACCTCGATGCCCCTTGGTTGAGAAAGAGAGATAGAGATAGAGAGAGGGAGGAAGGGTGGAGTAGGTGCACACAACAGCTAGCTCGAAGCATTTATGACCTCATGGCGTGGCCTTGGATGAAGCAGAGGGAGCAACACATATGGGGAAAGTGGGTCGCGGGCTCTGACCGTGTTGATGTCCGACGGGAGACCCATAGGGATGAAACCGTCTGTGATAAGTACTTATCATAGATGGTTTGTGGTCAAACCGCTCTGTGATGACTTTTTCTATAAAGCCCCAAGCAGTGGTGCTTGTGCCATATATATATATATATATATATATATATATATATATATATATATATATATATATATATATATATATATATATATGTAGTCTCTCGGCCACTTTGGGATCGTCCACCTTGACATGAGAAGGATGAGGCAGTAGCAGCAACCTCATTGAGCCTGCAAGTTTAAAAGCGTATAGATGCAAGGAGATCGTCGGGACATCCAATTACCTGGATGTTGTCAATAGGTAATTGGACCTATGTTCAGAAAGTGATGTGGACGCGCAGGTATTCCGACTGGAAAGTGGCATCATGTATCAGCAACTAACCATTCTTGAGCATGTAATCGTCTTTAAACCCAACAAGAACACCAAACAACCATTCTCACATTTTAAAAGAATTCTCAACTTGTTGCTTGGTGTTCTTGTTGGGTTTAAAGGCAATTACATGCTCAAGAATTGTTGGTTGTCGATAGATGATGCCACTTTCATTCGTGAGTACATGCATCAACATCACTTTCAACATAGCGACGCCCAATTACCTATCGACAACATCCGTAATTGATGTCCCGATGCTCTCCTTGCATCCATACTTTTTAAACTTGTAGGCTCAATGAGGTTGCCCGAGATACTGCCTCATCCTTCTCATGTCATGGGACTAACTTCCCAAAGTGGTCAGACTACTAATAATATATATATATATATATATATATATATATATATATATATATATATATATATATATAATGCCGTTTTAATGGCACAAGCAACCAACGCTTGGAGACTTTGTAGAGAAGAAATTATGAATGGAATGGTAGGACGACCTAGGACGAAGAGGTAAGAGAACTTGACCCAAGATGAACACGCATACGCATAAAGGTGAAATGAATGGCGAGAGACAAGATAAGACTATTAACATCATTACATCACAGAGCAAGGGACTATTAATATGAACTAATTATCAATTCAACTTCAAAGATAAGACTATTAACATCATTACATCACGAGCAAGGGGACTATTAATATGAACTAATTATCAATTCAATTTCAAAGATAAGACTATTAACATCATTACATCACAAAGCAAGAGGACTATTAATATGAACTAATTATCAATTCAAGTTCAAAGATAAGACTATTAATATCATTACATCACGAGCAAGGGACTATTAATATGAACTAATTATCAATTCAATTTCAAAGATAAGACTATTAACATCATTGAGCGGTTCAACAAAGAAGACAACAAGACCAAGGGGTCCAAACCCACCACACCAAGAGTAGCTCTCGGATCCATCGCAGAGCACTAGCCATTTTCATCACAGAGCAAGGGGTAGAGACAGAGAGGAGTAAGGTAGGGTGATACCTCAAGATAAAGTGCAACCACTGCAAGAATGATTCCCCACCACCAAAGACAACCTCATTCATCTCCTTCACCTTGCATAAATCACACAAACATCAGGACACAACTTAAGGCTCAAGCATAAAAATCAAACTCAACAAAAGACATTACGCTAACAGATCTAGAGGAGAATAGAGGGAGGATGGGGAAAGCAAAGCCCGGCCAGGGCCCGAGCGCAAGAGGCCAAGTAGGAGAACCAAGCCATGGCGGCGTAGGCGACACGCGGGGCCAAGCCCAGTGGCTTAGGTGGCGACGTCACCGTAGTTGTGGCACGACCCTGAAACTACACAAGAAGACACTACTATCGTACGAGTGTCTTGTGCAGTGCAGAGTGGTGTCACAACCTGCGGCGACAGCGACGGGGTCGGGCGGCGACATCGAGGTGGGGAGGGGAACGGACGAGAGTAAATACACTGGGGAGTGACGAGTTAGGACGGGCGCAAACCCTAGCGGTACTGGGAGTGACGAGAGTTAGGGCGGCGCAAACCCTAGCTAGGGCTCCTACTAATAAAGAGACTTATCACGCGGTTCTATTATGGAACCGTCATGATATTATCATAAACGGTTCTATAATAGAACCGCTCTCGGAAATGGTTTTTCTCAAGTATATTTATCTTGTATATACACTTACATGACATGAAGAAATTACATGTTTATATGTCAATTTTGTCATTTAAATATCGCTAAAAATTTGCTTTAACTATACATACATACATACATACATACATACATACATACATACATACATACATACATACATACATACATACATACATATATATATATATATATATATATATATATATATATATATATCAATATCACAGATCGATATAATTAATTGATTAATTTGTTCCACTAAACTGCCTCTCGATATAATTAATATTAATTGTAACTTCACCTCCAAACTAGATTTTTTTTCTACAAAACCGCTCTCGATATATATATATATATATATAATTCAACATATAATTAATATAGTAACTTCACCTTTTTTTTCAATTTGAATTTTCATATGGCCAAACAATATGGCTACCGCTATAAAAAGATTAAAAAAGTAGAAACCTATAAATAAACAAAGTTTTTCTAATGGCGGACGAGGTCGCTATCTCCGCCTTCAATACTTCATAGGCGGCGCGTCGCAGATCGGACGGTTCCTAATCATCACGAACGGCTCGAAATGTGTCCACTCACGACGCTATTGCTCGAAAGTGTCTCCGAAGACCTCGGACTATTGAACCAAGAAGAATTGAGCCCATAGGCTCTCTTCGCTTGCTTGAGGAGTCTCGGCCTGGTCGACTCGGTCACCTACCGCCTCGATTACGCAGTCCAAGTGATGACAAGCCTCTTGGAGACATGCAACGTCATTTTGGAGGACCACATCGATGACGTGGTAAACTCGCCGAAAGTGGGAGATCACCCGGAAGACGCGGTGGAGGAGGATGTCAAGACGGCGGAAGGTGGCCGTCACCTGCTCCGGCAAATTCTCGGCCGACATAGGAGTGAAGACACTGTTGAAACAGTGTTCTTCCGCAGCACGGTTCAACGTACAGCGAGAGAGGTGCTCGTACAGTGCGGCCAGGTAGGCTATCAATGCCAGCGACAAGGAAGAGGCAATCATTTCTGTTTTTTTATAAGTATGTGGAGATGATCATCTTCGATGGCGGATGATCCTTGTTATAAAACAAGGTATAAATTCGGAGCGTGAGACGAAGAGATGCATAGGGAGCCGAAGCGGATCGACGCGACGAAGAGACATCGGGAGCCGGCGATGGCGACGAAGAGACGACGGCCATTTAAGAAACTCATCGGTCAGAAGCGATATTATCACGCGGTTATAATAAAACCGCTCGTGATATGTGGTAATATCACGACGGTTATTAAGAACCGCTCAGGATGTTTCACTGACGGTTCTTTGTTGAAAACCGTTTGTGATATGTAGAATTATCACGAGCGGTTATTAACAAGAACCGCTCGTGATACTTCATGACGGTTTTCAACATGAACCGCTCGTGATATTACTCTTCACAGACGGTTTTAGCGAATTCAAGAACACAAACGGTCTCTAAACCAAAACCGTCTGTGATGAGGCGTCCAGTATTAGCATTTTTGTAGTAGTGAGGAGAAGCGGCATGGACACCTACGTGTGCGAGAGATTGACCAATGGAATGGTTGGTCGGGGTTTGAGGGAGATGTGGATAAGGTGAGGTGGGAGAAGGAGTGTTGTGCTAGTGAATCGTCTGAGTGAACCCCTACGCGTCGGACATCTAAGTTATATTGTTGCCCTATTATTCATGATCATCATCATTATTATTATGCATAGCATTACGTTAGTGGCTAGTGCTATTAATTTTTGCTAGCTAAGCTAATTAGCAGCTACGTTCGAACTAATGGAATACTCCCATTGTTCTGTAATAGACACCATTTTAGAAACACGCCGGGGGAGGGGGGGGTAACGCCAAATCTTGGATCTCCATGCATGCATGCTCGTGCATCCATGCAAATCCGGAAAAGCCAATGCAACTACGGAACTACGCCACTGTAAATACGTGTAGTTAAACGACAGGGAAAATGACATATATAGGCTAAATCCACTACTACGAAAAGGGTCATCACAAACGGTTCCAAACTGTCATCACAGACAGTTTCTGAATCGCTGAATTTATGTGTCTGTGATAATAGACGGTTATCACAGACGGTTTGTGAGCCGTCTGTGATAAGTCACAACACAGATGGTTTTTGATTGAAGCCGTCTGTGAAGGTCTACTATCATAAATGGCTTCTACCAAAAACTGTTCGTGATACTTCAGCCATCACAGACGGTTATATGTACCAACCGTCTGTGATTGGTGACATATCACAGACGGTTAGTAAAAATAACCGTCTGTGATATCTGACATATCACAGACGGTTGTTGGTGGTAGCCGTCTGAGATAGTAGGCCTTTATAGACGGATTATACCACAAAACTATTTGTGATAGTTCATTCTATACCTAAATATTTTTTTCTGTTTTTTGGCTAGCCTCAGGAAATGCTAGCCATGCCCTCTGCTACTTTCTTGCAATGCAGAGGGACCCCAACGGGAGTGACCTCCGTGATGGCCATTTGGCCGTCAGGCCTTTTCGATATTCCTCTGCTATCTCCCTTACGTACCGTCTTCATCGGAGCGCCAAACGCATTCGGCGACATCGATGATGGCGATGAAGACTGTGCGGATGCCATCTCGCTTACTTGCTATCTATGGAAACTTTTCAGTAAAGACAAAAGAAATTCAAAACCACCTTTTCAACAAAAGACAAAAGAAATTCCAAGGCTTACTAGTCAACGCCAAATCAATTCAAAACCACCTAGCAGAAGTCACTAGTGTGCCAAATCAATTCAAAACCACCTAACAGATTGACTCAATGGTATCACTATAAGATTAACAAATCAACAAATCAATACTTCAATAATTAATGATATTACTGCAAGATTAACAAATCAGTACTGCATCAATAAACAGTATTACTGCAAGATCAACTAATCAATACTGCATCAATCAATGAAATTACTGCAAGTATTCAAAGTGGAGAGATCACAAGATTAATTGCTCTAACAGAAGTAATACAACAACATACTGTTAGTAACAAAATGATACAAGATAATGATATCAATTAGCTCAAAACATAGCTTATGACTCTAAATTGTCACACTAATCTCACTATGACCAACAATTCTCACTAAGCAATATAAATCCCACAATCTATTATGCAAAGTCACTGAATACAAGTGCTAATATAAATCAACGAGGGGGTATAAACTGAAATTTCACTAGTATGGCACACTAAGCATAATAGATATTTAAAGTTGAAGAATGCTCATTGAACTGATGGCACTCAAAGTTGCCATGAAGTCAAGTCAAGACAAGTCACAGTGGAGGAGGGGGGGGGGGAGGGGAAGCCGACGCCGGGGAGGAGGCCGGCGCGGGGAAGAGGACGTCGTGGGAAGGAGGCCGACAGAGGGATGCCACCGGCGCAGGGAGGAGGACGACGCGCGGATGGAGGCCGACAGAGGGAGGACTCCGGTGCGGGGAGGACTACGGCGCGGGGATGATTGTGGCGTAGCGGGGCGGCAGGAGGCGACAACGGGGACTGTGGGACGCGCGGCCGCAACAAGGGATTTGGGCGGGAAGTAAGGGCGCTGGGGATGGGGATGAACGAGTGAGGAGTAAGGGCGCAAACCCTAGAGGGGCCCTATTAATAAAGGGATATCACAGGTAGTTCTATTAAACAACTGTATGTGATATTCTATATCACAGACGATCATATTACAGAACCATTTGTGATAAGTATCACAGACGGTTCCATAATATAACCGTCTGTGATATGCGACCATATCACAGATGGTTATATTTTAGAACCGTCTATGATACATATCATAGACAGTTTGTTACACTAAACCGCCTGTGATAGTTCATTCTATAGCTAAAAAATATTTCATTTTTCGGCTAGCCTCAAGAAATGCTAGCCATGCCCTCTGAAAACAAGAAAGCAGATACAATCACAGATAGAATAATTTTTTAATTACTGAATCAATTACAATGGAATAATTTCTTAATTACATTATGAGTTTCTTAATTACAATGGAACAATTTCCTTTTAAAAAATAGGCATTCACGATGATCGACACGCATATAGCTAGCTTCCTCCCTGGGTTCTTCCCCGAGCCGTCAAATTGATTGTACTCTTCCTCATCCACGACATTCTCAACTCCAACAATTTTTCTTTTTCCATGAAGAACTACGTGGCGGTTCTTATTTGTCAGGTCCGTTACATAAAAAAACTTGAACAACTTGCTTAGCGAGTATGAATGGTTCGTTCTTGTATTCGATACGTTCGAGGTCCACAGTAATGATGTCGTACTTATCGACCTTCACACCTTGTGGAAGTTTGACCCAATGGCACCAAAATAGGGGGATCTTGAAAAGTACGTAGTTAATCTCCTAAATCTCATCTACGAACCCATAGTAGGAGCTCAACCTACGTGGCCCACGGGTATTGAACTGCTTGTGAAATGCATCTGTGCTCTTCCTATCATGAGCTGTCATATAAAATGTGTACTCATTTATATTGTATCCTTGCTTCACCTCAATGCCCTCGCAGTCATCGGAGTGATTCTTACACTTGTATCGGGATGCTTTGCACACCAGACATACATGCATATCTGCATACTCTTTATGATAAACGATACAATCGTTCGGGCATGCATGTATTCTTTCTACTTTCATTCTCAATGGACAAAGAACCTTCTTAGCTTGGTAGGTGGTTCTGGGCAACATATTTCTCTTAGGAAAGATGTCCGCTAGGAGACCTAATATCGTCGTGAAACTCTTGTCGGACCAACCATTGCTTGCCTTCAATTTCAACAGTTTAAGCATGGATGACAATCTTGTGTATTTCGTCTTGCAGCTAGGGAATAAAGGTTTCCCCAAGTCCTCCATTAAGCCCTCGAATTTACCAATCTCTCTATCATTATAGTTTCCTTCTGCATCACGTAGCATCTGATCCAGATTGTCATCATGTAACTTATCCTCATCGAAAGCACAATCCACATCCGACATATTGTTGTCTCCCTCGACGATATTACTACCTTCTGGTATAATCTGCTCTTCACCGTGACTAGTCCAACATGCATACTCCTCTTTGAAACCCATTCAAATCAAGTGCGCTTCGATTTGCGCTGGGTTGGTAAACATCTTTAGATTATCGCAATCAATGCATGGACAATACAAAAAATTTATCCCCTTCTTCAACATATCTTGCTCGGTAGCTCTTCTAAAAGTAGACACACCATCAATGTACTCTTCACTCACACGGTTCTCAACGTACATACATCTATGGTCCATCTAAGCTACGCATGTAACAAATTAGTGTTAAATTAGATTAATACTCCTAAAGTAGCTAGCTACGAAATATATATTTGGAGACAAGTATAGTGAGACCCATTCTTAAATTTCAGCAAACTACCAAGCTAGATCTAAACCTTAGGTCAACAAACTACCAAGCTAAATTTCAGCAAACTACCAAGTGAAGAACCATGTGAGTGAAGCAAATACTAACCTTAGATCACCAAGAACAAATATATCTACAAGCACACTTGCAAATTTGCGGTATTCTTTCACCAAACGCCCCAAAGCCGACCGCCTCCTTTAAAGCAGTCACTTCCTTCACAGACATATCTCACTATAGACAGATCTGTCGGGATGGCCGGGTATTTAATGGCGCAGATCATAGACGGTTTTAAATCCAAACTGTCTGTGATAATTGAAGACATCCCAAACGGTTCTTATTAAACACCGTCTGTGAAATTATGTATCTCAAATGGTTCTTATTAAAAACCGTCTGTGATAATTATATATCATAGATGGTTCTATTTTAGAACCGTCTGTGATACATATCACAGACGGTTTGTTTCACTCAACCGCCTATGATAGTTCCTTCTATAGCTGAAAATATTCTATTTTTCAGCTAACCTCAAGAGTAAAAATGTATTACTTATTTTCACCGGTCAATAAGGTCGTCATATTGTTATACTGCGACCGTTTACATAGAAAACAATAAGATAAACACATTATTCAGTAAATATGTTCAACATATAACAGTAACTTAAACTCAAAACTAGGGTTTTTTTCCCTGTATTTACATATGGCCAAATAGCGTGGCCAGTCGCTTCTTACAACCAATATATTAAAACAAAGTAGAATCCTAAAAGATCAAGTTTCTAGCGGTCCAAGTAGCCTGTTATGTCCGTTTTCAAAACTTCGTAGGCGACGTCGTCGGCATCTGAGGTTTCGGGATCAGTGTAGGTAGACCGAAACACGTCCACCTATTGACGCGCTCATTGGAATTAACACAGACGGTTCTTATTAAAAAATTGTCTATGATAATTATGTATTACAGGCGGTTCTAGCCATCGTTAGTAACATAAACGATCGCGCTTGTAAAACCGTGTGTGATAATTACAACACGGACGATATCTGGTAACCGTATGTGATGAGACGTCCACTATAGTCTTTTCTGTAGTAGTGATCAATCGTGTCATGCAATTATAGAAGATAGATGAGTGAGTAATTAAACAGTAGCGTTGCTTAATTAAGAACAACTAACCATCCAGTGATGTAACTAGCCTGCTTCGCTGGGCAATCGCAAACCGCCCACATACGCACGCCATCTACGCACTTGGGCACGATCTAATTAGAGTAGATAGATATGGATGAGTCATGAGTCGATGGATGGATAGGAGTAGTCGCAATAGAGCTGCCGCTTAGCCCAACTATATGCGTGACATCTTGGCTCTGCGGTGGGCGATAGAATTCGATTCCACCCATGGTGGATTGGACATGTTATTTAATTTGTGTCGATTTTTCGTTGCGCGCATCAGGGATTTGAACCTGCGACAGGTTAGTTCCGAACCTTAATATGACCGCACAGTAAGGTTGTGCTAGAGATTAAGATAACCGAGTTAGCTAACCTTAACCTAGGTAAGGTAATTAGTTTAACCCAAATTTTGTGTTTGGCAACTAACTAATCTAAATTACCGTTGGATAGATTAGGTGGGTTAGCCATATAAAAACAGATGTTACGAGGGTTAGTTGTGCTGAGTTAACTTATTCCACCAATTTGGTGGGTTAACTTAATCCTATGTTAGGATGGTTAAAAGGCTTTGACTGAGTTAAGTTAACCCTCCCTAACCCAATGGTATTTGGCGAATTAAGCCCCTAACCCACCCACCTCTTAACCCGAACCAAACAGAGCCTAACTAGTTAGTTATCTCACTCTCTTAAATAAATAAAAAAGCTAGGAGTATGTAGTACGTAGTAGCACATCTTTTGTGTGTACACGTTTATACGGTTGTGGACGTACTTGTGGGCCACTCTCGGCGGCCCTGTTTAATCGTTAATCCGTCAATTAATCAAGGACCTCTCCCGTAACAATTAGCCGTCCGTCCGTACGCGCCGCGATGTGAAGCCTCACCTTCCGATCGACGGAACCCAAACGGCGGCTTTTCAATGCCGCTAGCTGCATGTACTGTACCTAATATATACGCTAGATGCAGAGTACGTATGCTAGTGTGAAGTATCTTTCTTTAGACTCATACGTGAAGTACTACGGCAGTGGCTCGATCAAGCAGAACATGTCCGTGTGTGCTAATTAATTAGAGGCATGGACGAAGCTAGCTAGCTAGCTACTAGCTAGTACTTAATTAGGTTCATAAGTGTTTCCTAATAAAACCGTTTCAGATCAGCCTACATATATCTACAAAGTTGACGCTTACTGAAATGCCACTCTAGCTGACACACAGCTGATCGATTCAATAGAATCCTGGCTACTCCAAAACTAGATAATTATATAGTCTTTTACCATAAGTTTTCAACTTTCTTTTGTTTTTCGAATTCTCTACCGTTTACATCATTTTCTACCTTATATACTACCGACGTTTCCTGAGTGTTTCTTTTGTTGATGTCTGCCGTTTTGGGATCAACGCATGCCCGATCGCGCGCGATGTTATACGCGACCAACCAGTAACGATCGAGTACGTAGATAGCTAGGTCGCCGTCCACGACATTGGCGTCCAACATGTCGTAATTCCAGAGTACAAAACAACTTGCATATCAAATCACTAACGACCATTAGTTTTGTCCTCCAAAGGAAGAACGGCCAAATTAATTAGCAAATGGTACAAAAGATCGACTTCAGATCAGCTTCAAGCAGCAAAAGAACAAATACCAAAGCGGTACTAAAGTGTGTATATATATATGTGCATATGTGATGTGTCATATATATATATATTCATTTCATGAAATAAAAATGTGCACACGTGTGTATGCTTGGAAATTTGATCGTGGGCATATGCATGCACGCGGATAAATGTTCTTGAGCTAGTTAGAAACTACACCCACCAAGTAATTTATCGATATTACACTGGATCAATTTATGGAGATCACTCGATCAATTTTATTGAGCTAGTTAGAAACTGCCACCAAGTAAATCCAATGACATGAGAGAAAATATAACAGCGCGGCTGCAATTTAGGATGCATGAAAACATGCTATATTTCTACAGAATGGTTTTCCCCACATGTACAGGGTCGGATCTAGACCCATGGCAGCCTAAGCTCTAGGGGTGGATAACGAGCTGGTTCGGCTCGGTAAAACTCGTTAAGAAAACGAGGTCAACTCAATTCGGCTCAAAGCTCGTTAAGAAAAACGAGATCGGTTCGGCTCGTTAAGGGACCGAGTTTGAGCTGAGCTAGACGAGGAGGCAACAGGGGTGACGGCTCAAATGAGAAGGGGGTAGTACAGGCGCTAAGGGCAGGGGGTCTGTCGGGGCGGCCGAGTATTTAATGTCTGCATATCACAGACGGTTCTTAATAAGATGGTTATTGTTAAAACCCGTCTGTGATAATTCACAGACGGTTCTTAAAAATAATCGTCTATGACGTCTGCGATTATCACAGACGGTTCTTCTTAAGAACTGTCTGTGAATTATCACAGATGGTTCTATTTACAAACCGTCTGTGATAAATACAATATAGACGGTTCCAAAGGAACCGTCTGTGATGGGACATCCAGTATAACTTGTTTTTGTAGTAGTGGCAACTCGCGAGCCAGCTCGAACTCGGCTCATTAAGAAAACGAGATAAATTGCTGGCTCAACACGGCTCGTTAAGGAACCGAGTTCGAGCTGAGCTCTTAACGAGTCGAGCTGGCTTACAAGTTTTGAGTTTTTTTTTTCTCACCCTTACTAGGCTGCAGCTCAGGACGTGGAACATTTATCGGTACAAAGTCCAGATAAGCTCTAGGTGTAACCTTCCTTTCTAGGCTAGGCACCTCTTCTCGGTTCAATTAGTCGATCGTTACTTTGTAGCGATCATCTCACGTCACGCATGCATTATTATTTTTCCCTGAGCAGAGTGGCGACGAAACTAGGCTATCCTGGACGTAAACGTACTGGTGCACCGACGGTACGTGTGGAGAAAAACTCGATGGATTGCCGCTACAATAATTCCTACTCTCGCACTATATAGTCACCATCGATGGTCGTCATCAAAAAGGCAACAGTAGTATTAACCCTCGTACCTCGTGGCCTGCATGCATGCCGTAAGTCGCGTAACTAGCTGGCTAGCGTACGTGTACGCCCTTTCCTCCGTACGCATATGCTTTATCTTCTGTTCAAAAATATATGACGTTTTGAACATCAATATAGTCTTCAACATGTAACTTTGATCATTACTTTTTATATATAAATATGTTCCCCGCTGCTGAGCCTCCGCCTCCTCGCCGCCCATCATCACCTCTCACAAGACGTCGTGCTGGCTGCCTCCAATCCGCCTCCTGCATCAGATGCCGCCTCCTCCTCCTCCTGTCACCACCTCCTCTGGCGCCCGGGTGCAAGGCCGCCTTGCCACCCACTGCCCCTCAATCTGCCGTCGCCTCGCCATGCTTTTCCCGCTCCACTACCCTTCCAAGCCGACTCGCCCACCTCCACGACCAGCCACGCTGGGCCTTGCAAGACTGGTGTTCTCGGCCAGCGCGCGGGAAGCCCTCCACCACCCTTCAAGGCCGGCGCTCCCATTCATTGCCAGAATATAGTTGGATCGAGGTGATAAAGGAGGTTCATACATTGATTGCCAGAGGAAGAGAGCACCCACAGGAAGAAGTGATATATTCAGTACTGGATGAGTTGACAAGTCTACTTCAAGATTCTGGATATCTCCCTGATACATCTGAACTTATTTTGCTTGGTGAGAATGGTTAATTCTACTTGCTAAATGGTAAATATGAGAATGGTTAATTCTACTTGTTGAATGGTAAATATATGTTTTTATTTTATTGTAGTAAACTAACTCATCAGTGTGGTACAATTCAGATAAACTTGTTCCTAAAGAAGTGCCTTAGTAGAAGTGTTGATTATTCAGGTTTGGAGGAAAGCCCCCTGGTTTCTGGTTGCATCATGAACCATAGTGCTCAGTGCTATTTACCTTGGCCTTGATCATGCTTTCCTATACAGATGTCATGTACTGCTGGTAGAATTCCCTTTGTCATCAGTTACTTCATAAAGTAATACACATAACTTCTTTGGATGTTTTACTATGACAAACCCCTAGACAGAAATAAGGGTGGCTAAATGTTTTTTTATGGAAGATCATAATCCATTATGTTGAAAACCATCTGTTGGACCAAAAAGGGCGACTAGAGGGGGGGGTGAATAGGAGCATGCTCACTTTTTCACTTTGACCAGATTCAACACAAATATCACTCCAATAGCTATGGAAGCTATGAAGATCAATATATCAGTACAGCGGAAGACTAGTATCGAATCCGATCCAAAATCCCCAAAACAGAAGACCAAAAACCAAAAGCAATCTGGAGGGTGGTCAGACCGGCGACCAATGGGCAGTCAGACTGGCATGCTGATGGCGGTCTGACCGGCTGATTCCAGAACAGTGAGTTCAACCCGAAAAATCAAACTCAAATTGATCTAACTTTTGATCTATTTGGCCAAACTCCCTGAAACTTGACACACACCTTCTCAAAGATATTTGGAACATATTCCAATCAAATATCGCATAGATCCATGCCAAAGTTCCTATCTTTTTCAGATTGAAGGAAGGTGGGTTCAAAACCGAGTCAAAACGAAAAGATGATCTAAAGACTTGCTCGTGGTTGAATAATGATCTAGATGATCCTAGATAGGTTTCCACAAGTCACAGTAAGTTAGATCAAGACAAGAAACCAAGTAAAAACTCGTGAATAAAAAAGAGACTCAAATCACCAAATAGAGAGAAAGAAAGCAAATAGATTCATCTTTGAGAGAACTTTCTTTGGATTGATTTGATATGGTATTGGTTTACAGCCACTCCATCAATGGAGGACAAAGACTCAATACATGAGTACGAAATCAAATTCAACTCTCTAGAACCCTAACCTCCACTAATCCTCTCCCTAAACAAACTAGGGTTTCAAAACAATAAAAGGGTTGAAGGGGGTGCAGCCACCTCCCTACTCTATTTATAGTAGAGGCTAAACCTTCTAGAAGCATTAACCCTAATGGGCTCCCATTAAGGCCCAACACAAACGGGTCACACACGTACGCATTTTAAAGCGCAGTCTTCATCTCCTCTTGACCTAATTCTCTTCATCATGCGCCGTCTTGTACCGCGGGTTAGCAAAATATCACTAAGGCGGTATTTGGTAAAATTACCAAAATACCTCTTATCGATCTTTTTTTAAAGACCGAGTCCCATCTTAGTGAAGCATCTCCATGCTTCGCCACGTGTAGGTTGATCCAACGGCTCTCATCATGTCGGCAAGTCTCTCCCATCCGGCTCTCACCGAAACCACCATGGCACTTGCACCGACCCGCCGCTTGAACTAACCCGTCGACCGAATCGCCTGCTCGGTCACCTTTTGTCCCTCTTGCGCCATGCTTGACTCCATTGACCTCACCCAAGATCCCCAATCGTTCGACCTCACTCTCCAAGCTTAGTCCCGATCATCCTCGCCTGACCGTCATTGACCTCCAAGCAACCTGCACAACAGTAGACAAAGAAATCGATTCCGGGAACAAGTTCTTCACAACTTGACCCATGTTAGTCAAAACATGCATCATGCAACACATATGCTATGAAACCCATGAACTTGACCTAATCCAAAACAATTCTCCAAGTTATCCAAACTTAGAAACAGAATCGGTACTACCGCCAAGAGGCTTCAGATTACCGCAACACTGGCCGCATACCACACAAATACCGCGGTCGCATTCGCTTCTAAAAAATCCAAAACTCCCCAAAAACATCCTCTCTGGAAATTCCATACCGCTATTCAAATATCTTTGTGTGGGTGGTCTTTCACGACCTACTTACATGCATTTGGTTCGTAATCGAAACCGGCATCCATGTCGACGTCTGCGTAATCTGCCAAGTCAAACCAGTTCTCCTCGTTCCATTCTCCTGCCATGAGTGCATGAGATTTGGGAAAAAGAGAGTATGTTGACAAGAGATTATCGAAAGATCCCCACGACCGGCGCCAACTGTCGGTGTTTTAGGACCGATCTTATGTAAAGATTGTTTGATTCGGAGGGTCTTCTAGAATGGAATCACGCAGAGAGATTGACACGGGTATTTTTATACAGGTTCAGGCCTTCTCCGGAGAGAATAATAACCCTACTCCTGTGTGTGTGTATGATATTGAGTGTGTTTCGTACAATCGGGATAAAAGACTAAGGCTATTACAGAAGATAGTGTCTAACTGTCTTCCTGATTGCTTGTTGTCTCCTCCGATCCGTCCCCTTTCCCTCTCTGACTGCTACCTTTATATAGTCGTGAAGGAATAGCCATTTTCCCCTAGTGAAGAGGCGCCTTATCAAATCCAGTAACGGACGCATGTTTGCAGTAATCATCGGAGTGGTAACCCCTTCACGCCGCTAAGCGCTACTTGTCGAGATAACGGGTATTACATGCTATTACTTCAGATAGTAACAACAGATGTCGATCGCTGGATTCTTTAATTAATTGGACCCACTCGCCTCAGAGGTTTTATTGATCATAAGGTAGTCATAGTTGTAGAATAACTTACAACCGGATAGTGATCGTAGAAGAGCTTACGACTATGATGTAGTCGTAGAATAACTTACGACTGGATAGTGATCGTAGAAGAACTTACGACCATAAGGTAGTCGTAGCAAGTCTTACGACTATGGGGTGGTCGTAGAAGAACTTACGACCACCTGGTAGGCTTCTCCCTTGTAAATATAAGGGGTATACCTCGGGACCATATGACATCATATTTAGGTATACCTCGGGACCATATGACATCATATTTACCCATAATAAGAATTATAGATAAAAGATAAAATGAGGATTATTAGATCCTCGTCAGTAATATACCTAGATTCCCTAAAGAGGTCCACTCACAATTTCACAGTTATCCAAAATTTAATCAACAGGTAAACACATTTTCTCCATAGAAACTCTATTGTAGTCTTTCCTTCCTTTGCAATGGCTAATGCTAACTTCTTGGAGTTACGTAGGGTGTTCGACGTGTTATATACTAGAGGATGGAATTGCAAGGGAAGGTCGCTGCAACACGATCTAACTTTTCCGGTACTCGCTAGCTAGCTAGCACACATTAATCCTATATAACACTTCGTAGTAATGCCTCTCGAACTAACTAACTTTATTTTTGCAAGGCTACCAAAGAAATTGTAGTCAGTCATAACGCTTGTGGATACTATGTTTGCCACAACATGGAACTACTCATCGGTTCCGCGATCATCAATGATCCTCAGTTTGTCAATCTTGCAACAATTATTTCATATATACTTACCAATTTATATAACCACTAATTTAATCTTCCTATCGACAGTTGCGTACCATCGCTCAAATCGTATGGAACAGAGCGAGCTCATAAAAGTTCGATCACTCCTTGCGTCATTCCTGAACAGTCAGGTCATAAATCCAAATAGGAGTTTTCACATTGTAGATTGAACTTGATTGGGATAGATTGAACTTAATGGTACATGTGTGTAAATTAATGTACATTAATGGTTAATTTTAGTTAATTGATTTGTGAATTGGATGTGCTTGTTTCTGAAATGAATGCGAATTTGATGTGCTTACTTCTGAAATGAATGCGAATTGGATGTGCTTGTTTCAGAGGGCATGGCTAGCATTTCCTGAGGCTAGCCAATAAAAAGAAATAGATTTAGCAATGCAAAAGAATATCACATGCGGTTTGTAAATGAAACCGTCTGTGATAGTAGAAAATAACAGATGATTTCATCTACAAACCGCTCAGTGATATTTACTATCACGAGACGGTTTTATCTACAAACCGCTCAGTGATAGTCGAATATCATGCATTTATTTATCTACAAACCGCTCGTGATTTTTTACTATCACGCACGGTTTTGAGTTTATAACCGCTCGTGATATTATGTATTACTGACGGTTCAAAACCGCTCATGATGACCTCGTCATTATCGACTATAAACTCGCATTTTACCACGTAAACCGTATGCGATAAATACAACCGCTCGCGAACGTTTTTTCTGTAATAGTGCGGGTAGTTACGGCATAGCTAGTTGGCGCGTACGGCCGACAAAAAGGCGCCGCGCGATCGAGCCATTAGACTGTAGGTTGCCAGTAGCGGACTGCAAAGCGAAGCGTCGGTTACTCACCCTGCCGCGTGCATGGGGGCCATTGAAAATCACCGCGCGCGCGCGCGGTCAGACGTAGCCGTCGCCGATCGATCGGTAAAGCCGCCGCGACCGCGACCGCGACCGCGCGGGCTAGCAGTACGTTAACCGGGGGAAATCATACGAAACAAGCGGAGAAATATGTACGTCGCGATCGCGAGGGACATGCAGGCCACGCGCGGGGCCGATCGGTCGCGCGCGGCTGACAGAAGCGCGCACCGGTGTTTAGCACGTGGCGACGATGTGGGCTCCGGCGCCGATCGGGCACCGGGCATGCACGTCGACGTCGAGACGGCGTAATAATGGATCCAAGCCCCGGCCTTCCCCCTACGCGGGACGTCCCACCGCACGTACGTACGACGACCGGTTCGCGAAGGGATCGAGGGGCACACAGCCCGACAAAAACGGGGGGCGGGTCGATCGCTCCTCCCGTCTCCTTCGTCCATTGTATTGTAGTACATCCATCGTTGTCTAGGGTATTGTAGTACGTCCATCGTTGTCTAGGGCTAGCTCTAAGCGTGGCCTTGATTAATTAGCCACTAATACTCCAACTGAAAGAGAAACGCTCGCCAACCGTTGGTAGCATCTTGGTTGGTTGGTTGATCCGTTTAAATGTCAAAGCTCCATTCTCACTAGCAAACTAGCAATGGCGGAGCTAGCTAGGATTATTATTGTACAAGAGGTAGCTAGCTAGCTAGCTAGCGCGAATCTCTTGTCCTAGTGCAAAAGGGTTTCAAGACTGGACGAACAATGTCTAATATCTAGGGAATCTGGCAAAACCTGCTTCAATTAATGCACAGCCTATTACTCGGCGCTGATGAGGTTAAGCGGTCGCCTAATTAAGCATGTACTCTCTCCGTATGAAAATACTTGACGTTCAAGCCCCTAATCTCCTCTTTGAAACGTCAAATAAAAAAAATCAGAGGAAGTATATATATGTATAATCCCTAGTGGAAGAGCAAGATCAACTTCAACCCTGTCACTACAACATAAAAGCCTTGTAGAGACGTCTATTTTATGAGTTAAAGACGTTTTCAATCATCTCTATAGCATCGTAGAGCCGTTTTTGTAAAGCGTCTCTGGAGCGCCTCCCCACGTACCGTATCAAAGGTCATAGAGACGTATTGTTAAGCGCGTCTATAATGATATGAGTCGTTTAGATTACGTCTCTACAAGTTTAGAGACGCTTTCATATATGTATTTCCATATCGTCTCTACTATCCCTAGAGACACTTTATTGCGTGCCAATGATATGAGTCATTTAGATTGCGTCTCTATAAGTTTGGAGACGCTTTCATATATGCATTTTTATATCGTCTATACTCTCCCTAGTGACACTTTATTGCATGCTAAGAAACATAGATATGCATTCATATATGTATTTAGATTGAGCTAGAGACGTCATTTTTTATTTTGTTCAGTAGAAATATTTTATCGCTAAACAACAATGATTCAAAGGGTATATTATCACATATTTTCATAAGTTTCAGATCTTATGTGAAAGTCATTTCAAATGTAGAATTACATTATCGATATATTAAAAAACTAGAAGAAAACGAGACACTCGCTATGGAGTGAATCGAGTTAACAATTGAATCTAACATCCACATACAAAAGTGCAAACACACCGAAAAAAAATTCCTACAAATCCTACAACTAAATCAGGCAATGAGTGGTTAGAGGCGCATGACGTCTTCACTTAACAAACAAATTTAATCCACCTCCAAATAATGAGCCTAGTACTGCTCAAGAATAAACTTGTTTATTATATCTATTCATGTCTCAAAAATAAATCATACACGCATGACATAAGAAGGGTTGCATTTATCGAAAACAAAGGAAATACACAATACAAAATTGAAAGCACTTCACAGAAAATGATGATGAGGTACCTAGTACTAGAGGGCAACAATGGCAAGCAATGCAAGGCGTCTTCAGAACAAACATACCTAATCTACCTCCAAATAACAGAGCCTGCACTGTGACAAAGGATAAACTTGTTTATTATGTCTATTCATGTCTCAAAAATAAATCATGCACGCAGGACATAAGAAGGGTTGCATTTATCGAAAACAAAGGAAATACACAATACAATATTGAAAGCACAAGAACCGCAAGGATACTTTTTTTTTGAAGTAGCAAATTGTGAAGATAGAAATGATAAAGCATAAGAAATAGTCTCTTCAATTTAAGTTGGTAGAAATAGAGTGTTCATTAAGGTTAAGTCCTCCACTAACTCAAATCAAAACGAAAAACATGTAAGCTAAGCAGGAATAACTGGAGATGTTCATACTGTTACAACTCCAAAATGGAAATCTCTAAATTCATTCAAATGTTTAGGCTCTAGAGTTTCCATTTTCCAGTACATTGATCTTGTGATCATATCGAACTTACTTTGAAAGAAGGAACCCATAATTAAGCTCTATGCACACTTAATCCAGCCTCGCACAGAAAAGGCAATCATTTTTGCCGCACCAATCCGATTGAGATTAAAGAAAGGAAGTTGATTAAATTATTGAATCACTAAAATATATGTCATCTTGGCCTACATGATTTCTATGGTCTGCCACTACTGCAAAGGGGTGGAGCAAGGCCTAAACTAAATATGTTATGTAGTACTGAAGATAACACTTAGTTTGCTTGGCACACAGAAAATATATATTGATCGTTGTGTATTGTACCTTCTGATTGATGGCCTTTTGACATTTATAAGAATCAATATATTATGAAATATCATACTTGATTAAATCATTACCGATCGTTGCTACTATTGGCTTTGTGGTCATGTCATACTACTCATTTTCCCATAAGGTAATATATTATTTTTGTTTGCCAAAAAAGTATCTTTCAAAGCTGCTTACTTGCCCACTTCGTAGCTTGACACCAACAGCTCGACCATTCTCAATTAAAATCTTTTCAACATGAGAACAAAGAGCAAGTCTGCCGCCAAAATTTTCAATACCTCGCAGAAGGGCATCTATTATTGCTCCATTTCCACCGAGAGGGTACTCAAGCAAGCATCCTGGTTTGTACCATTCTGCAAACATATAAACCTGATATTGCAATTAGACCAAGTAATGATTAGAACACTTCAGAATTATAAAATTTAAATTATCTAGGTGAATTTTAACTGACATGATAGCAGAGCTATCAAATGCATAGAGGTAAAGGTTGAATGATATGGAAAAATGAAGTATAATAAAGCGATGAATCTCATGGTTCTAATGCCAAATATGTAGACATCAATGTGCCATATATGGAGCATAGTACCAATTATCAATAAGACAACAAAGACAATGTCATGATTCCTCTAGCAGTCACTGCCATCAGCTTATTATTTAGTACATGCATCACGACCATGTACCATTTCTCACATATATCTTTCAGACATTATTTAGTACATGCATCATGACCATGACCATTTCTCACATACATCTTTTCCATGCATGACACCGCAAGCAAGCTAAGGCATTTTCAGATCAAACTAATAATTAGGCACACTGCTACCAACATAGGCACAACTGCATTAGAAACATGGGCGCCTCTTATTCCTAAAAAAAATTCTTAAGAGCATTCTTCCAGATGTAGCATAGCAAGTTTGGAGAATAGTTGCAGTTGTAAACTTACAAGGAGCTAATCTGTTGATGGATCTTGGTATAATACTATTCATACAGCATACAGTTTATACACAAATTAGGACAAACTTTCCTGAAATCACAAAGTATTGTTATAATACATTTCAGAGAAGACTCTGGTACGAGATCCCATATGTCTTCAACAATACCATCATCATCAACAGTTCTCTCCTAAAATAAATAAGATTGTTAAATAAATATGCAAAGTGAAATCTAGGCATTCATGAAAAATACAAAACATATTGGGATACCATAATTCTAAAAAACTCATGCTCTAATTTTTCTTCATTATCTGGTACAACATTGCCTTCCGAGTCCATATCTGATAGTGACAGCACATCTCCTTTAAAAATGTCTTGTATATCAATGATACAAGACCTGAACTTGTAATACTGAGAATCATCATTTTCCCCGCCTTCAAACTAGATTTCATGCCAACCCACATGCTTGTAAAATGGTCAAACGATCCTTCAAGGATCGAAAGACAAACCGGTAAGACCACACATTCTTTCCCTTTAAGGTGTATAAATCACGACAACATGACTATAAAAGTACATACCGATAAGATGCTTTATCCATGTTAAGGAGTAACAGACTCAGATGTTGTTCGTGACTAAATTAATATGATGAAATGATACTAGCATCCGAGAGTTGGACCTCTGCAATGAGTACACACAACATTACTAAAAGCTCCATTTTCTAAATTCTTATGATCAACAAAGGCATGAAACCGAATAAGATGTACACTTTGACCCACTAACCACTTTATCTCGCCACTTTACCAAAGATTCAACCGACTTGACACAAAGCCTAGCTTCTTCAATATATCTACATCACTTAACTCACAAGAATGAGTTTCTAGTTGATCACCCATTGAATATTTTGTTAAATCGCACGCCAACTAAGACCTTTCCAAAGAATAGATGCATCGAAATTGCATAAAAGCAAAAATTGCACCTGCTGAAGCATCAAAAAGATTACAAGAATAATCGCCAAGATGACAAAGATCATATATTCAATCAATGAGTGTGTGCTCTCTTTGTCATTAGCCGAGAGCATTATATTGTTTCTTTACAACATCTACAAATAGATGTAAAAAATAGCATCAAAGTTAACAAATTATTAGCTATTGTTTGAAGACGTATACCAATTTGATCATACAGATTATTTGCATACGTAATCGGAGGGCTTTTCCCGGGGATCTAGTTTTAAGGCAAGTAGGCCTATTGAGATGCACATAATTACCTTTTTTCATCTTAGCACCCCGCCTAGCGACTTTGCAAGCATTACATGCTAGGCAGCTAACAGCGTTCGTCACCACTAAATTAATCATAAAGTGTTGTAGTTGAACAAATTAATCACTTATGATCCAACAATTAGACTACTATTCTGCATTAATCACAAAGTGTTGTAGCTGAACAAATTAATCACTTATGATCCAACAATTAGACTACTATTCTCGCAGCCCATGAAGTTTGCAAAAACATTGTAGCCGAACACAAATATTGGTTCCAAGTGAAACCAATTTCAGTCAGATGAACCAAGTTTTGAGCTAACAAACTGATTTAACATTGTATAGCCGACTCGTAAAACCATATTATCTTGGGAGATAAAAATATACACATTAGTTCATAGCATTTTTACGTAAAGGGAAATTGCAAGTGAATGAACCAAGATCAGAAATGTAAATTGCAAAGTGGCTATGTGAAGATAATAGAGCTCATCAAGGAGAGAGAGAGAGATCGACTTACAACATCCGTGGTCGTTGCTAGGGTCCTGGATGGAGGAGATGGGCTGAGGAAGCACTTGTGAATGGTGAGAACAGAAGGAGAGTAGAACCTCAAGAGGTGGAAAAGAGGAAGGAGAAACGAGAGCGAGAGAGCGAGAGGGGAGCAAACCTTCTTGGCTGAGCGGAGGAGTGGGCCATCTGCAGTGGCCTTGGGGCGACGGAGGGCGGAGGCCGTCATGGCGCTTCTTCAAGAAGCTCTCCTGGCGTTTCTTGCGGATCTCCACCATGTTGTCTCGCCGGCAGTGGTCCACCTCGCGCCCACCGCCACCTTGTAGTGGCTACGCCGCACTCTGCCCGCTCGCTCGGCCGCAATGACATCGTCACCCTCACCTCCTCGCCCGCCGCGCCCTTCATCTCCAGATCAAGAACCCAACAAAACCAAACACTGCAACAAACAACAACAACAACAAAAGAAGAAGAAAACAAAGCGAAAAAAGATCCCAGAAAAAGAACCCGAGCAGGATCAAGAAACCCAGATGGGGGACAGCTAATCCGCGGATCGGGAGGGGGAATCTGGAGCAGGGTCGAGGTGACGGTTGGAGGGGCGCCAAGGACCGACAGTGTGGCGCCGGGCGTGGAGGAAGGGCGCAGAGGGAGGGGAGGGCGCGGAGGGAGGAGCGGCCGCCGGGCGTGGAGGGAGGGCCTGGACGGAGGGCACGAGGCGGCACAGCACCAGCCAAAACAGTGGATTTCTAATGGGAGTTGAAGAATTAGGGAGGTGGAGAAGAATTAGGGAGGTGGAGAGAGAGAGGCGTGGGGAGGTGGAGAGAGACCTACGGTAAGTTTTGTGGCGTTATATAAAACGTCTTAAGAAGCGTCTTTGCATATGTTGTGTTTTTTGGTGTAGAGACGGACATAAAAGCATCAAAACAGAAGCGTCTTTATATGATAGATTTGTTGTAGTGTGTGTGGGCTCGCGGCCACTGAGTATGCCACTACTAGCTCCGTCCCTGCTCATTAACGATGAGGTAGGTTAAGATAGCTAGCTATCTTCTAACCGATCGATAGTCCCCTCTAGCTTTAACAAAAGTCGTTTGAAAAAAAAATCACAAAGCCAAATTGAACCGTGACTCAATTAACAAAATAGTGAAATTAAAGAGGTGGTATGTTTCGTGAAAGAAAATCCATCTATAACGAACACTACCAGAAACCGTTTAGTTCCCGAGTGCCTATATGTTTACCAAATGTTTGGACAAAAACACTTGAGCAGGTCCTGAGTGTTTCATAGGATATTCGGGACAGGAAGTTAGCACTCAGTAGAAATAACTTTCCCGAGTGTTTCCCAAAACACTCGGGAGATCAAGGCGGAAGGCAGCAGTTGTACACATAAAAACATGGTCTCAACATGGTCAGGATAGGGTGAAATATAATCCGAGTGCATAAAAACAGAAACACTCGGGAAAAGGGTAGTGCAGCGCCTGTTCTTTCTCGCTGCGCCTTTTTTCGCTGCTAACCCTACATCCCCACTCGATCCCTAATCCCCGTAGCCGCCTCCTCGTACTCCTCCTCCTTCTCCCTCCTCCCCCCCGGCGCCTGGCACCTTCCCTCCTTCGGCACCGCCATCCTCCTTCTCCCTCCTCCCAAGCGCCGCCCGCCTCCTCCCTCCTCCGAAATTGCCGTCACTCGCCTCCCTCCTCCCCGGCTTCCTCCTTCACCCGCCTCCCTCCTCCCCGGCGACCTCCTCCTCCCTCGGCCCTGGCCAGATCTGGATCTTGCGACTCTCTTCTTCGGTTCCCGCGCCCTCCTCCTTCCACGCCGGCACCCCACCTCCCCACTTCTCCTTCTTCATCCTAGGTAATTTCCTTAGCGCTCCTTCCTCCCTCCATTTCCCTTGGCACCTCTTCCCCAGCTCTCTCGTGGGTCCCCGTCAGAATATCCCAAATTTTTAATTTTAATTAAAAATAACATTTAATTATTTTTCTTGAGTTTTTTGAATTTCCTAGAATTCTAAAAGCTTTTTCCTATTTATGTCAACTCCAAAATAAATTATCTGCAAAAATTAAATAAAAATAACATTTAATTATTTTTCTTGAGTTTTTTGAATTTCCTAGAATTCTAAAAGCTTTTTCCTATTTATGTCAACTCCAAAATAAATTATCTGCAAAAATTAAATACCATCCTTGAGTTGGAAATATTTTATTTAGGTCCAGAATATCTCAGGGAATTTCTGTGAATTTTTTCATATTTTTTTGGGCTCTATTTGCGAAATCCTAATGAATTATTTCTATTTCTGAAATTACTAAAGCTTCAAAATCCGGAAATTGGAATCGGGCTGAAAGCCTTTCCTTTGACCTTTTCTCTTTCCTTCTCGCGGCCCATCCTCCCGGCCCAACCGGCCCGCGCCACCTCCCTCTCTATTTCTCTTTCACTGCCAAGTGGGCCCTCCCTGTTAGCCGCTCACCTTCTCCTGCCCTTCTTCTCTCGTGGCGCCACACTGCCGAAGCGCCACGCTGGCGCTCTCCGCCACGTCCCGCCCATACCGCCTCCCCCATCTGACTCTGCACGCCTATAAAGGCCGGCCGTGATCCTCCTTCCTCGCCCCTCCTCCCCTTTCTCTTCCTCTCGCCCGGAGCCACGTCGCCCCTCTTTTCCTTTTTCTTCTTCAGCGCCGGTCACGCCGCCTCACCGTCGGGCCACCACTTCGGTGGAGCTCACACCGCCCTAGCCGCGTCACCATGTGCGCCACCTCCTCCTCTCTCCCATCCCCCCTCACCACTTCGCTTCTCTCTCCATCTAGTCGTCGGAATCGAAGCTTGAAGCTCCTCCGCCGCGCGCTCTTTCTTCTCTGATTCCGTCACCACCGTTATAGCTCCGGCAACGTTGTTTATGTCCTTGATTTCGCAAGACCACATTCCATCTCGTGCGCGCGCTAACTCCGCCGGGGCATCGTTGGAACCCCTTCACCGTCGCAAGCCATATCTCCGCCGCCACTTATTATCCACGCCGCCGGCCATCTCCTCGCGTCCCCATGCGACTAAGGTGAGCATCAGGATCATTGTGATGCACTCGTCCTTTTGGTACCCTCTCCAGTGGCCAAGTCGTCGCCATTCACCGACACCATTGGGCCTCGAGCGCCGCTGCGTCGGGGGCTGACGTGGCCGCCCACGCCAGATACACCTCAGCTGCCCTGCTTACATGCCTGCCCATGTGGAAGCTTGCGTGGCAGCCGCCACTATTACGTGCGCCCGATCGACCGTGGAAGCTTGCGGTAATTCCTCGTTCAATATTTAGAATTATAATTGAATGTCAAACCTTTTTATTAGGATTTAAAATGGAATTTCAGAATTTCTCTAGAAGAGGGATTAAATCTTAGGCCAAAGGCCCGTAGCCTTGGCACATTAGGGGCAACCAAAAACCCTAGGGGTTACTGTAGCACACCTGTGCTACAGTACCGCCACCGCTACAGTGCCCCCCTCTGCCCTTGCTGCTGTCCAAGAAGAAGGAGGGAGGGAGAAGAACCCTTCGGTGCCGCCGGCCGTTGGGGAAGGAGAAGGAGAGGAAGGACGGGGAAGAGGAGGGGAAGTCTTTGCGAAGGCTTCCGCAGTGTCCAACGTCATTCTTGTAGGTAATTTCACATTCCCCATTCATTTTGGTAGATCGTTCATACGCGAAATGTCTCTAATCGCCAGTTTGTAACTGCTGTGTAGATCGATTGATTCTGCTGATTTGTTGACGCGCGAATTTGAGTTAGGTCCATGCGGATCTAGCATTTAGTGTCTCCTAGAATTATGTGGGGTTTCATGTGGGCTTTCCATAAAGTATTAATTCATAATTTTTGGATGAACGATGAATTAGTTATGAATTTTACAAGTCTAAGTGCTTATTGAGTCTCTAGATTCGGGCAGCGAACTTAATTCTGTGAATTAGGGGTTTGAGATGGACGAATTTGGTATTTTTTTTTATATCCATGAGATATGTAGAGATTTTTATGATGATTCCAGGAAGATAAAGTTCATAATTTTTGGATATTTAGAACGAAAGATATGAATTTTAGAAGTTAATGTTAGAATCATTCTTACATTAGGATGTAAGAGAATTACTTAGTGTAAGCAACCTTTGTTGCATAGTGGGGATAATTGTGATAATTTTATTGAGAAGCTAGTTTCCTGTAGTTTCCAGAAAGTCTTAGAATAGTGAGATTGGATGTACCAAAGAAAAGTTACGAAATTCCCAAGTCAGTAATTCTGAAGATGACAAAACGATCTTCGAGGTTAAAAACAAAGGCTTATATTGGTTAATTTGATCTTTCAGTCACCTGAGAAGTTGTAGCTATGCCTGTGTAGATTCCAGGAAAGTTGGATTCATGAATTTTGGAGTTTTGAATCAAAAGTTATGGATTTTCCTTTAATAGCTGTCGGTTTGGATATATTGAGATTTGAGAGTGTAGCGATTAAGTTTCGAGTTGTGATTAGGGCGATTGATTTCATTTTGTTCCATTGCTATGTTGAGCACTGTTGTAAGAATAATTCATCCCTCCTTAGTCTGGGGGCCCCCTTTGCTGGAGACTCACATACAGGTCCAAGAAATGCAGTTATACTCATGAAAGACTATAATACCCCTCACTTGTACTCATAATGTAACTATCCCCCCAAGGGGTATTTTGGTCATTTGTACAGGCTGAGGAGCCTATAAATACCCCATGTATCCCTCCTTTCAAGGGGATGGCTCTCTTGAGCAATAAAGAAACATGTTCAACTGGTGAGCCCTCGGGGACTCCTCTCCTGAGGTAACCCCGCTGGCTGCGACAGAGTAGGCGGTCCTCTCTGACCCCAACTCTGATAAATCCTCATGTCATTTCTTACTCGTGGGCTAGGGCCCGTTAGACGGCCGACGTCCACCCCCTCACTTGTGTTTGGTTTTTACACCTACAACAAGCACTTTTGAACGTTATTCTTAGAATGCTTTACGGTTGTCAGGTGGTGGTGAGAGCGGGGTTAGAGCCTTCGTGCTGCCGTCTTCCGCCTTGCGGTTGAGGCAAGTACATTGTGGATTGTATTGACTGTTATTTGTTCGTAGTGCTTGATGCCATGCTATGATTAAATTCTATGGACTGCGAGTAAATTCCAATAATTCTTATTTCCTTCTATGGATGTTAATTCATGCTTCTTGAGATGATGTCTTTCATAATGACGTCCAATTACCGATAGACGACATCAAAGTAATGTACATCTATGGAATGCACTAAAGATAGACCTATAGGACGCTTTAGCTAATTGCGTATCGTTTTGTAGGGGCCGACGCCCTGCAAGCTCCAAGTGAGGATGGTTGGGTCCATTTGTATTGAGGCTGGGTGGGGGATGGTGTATCCATACAGGAAGGGCAAGTCAAAGACCGGTGCCTAATCGGGCGAGGGTTACGCCAGGGTCTAGGTGGACATGGTACATGACAATTTCATGGCCGTCCCGTTGGAGATTCGCCCGAACGAAGACATCAGAACACTAAGAGATGTCAGACACACTTTTGTTCAGTGGCCCAAGAAGGACATCGCCCTAGACCTAGCAGTGTCGTGATCTCAACATGATCATTCCTCTCCAACGGGACCCTCGATGACTCCACCTCATCCTTCGCCTCAAAAGGCCACCTCATCGGGACCCTCGATGACTCCACCTCATCCTTTGCCTCAGAAGGCAACCTCATCTGTCGGTGTTTTAGAATCAATCTTACGTAAAGATTGTTTGATTCGGGGTCTCCTAGAATAGAATCACGCAGAGAGATTGACACGTATTTTTATCTGAGTTCAGCCTTCTCCGGAGAGAATAACAACCCTACTCCTGTGTGTGTATGGTATTGAGTGTATTCTGAACAATTAGGAGAAAAACTAAGACTATTACAGATGATCCTGCTTGTCTCCCTGATAGCTCTTGATCGCATGTCCCTGCCTTTCTCTGATCGTTGCCTTTATATAATCATGAAGGAATAGCCGTTTCCCCTGTTGAAGAGACGCCTCATCAAATCCAGTAATGGGCGCACGTTTGTAGTAATCATCGGGCTGGTGACTCCTTCACGCCGCATGGCGCTTACTAGTCGAGATAATAGGCTATTATGTGTTATAACAAATAAGATATTGATCTGCTTGGATTCCTTAATCAATTGGACCCACTTGCTCAGAGGTTTTATTGACCATAAGGTGGTCGAGCTGACCGATCGAGAATAACTTCGACCATAAGATAGTCGTAGCAAGACTTACGACTATAAGGTAGTCGTAGCAAGACTTACGACTATGGGGGTGGTCGAGAAGAACTTACGACCACCTAGTAGGCTTCTCCTTATAAAATTAAGGGAATACCAGTGACCATATGACATCATATTTACTTATAATAAGAATTATAGATAAAAGATAAAATGAGGATGATTAGATCCTCGTCATCTAGCCCCCCAACTTCAAGTGAAAGCAACTTTACTTGGTAAAGGAGTTATAGATGGTCTTACGGCCACGAGAGGGTCGAGAAAGATAGTCGAAGGAAAAACTCTTCGACATTTGTATACTACTTTGACCGTAAATATGTTTGGTCAAGAAGATTGCTTACGACTATCAAAGAGTCAGAACACTTCTACGATCACGAGGTGGTCGAGTATGGTGATCAAGAAAACCTTTCGATTAACGCTTCTTTGGTCAAAAGATCTCACCAAGGAAGTAATTTCGCTGAGGTGTAAAGCGAACCCGATTTTCTTGAGCAGGACAAGTTAGGGAATTTCAAACGACTCCCATTAGTCTCGTCTGCTGAGCGGTTCCCAAAGCGATGGCAACCTTTGGAATGCCACGCCTTCATTTCAAGGTACACGGTTATAAATACTTACCGGGTAAGACTTAGATTTATACTTTTCCTAAATCGCTCATTGTTCATCAAGTTCTTGTCTTCTCCGCCACCAACTCAATCGAAAATCTCTCCCTTCTGAGAGAAATGGCTGGGAGAGTTTCTAAGTGGGCCGAGTCAGAGATGGATGCGGTGAAGATTCAAGCCCTGGTTAACGCCGGGAAGATTCCAGAGAAGATTCTTGTGGAGTGGTTCGCGGCGTATGGGCAGCATTGGCCGTCGGGGGAGGCTGAGCAAATCCCCATCTTCCAGGCATATTGTGAGTGTGGCCTTCGATCGCTGCCACCCTTTCTCACACTTATACTCAAGCATTTTGGGGTGGAATTGGTGAATCTTGGTCCTAATTCCATCACAATGCTCAAAGATATTTGTGTATCTATGTGAGGCATACCGAGAATTCCAAATGATCTTGAGCTCTTTCAATATTTCTGAGAATGGCTCGACAAGTCGATAGTGGAAGTTACTAGTCTCAAGCTCCATGACGGAAGTCGAAGGAGTATATTCAGATGTTTACTAGATCTCCGTGGGTCGGATGGAGGAAGAGGTGGTTTTATTGAAAATCACCTCTAAGACAATTTCTTTACTTTCGAGGGAAGGCCTTAAAAGAAACCTTCGTGGGATTCGACTCCCGTGATATCAACCGAATTGTTCTATATTCAAGCCATAAAGGACTTGAAAGAAGAGGATTAACCGATGGCATGTGGTGAAGGATTTCATCACTCGTCGAATTAGCCCTTTGAAGAAACGAGTACCTCCTATGTGGAGGTACACGGGCCAAAAGACCCACCAGTGACTACGAGGAGGGTAAGTAGTTTTTCGACTTAACTCTCGTTTGGTCTTGTTCAAAATTGTCTAATGAATATCTTTATCTGTTTTACACGATCTTTCAAGCGGAGGTTGACGCTCGAGTCAAACTCGTTTAGAGAAGCCTCCGCCACTGGAGCGGTTGCTCTCGAATCCTTGCGCTTTATCCGCAGAGGAAAAGATGGAGCGCCTAAAGGTAATCAAAAGTTGATTTTATCCTTAGGACTTCATAGTCGAGAAAGAACTTACAACCGTGTAGTGATCGAGAAAATCTTACAATCAAGGAAATGTCGAGAAAAGCTTACGATCGATCTTCGTCGAGAAAATCTTACGACCGTCAATGATTCTTCGCTTTTCTGTTTTCTTTACGAAGCGGTATGGAAAATCGTTAGGACGCATTTAAGAGGTCGAACTCGATAACTATTGGCGAGGATGACAAATGGATAAGGGTTCATCTCCCGACTAAAAAGCGCCGACTCACAAATGTCGCCGACAAGGACGACCAAGCTCAAGTTCTTTCATTTTGACTGTGTCCTCTAAGAAAGTCTGCGCACGACGCACGTTGCAAAACAGGTCGAGGTTGAAACAACTCAAGCCGAGGAGGCCGAGGAACCTCTTAGGCAAAGCCCGTAAGACCAAGGACGCGCCGCAGCAGGTCGAGGTCAAGCAACGCGAATCGAGGAGGTCAAGAACCTCTTAGGCGTAAAGCCCGCAAGGCCAAGGTACCTTTTTACTATGACAAGAAAACTTTCACAGTTTCTGCCACTCCTAGTTTTGTCAAACAACTAGAAAAGGAGAACTGGAAGAACTTTATGTCTTTTGTGAAGGACAACGCTAATCCAGCCGAGCCTACAATTGAGGGTAGTGCTGCTCTTGGAGTGGCCGAGACTGATCTCGGCCCACCGGAAAGTCAGGAGACCAGAGAGATGGTCCCTGTTCAAGATCCACGACCAGACGTGGTCGTGGCTAAGCCTATTCTCCAACTTGAACTTCGGCCAGATGTGGTCGTAGAAAAGAAGTCGAAGAAATCTTCCGTCGGGAAAATAACTCCTAAATTCCTGGTCAGGTCCAGGATGCAGATGTATGTGAAACAAGCTAAAGTGTAAGAACAACATTTACCTTTTGCTTTTCACAACTTGACTTGCTTTCCTTTTGCTGGTTTTAGCCCGACTCCTTCAGCCCCCGAGGACGCTTCTATCGAGAAGCCCATTGCCGCCTCTCCAACGATTGGAGAGATGACAGCAGAGGTAGTCGAAGGATCGTCCACACCGGCGGGCGATGGAGGAAGTCGGGCTCTAAAGTGGTTAGCACCACCACCGAGGTAGTAGCTACGACTCATCGAGTAGTAGCTACGACCACCGAGGTGATCGTGGAAACAAAGAAAGGCACCAGAGAAGCCTCTCGCCCAAGGTGGTGATGTGTTTGACCACCGTGGCCGAAAGGAAGTCGTTGAAGACGTTCCTCCCGGTACCCAAAGAGAAAATGCGCTTCTGTAATCAAGACGAGGAATATTTCAACTTCGTGGCCGATTTCTTTGGGCCTACTTCCATCGAGGGTCTTCACTTTTAGATCTCACGATCGAGTCCTCATCCCAAAGATATCCCCAACAGAGGAGAAACTTTTGACAATGAGCGCCTTGAGAAGGTTTGGTGGGATCAAGTTGCTAAGATTGACAAGTCAAGAGTCCATCGTTGGTTTACTCGATGTTTGCTCGGTCGACCATGAATGTAAGTATTTAAGGATAATTATACATATGTATGGTCTTCCCTTGCTTCTCACTGTCTTTCTTTTACAGAAAGCTCTGGAACAAATTGCCACCATTGGTGAATATCACCGACAACTCATAGAGCTACGACAGGAAAAAGCAGAACTATGCGAACAGGCAGAAAGGTGGTAAGTCACTGTTATTCGTAGTTGTTTTTAGAGTTTGACTACTTATACAAAGGTTTATGAGACTTGTCGTGGAAAAACTCACGACTAGGCACCAACAGAGAAAAACTTACGACTAGTCAAATAGTATTCATGTTCACTTTTAACCCTTACAAAGTTAAATAGCTTAATTTAAAAGACCCTGGCCGACTTGCTCGATTATGAAAAAGAGGAGTCGAGAAAACTAAGGAAAAGAGTTGGAGACCTCTTGAAGAAGCTTCAAGAGGCTAACTCTGCAGTCGTAAAGATGCAGGAAAAGCTAAATAGTAAGTGTTGAACTTAAGACTGCTTATGTTGTTGATCTTTACCTAACTCTTACTTTTTTCGTGAGAAAGAAAATGACATGAGACAACTTCAAAGATGAAATCAAGGAAAAATTGTGGTTATTCATGAGATTTCTCAGATAGCCAAAGATAAGGATCAGAAGTTGAGAGGTCGAGATCTCGCCGAAAGTGTAAGCAATTCTTTACCTGCGCAGTCCTTTTACGAAGTTCCTTCCTTATCTAATTCCCATTTTTTTTTTAGAAATTGAGCTTGAGCTGGGAAGGCTCAAACCGGGTTAGGGATAAAAGTATGATCCTTGATTTAAGCCGCTCATGCATTGCTAAGATAAATGCAGAGGACATCGGATTATGGGAGAAGCGGCATCTTCGAGACCATTGCTTCCTATAGCGTAAATCGAGAAGTTAGATTCTCGACTAGCAGGTAAGGAATTCTTTTACCTGTGATTATTTTTGTTTTCTCCTCTAGGAGTTTTATTTTTACTTGACCAGTCTTATTCTTTTCAGAGCAAGTGGTTGAAAACAAACAACTCCGCGAGGCTTCGACTCGTGACCAACAAGAGGTGAAGTCGGTGAAGATTAATATTCAAGACACCATCACGCTCTTGAACAATATACTTGGTGAACTATGTAGTGAGGGAAAAACTCCTTAAGATGATACACTAGCTGCTCACACAAGTACTATTGGGGAACATGTCGGGACTTTGCAAGAACTAGTGACCACTCTGAAGGCCAATCAAGCTAAGTCAATCAAGGAGGCGGTCGAAAGTGCAATAAGTTATGCATTGGCAAAACTTAAAGCTCATGACCCAAACCTTAATGTGTACCAATTGAGTCGACTTGATCGCTTCAAAGCGAGGCAACTCGTCTTATTGAAGAAATGCAACCAGCCAAGCGTAAAGGTCTCTGAGGAAATGCGACCGGCTCTCCTCTTCGAGTAGTTTGTAAAAACCCGTGAAAGACAAGCTTTTGTTGATGTATTATATAATCCATCTTGTTTCTCGCAAACCATCTTGTCGAGTAGTTAGTAACTCAAAAGATAATTAACGTAAAGAAAGACTAAGAATTGAAGTCAAATTAATAACTTTATCCTAGCCTCGATTATTTGCTTAGTTTGTTTAGACAAACTAAGTAAATAGTGTTAAAAAGGGTTTCTGAAAATAGAGAGGTTTGGTTAACTTGTAGTTTTTGGTCACGACTACCATGCACTGGTCGAAAAAGTGGGAACGAATCGACACTAGGAAGTTCCTTCTAGTGGGGCGTGACCACGCAGAGAGGAAAGTCTTCGACTAGGTGATGTTACCATCTCCGACTAGATTAATTAAATCGAGAACAGCAACTTGAGTTAAACAAACATCCAGAGGACTTCAAAAAAATTCGCTCGCCCTTCTTTGGAGGACTCGATAAGTCTGTCCTTGTAACAAAAGTAGGAAACTGAACGATACTAGGAAGTTCTTTCTAGTGGGCAGGACCACGTACAGAGAGGAGAGACTTCGACTAGATGTGTTTCTTCCTTCGACTTAGTTGAGGCGAATCGAATACACCAAAGGCGATTGAATAAATCTAAAAAGTGCACTCGCTAGAATATTTTTCAAAATAATCAAGAAATAAACTAAGGTGAAAGGAGTGGCTTTCAAAAATATTTCACCAGAAAAGAACCCGAGCTCTTTGTATTGATGGCAAAAGTGAGTAACGAGTCAACACTAGGAAGCTCCTTCTAGTGGGCAAGACCACGTGCAGAGAGGAGAGGCTTTGACAAGGTGATGTTACCTTCCTTTTGACCAGTGTAAAGAAGACTGAGCGTTTGGAATGTAGTCGAAAGATTATGAAAGCACTACTCAAAAGTAAGACAATAGAGGTAGAAAGAACCTGAGTCTTTATTATCTGATTGGTTAGTTACACATAAAACTTGCGTGAATCGGTCGATGTTCTAAGAATTCGAGAGAACTCCGCCGTCTTCCATTGCCAATCGTCTCGACCTGGCCGAGTAACCCGACCTTTGTGTAAGGACCTTCCCACTTGGGAGAAAGTTTGTTCGATTTGACTTGGATTGGTAGAGCCTCAATACGAAGTCACCTACAAACAAGGTCTGCGAGGTTGACCTTACGATCGTAGTATCTGCTTGCAGGCGTGTTGGTACCTTCTTTGAACGGATTAAGGCCTGGTTTCTCCTTTCTTCAAGTAGATTAATATCATCCGCTTGAAGTTGTTCTGGTTGGAGTCTTTAAAAGTTTGACTCGTGTCGATCAGTATCTTTAGTTCCGAGGAAGCATGGCTTCAGCCTCAAAAGAAAAAAAGGTGTTTCACCAGAGTCTGACCGGTAGTTGTACTGAACCGCCCATAACACGAGGGTAATTTTGTACCCAAGCCCCGAGCGCTTGATGAGTCGGGTCAAGACTCGGTCTTAATTCCTCTTATTATTTGGCCGTTTATGCGTTCTCGCTTCCATTACTTTGGGGATGGGCCACGTAGCATAACACAACTTGGTACCCAACTCGTCATAAAATTCACTCAAATTTTGCGCTCAAAAATTGCTTACCATTATCTGTAATTATTCGACTCGGTACTCCAAATCGGTGATTATGCATCTCATCATGAACCGTTTTGCCGCTTAGTTGTTATCGATCCGGGTTTGGCTTCAATCTATTTTGTGAACGATCAATAGCCACAAAGGAACTCAAACCTCCCGGAGCTTTGGGGAACGATCCTAGGATATCGAGACCCTGTGTCGCAAAAGGCCAAGATAGAGGTATCGTTTGTAATGCTTGATTTGGTTGGTGTATTTACTCGCTATGAAATTGGCATTGGACACACTTTTTAACCAACTCTTTAGCATCGTAAAGGGCTGTTGGCCAGTAAAAACCTTGTCGAAAGGCCTTACCGACCAGCGTTCTGTGTGAAGCATGATTTCCATAGATGCCACCGTGTATGTCGTGAAGGAGTGTTAATCCTTCGCTCTGCGGAATGCATCGCATGAGCACCCCTTGAGTACCTCGTTTATAGAGGACTCCTTCAACCAAAGTATACATTTTGGCTTTTCGGGATAAGCGATCTGCCTCGGGATCGTCTTCGGGTATGGAACCCTTCTGAAGATACTCATAGATGGGCGCCATCCAGGTATCCTCGTATTCTAGAGAGGCCGTCTCAATAGGAGGTGTCTCTGGTTCGTCGACCAGGGACGGCTTCTGGAGTTGTTCCAAGAAGACTCCTTTTGGTACTACAGATCGGGAAGAAGCTATTCGAGCAAGCTGGTCTGCGAGGAAATTATCCTTTCGAGGGATGAATTGTGCCTCGAAACCTAAATTTTTTTTCTAGCTTACGCACTTCCGATAAATACTGAGACATTGTTGGGTTAGAGCACTGGTACTCTTTCCCGACTTGATTCACGACTAGTTGAGAGTCTCCTCTCACAAGTAGTCGACGAATCGAGAGCGCTTTCGCTGCTCTTATGCCAGCTAGCAAACCTTCATATTCTGCCACGTTGTTAGTGGCCTGAAAGTTTAATTGTATGGCATACTTTAAGGTCTCTCGGTAGGAGATACCAGACCACCCCAAATTTCGAGCCACTTAAAGTAAGCGACTGTCAAAGTACATAGATCCCATCGGTCATGGGAATCGTACTAGGGATCCCGAGCAAGTTTAGATTTGTCCATTCGGCGACACAAAGTCTCGCCAAGATCTGAGGATTTAACGGCCGTTCGGGACCGCGAAATGGATGTCGAACTCCCCAAGTTCGATCGACCATTTTGCCATCGCCTCTTTGTTTCCCTATTCTCGAGGATCGCTCCCAAGGAAACTCGACGGCGGCACTGACTATTTTGTGCGCTGAAAATAATCTTTGCAATTTCATCGAAGACATGAGGAGGGCATATAGAAGCTTTTGGACCTGAGGGTAACGCTCCTTAGGCCCGTGTAAAACTTCACTTACGTAGTAAACCGGTCGTTGTACGTTTTCACGTTCTACGACTAGTACTGCGCTTATTGTCTGTGGCGTGGCAGTTAGGTAAATTAAGAGCATTTTTTCTGGCCTTGGAGAGACCAGAATAAGAGCACTCATAAGGTACCTCTTGACATCCTCAAAGGCAGTGTTTGCCTTTTTCGACCACTCAAAACTTTCGTGTTTCCTGAGAAGCTTAAAGAAAGGTAGTCCCTTTTCTCCTAGTCGTGCGATGAAACGACTTAAAACCGCCATGCACCCCGTGAGTTTCTGGACTTCTTTCCTTGTGGTTGGAGGGCGTATTTGGAGAATGGCCTTTATCTTTTCGGGATTTGCTTTGATTCCTCGTATAGATACTAGGAATCACTACTACAGGAACCGACATCACAGACGGTTCGGAATCGTCATCACGAGCGGTTTCGAACCGTCTATGTTTGTTGATGCGTGATAACGAGATATTATCACGCAGCGGTACAAAATCATCGTGATACGAAATATCACGACGGTTTTATTAAAAACCGCTCTGTGAAGTCAAGTATCACGCATTTATTTGAACCGAAAAACCGTCGTGATTCGAGAATATCGCGAGCGGTTCTCAATAAAACCATACTCGTGATAGGAGAATATCACGAGCGGTTCTAAATAAAACCGTCGTGATTTGTGAATATCACGAGCGGCTTTTGTGTAGAACCGCTCGTGATATTCTCCTATCCTGACGGTTTGCGTCGAAACCGTCTCGTGATACTTGCTTCGCTGACGGTTTTAACAAAAAACCGTCTGTGATAGCTCATACCCCCTGCCCACAATTTGCTGTTTTCCTGGCTAGCCTCAGGAATTGCTAGCCATGCCCTCTGAAAACAAGCATTCACAGAAACAGATTCAAGCATTCACAAAAACAGATTCAAGCAGCCATGACAACTCAAAGTGATCATTACTCAAAATAAATTACAAAAGATCGCATTTGTTCAAGTATTGTCGCTATAGTTACAACTAGATTACAATTGTTTGCGTTGAGAGGTTTTAGTGGGGTGATGCTCTGGGTTGGCGACGGAGTGAAACTCTCCGTTGTCGTTAATGATTTCTGAGTTGATAAAGGCGCAGAGCTTCCCTCGAATGTCCTCGATCTCTTCCGCAACGAGTCCATCACATTGTAAATTCAAGGCCTGTCGCTAGCAAGAGTAAAGTGGTAAGATATATATATTTAATTTATAATTAGGAAATAATTATTTTGAGATTGACAAACCTCAGGATCCTTCTTCCTAGCTCTAAGGATTAGGCGCATATGATAGCGACGTAGATTGCACATAACTCATCATCTTTTTCTTGTGGCCTTTGCAAAAATAGAATTACATATATAGGTATAGTCGGTTCGAGACGCGTTATTATGAAGTATGATATAGGATTATTGTGTTGTAGCGTCTTTGGAAAATCCATCTGTGTGTTAGTTGGTCGCTCTTTCCATCGTATATTCCTTTGTTGGCAACATAATTGATGAGCGACCTACATGATTGAAAAAGTTATCCTCGGCCATTTCAAATGAATGAAGACTACAATAGAGTTATGTAAGGAGGAAATGAGCATACCTCTCGAGTATTCCTCTTAGAGTCTTTGAAGTCGTGCTTGTTGCGGTTTAGGGAATCAAGGTATATCACATGGTTCCTCTTGGGTATAATAACTAAAAGGATCAATGGTACCTACTCATGTATGTCGCTATAGTCATTAAACCTAAGTTCTGCTCACAGTATAAAGTACAAATGAAATTTGTATAGCAAGTAGTGACACTTACCCTTGGTTGTAGGGCACCACTATGTACTTCATGTTTCTCTGTAGAAGCAATGACCTCGTTATGTATTTCTCGACGAAGGGCGAGTCTTCTTGGATGGTTTGCAGCGATACCACGTGTGGGTCGAGGAAACCCACGGTTCTTTCCATTCCGGACATTTTGCAACATGTATCTATACATAAGCAATGAGTTGTGATATTTATCGGTATTAGATGAATGTAGAACTTGATTATGCGAACTTACGATGTCCAACATCGTAGAAGCGAGGCGTCGAGGCCAACGAGGTTGAATAGTTCAAATAAATCATTGAAGCCCACGACAAAGTACCTCGCCCGTTGAAGAAATGCTTGTCCTCGTATCGGCGGTGATTCGATGATCGCACCCTTCTTTTGGGTCTTGTCCAAGTACGGGCATGCAAAGCGACAAGCATATCCGGCGTGCATTATCTGCATACCGAGCACTGCGGTTTTCGATGATGTATTTCCGGGTATCGCGGACTTCGGGTATCGCGGACTTCGGACTTCTCGGACTTCGAACTTGGGAGGGCTTTATGCGTTCGTTGATTTTGATTTGGCCTTAGCGATTGGCGGCGTCTTTTGTGAGACGACTCGGGAAATCGTCGGCGCGTTTTCTTTGTTCTTGGCGTCTTCTCCACGGAATCGAAGAGGTGGCCTTTGTCTGTTCCTTGGCGTCTTCTCCACGGGGAATCAAGAGGTGGCCTTTTGAGGCGAAACATGAGGTGGAGTCATTGAGGTCCGTTGGAGAGGAATGGTCGTGTCGGATCGCAACCTTCTTGGGTCGAGGCGATGTTCTTCTTGGGCCCTTTGGATAAAGAGGATGGCATCCCCTAGTGTTGTGATCTCTTCGTTCGGGCAAATGTCGGCAAGGATGGCTCGAAATTGACATGTACCATATCCACGGACCTTGGCGTAACCGTGCACCGGTGGGCACCCGTCTTTGCCTTGCCCTTCCTCGTATGGATACACCATCCCTGCGTGACCTCAATACAAAGGGACCCATCCATCCTCACTTGGAGCTTCAGGCGTCGGCTCCTACAAAGCGATCGCAATTAGCTAAGGCGTCGTTAGGGTCTATCTTTGGTGCATTCCATAGATGTACGTTACCTTGATGTCGTCTATCGGTGTCGGACGTCGTCATGTTCCTAATTATCTTGTGACGCGACGCTACTCCGGCGTCGAGGAGGATCTGCCTCCCAAATTAGCGGGGCGGACTTGCGACCGTGGCTCATGAGTATATCCATTTGACTCGAATCTTGCCATCTCTACTTGAAATTGGTTAGTAATCATCTGTACCAACTGGTTGTCGTGCTCGGCCTTGGATCTCTTCCTAGTCCTATACATGTAGTAGTCATCCGCGAATCCATGACTCCAAGGCACGTTAACCCCAAGGCCTCGCGTGCGATTCCGGTGCTCCTTGTTTCCCAAGGTAGTAGATAGTATATCCTTCTCCTGTCTACATGGAAGGAGCCTTGGGAAGCTTGGGCGATCAAGTCACGCCGCAAGAGGTCATCACGTTATTATAGGCACTATGAAGTTATGGACTTATTAACAACTTAGTAGTTCGATATATTTACCACACGTTGGGACACTTCTTGGTCTGCGGGTTTGTGAAGGAGATCTTTGCGAAGGCGAGACTTGTGCCCTCGCTTTTAACCGGCTTAGGAAGCTGGTGCATGACATCGAGAAGCGGGTTCTCCTTCTCCGCCGCCCATTCCTCGTATTTACCCGCGTACCAGTGGTGCGAGTCTGTGCTTGGTGAGTGTTCAGGTCTGGAGAGCTTTGTGCGCCGCACTTTGCTCCTTAAATTCGCCGACGTTTTCATAGCCACAAAGGTGTCCCATGCTTCCCGCGTCAAGAATCTATCTTTGCGCGAAGGCGTCGACCCGTGTTCACGTGCCGTGACAAGAATGCTCTTGAAGGTCCTCCACGATTTACCCATCGTGAGCATCGCCGTCCGTCGCCGCGTGCCACATATTATACGGAATAGTGAACTTCTCTGAAAGTTACATCCCGCGCGCCTTCGCTTCTTTCGTCGAGTCCTTCCACCTTGGTGTGGTGATGAGGACCCGTTCCTTCAAGTATCCCGCAGATGGTCCGGAATCTCTTGCCACGATCTCTTGGGACTCAGAGGGACCCCAAAGTCAACGACCTCCGTGATGACCGGTAGCCCGTAGGCATTTTCGATTGTCCTCTGCCATCTCGCTTAGTGTCATTATAAATCGACGGTGGACGGTGGCCTCGTCGGCGCCTCTTCCATCTGCTGGGTCGGTGTTGGCGGCCTCGTCGGCGCCTCTTCCATCTGCTTGGGGTCGGTGTTGGCGGCCTCGTCGGCGCCCTCTTCCATCTGCTGGCGTCGGTGGCCGGGCGCGAAGACAGTGCCTCTGCCATCTCGCTACTTGCTCTCGGGAAGAAGTACAAAGGTTGACTATAGAGATCAAGATGGCAAATGAAAAGTTGAATGAGCTCATCTTGACTACTAACATTCGGCATAAATATGAAACAATTAATCTCGGGAAGAAGCACAGAGGTTGACTATAGAGATCAAGATGGCAAATGAAAAGTTGAATGAGCTCATACAGGACTACTAACATTCCTAACACTCCTTAATCCACGAGCTTCTATTCTAACACTCCTAACACTCCTTAATCCACGGCTTCTCTTGTGATCTTTGTATAGATAGAAACTAGTGATACAATTCTTTTGCCGAGAGCCTATCTTTGCAGAGCCTACTTCATCGGGCAGACACCTTTGGAGTGTACCATCGCTTCATGCCGTGGAGGATTGGCATGAAGCAGAGGTACACTCAAGTGTGTCGGGATCGGCGAAGAAAATGCTAAGCAAAGGTTTAATGCTTCATGTACGAAGACTAGCCTTTAATGATGACATAGAACTAGAATCAAGTAAAATGATCGATTGAAGGAAATGCTAAGCAAAGGTTTAATCCCAACATAGAAACAAAATAGAATCAAGTAAAACTTTCTTTTTGGATTGTTGTAAAAAATGCAGATTTTAGAAAAATTTCAGAATTAATCCCAACAAAATTAATTAGCATTAAAGCATAATTCCTAAAGAATTTAACACTCCTTAATCCACTGACCATCTCAATCCTATTGTCTATACTCTTCATGAAATGAATATGATAATATAAATTCAAACTATGAGCTCTAAACAATACTTTGCTTAGCTGTCAAATGATCTCAACATTAGCAACAGTTAAACTTCGATCAAGCAGAGGTTGACTACAGAGATCAAGATGGCAAATGAAAAGTTGAATGAGCTCATCTGACTACTAGAAGAATCACAAACTAGTCAATACAAGCGATCAATTTGCAATAGAACTATGAGCTCAACCGAAAGTAACCAATTAACAATTACAACATATTGACATAGCAAGTAATACAATAGAGCTCAAGTATGAACTAACTATCACATTCAATCTCATTATAAGGCGAGTTCATCACGAGCATGTCAACAAAGCCCTTGATCAATTTGCAATATCTTGATACTAGACTCGTAAATCGAACTAATACGGATCAAGGTATCAACTAGCAAATATATATATATGCATATATATATATATATATATATATATATATATATATATATATATATATATATATATATATATATATATATATATGCAAAGATCAATAGAAGCGCCACAGAGGAGCAATACTCACAGAGAGGATGCCGCACAAGAACTCACGGTGCTGCAGACACTATTCCAACATATTAATTGATGATATTATGTGCTCTCGAAGGAGAGTAGCTAAAGAACAAGTCTTTGCCATCTCAATCCTATTGTCTATACTCTTCATTAAATGAATATGATAATATAAATTCAAACTATGAGCTCTAAACAATACTTTGTAGCTGTCAAATGATCTCAAGCTGATAAGCAAAAGTTAAACTTCGATCAAGCAGAGGTTGACTACAGATATCAAGATGGCAAATGAAAAGTTGAATGAGCTCATACATACTACTAGAAGAATCACAAACTAGTCAATACAAGCTGATCAATTTGCAATAGAACTATGAGCTCAACCGAAAGTAACCAATTAACGATTACAACATATTGTGAGAGCAAGTAATACAATAGAGCTCAAGTATGAAATTCAATCTCGATTATAAGGCAGAGTTCATCACGAGCATGTCAACAAAGCCCTTGATCTATATATATATATATATATATATATATATATATATATATATATATATATATATGCAAAGATCAACCGAATCGCCAGAGGAGCAATACTCACAGAGAGGATGCCGCACAAGAACTCACGGTGCAAGGAGGAGGCCAGTCTGGGAGGAGGCCGTCTGAGGGGAGGAGGGGCTGGGAGGAGGTCGACACGGGAGGAGGACGGCGTGGGAGAAGGCAGTGCAGAGGAGAAAGGCGGTCTGAGGGAGGAGGCCGACACGGGAGGAGGACGGCGGCGTCGAGGTCCGAGGCGCCAATGTCGGGAGGCGGCACCGAGGTCGGCGGCGACGCCGGGCTTACTGACTGGGAGGTGAAGCAGGCGCCGAGGTCGAGGCGGCGGCACCGAGGTCGGGGCACCAATGTCGGGGTGGCGCGCGAGGTCGGGGCACCAATGTCCGGCGGCGCGCCGAGGTCATAGTCGGCGGTGAAGGTGAGCCCTAAACCCTAGAGGAGGCGAACGAGCGCCGAGAGCGTAAGGGCGCGAGGAGAGAAGTGAGAAGTGAGAGGAAAACCCTAGCGTTTCGCCTTATAAAAGTATATCACAGACGGTTCGTAATGAGAACCGTCGTGATATAATATCACTGACGGTTCCATAATAGAACCGCTCGTGATATGAATATCCTGCGGTTCTATTATAGAACCGCTGCGTGATATTATGAGCGGTTCTCATTACGAACCGTCAGCGATATTATTACCACGAGCGGTTGTATAATAAAATCGTGCGTGTTAGCTAAATCTCGAGGCCAATTTATGATATCGACAAAACATCTTGAACTCGGTGAGACATAAATATCCCGAGAAAACATAGTGAACTTCTTTGAGACAAGTATGATGACAATTATGACAAGTCCATATGAATTCTAATCTGGTGACAAGTATGATGACAAGTTCATAACACATTTGACTTCAAAATTTCATATCTAATTCAACTCAACTCCAAATCAAGTGAAACCAATTTTGATACTCCACATTACAATGTACGTCCACACATTGACATTAATATCAAATATGACAAGTCCATAACACATTTGACTTCAAAATTTCATATCTAATTCAACTCAACTCCAAATCAAGTATGATGACAATTTTGATACTCCACATTACAATGTACGTCCACATTGACATCAATATCAAATATGACAAGTCCATAACACATCAACACATGACAATTTCACGTTGACATCAAAATATATGAGAGATTACAAGTCCATAACACATGATGTTATGGAATAAATTAATTAATTACATTGGAGTAAATTCTTAATTAAGATATAGGCCTTCATGATGATCGACGCGATATAGCTAGCTTCCTCACTTTGGGTTCTTCCTCGAGCCTAATGCCGTTTCGAAAGGAGGCAACTCGTCAAATTGATTGTATTCTTCCTCGCCCACTACATTCTCAACTCCGACAATCCTCCTTTTTCCATGAAGAACTACGTGGCGCTTCTTATTTGCCGGTCGGTTACATAGAAGACTTGAACAACTTGGTTAGCCTTGACGCGAATGGTTCGTCTTTATATCCGACACGTTCGAGGTCCACGGTAGTGACACCGTGCTTGTCGACCTTCACCGTGGGAGATGGACCCAACGGCACGAAATAGGGGATCTTGAAAAGCACGTAGTCGAGCTCCCATATCTCGTCTATTTGCCCATAGTAGGACCTCCTCATCCCATCGGTCTTGAATGCATCTATCACGGACACCATTGATACGGATGTGCTCTTCCTATCTGAAATTGCCGTATAAAATGTGTACCCATTGATGTCGTATCCTTGCCATGTGACAATTGTAAATTGTGGCCTTCGTGCCAACCATAGCGGCGTATCATCACTTGATGACCTCCCGATGATTCGCACCTTTAACCATTCGTTGAGCAACCGGTTGTGTTCTCTCGTGATCCAAACCTCCGACCGGTGCGGATTACATTGGCGCACCATGTCTTTGTGCTTTCGTCGATATACGGGGACACTTGGGTCATGTGTTGCAAGACCATGAAATGGGCTTGGCGTATGTATCCAGATCGGGAGTTATTGATTTCCTTCCGATGGTCCCGATACCATCGATCTCCCCTCATGGCGAGATAGAGGCACACCTATCGGTTCCACGAGCCATGTAGTCAACGCAGAACTCAATGACCTCTTCGGTTGCATAACCTTCGATGATGTTGCCCTCGGTCGAGATCGATTCGTGACGTAGGACTTGAGAATTCCCATGTACCTCTCGAGCGGGTACATATGATGTAAGAACATAGGGCGCATATCTTTATCTCTCTCACAAGGTGAACAATGAGATGGACCATGATATCGAAAAATGACGGAGGAAATACATCTCAAGATGACATAGAGTGGTCACCACCTCGGCTGCAGAGCATCTAGTCCTTAGGGATCAATGATCTTGAGCAATTGAGTTGAAAAATAACACGACCTCAAGATTGCCACTCGGACCTTGTTCGGCAAGATACTTCTAATTGCAACAGAAGCATTTGTGTCATCGGCACATGATAATCATGAGACTTCATACCAATTAATTTCAAATCTTGCATAGAAACAAGGTTCTTAATGTTAGCGGAGTAACGGATGGGACTTTCACTCCATGCAAGTTCGCACGAGATTCATTTCTCTCGGCCTTGGATAGAGTGTAGCAAAATTTGGGGAAAATACGTTAAATCTCAGATCGGTCTCTCGGTGCTAACTCGATCCTTATGTTCATATCAACCAAGTCACGCCGCATGCGTTAACACCATCCTTTGTTTTGCCACTAATGTTGAAGAAGAGACCAATCAAGCTATCACATACATTCTTCTCTCGTGCATGGCGTCGATGCAATGGCGAACTTCTAAGTGCTCCCAATAAGGCAAGTCCCAAAAATTGACCGCTTCTTCCGGATGTTCTTCTCACGGGTTCTTAATTTACGCCCTTTCCCAAGCACAACATCGATATCCTTAACCATATCATAGACCTCTTTCCCTCTAAAAGCCCTTGGAGTGAATCGTTCTCCTTATTTCCGTCAATTGTTTTTTCATCTTGCGGTATGGGTGACTCTGAGGAAGGAACATACGGTGGCGATATACACGCTTTCTTGCGAGTTGTTCGACCATACACTCTCTGAGCATCTAAGCGGTCTTGACGGGCTTTGGCTCCTTTTGTCTTTGGCTTGACAGTTACCAAGGCGGGAAAATCATTGATGGTGCGAGAACAACATGGCGCGTAAAGTGAAGTTCTCTCGTTTATGCGCATCCCATACTGCATCCCTTAGTTCCACAGTGTCACAAGATCTTCCAATGGTGCTAGGTACACTTCAATATCATTCCTGTGTTGCTTTGGCCCTTGGATAAGTAGTGACATCAAAATGTACTTCCGCTTCATACACGTACCAAGGAGGAAGGTTGTACATACATAGATTCACGAGCCAGTGCTATGTCGGTGCTCATGTTACCGAAAGGATTCATTCCATCGTACTCAACCCTAACCTTATGTTCCTCGGTTCCGCACCGAACTCTTGGAAGTTCGATCGAAGTTTCTCCTTTGGGCGTAATCGGCAGGTGTCTTAGCTTTCCATCTCTCTTACGCTCCTCGAGTGCCAACGCACAATCTTCGTCCTTATGCGTTCGCAAATAAGCGCTTCAAGCGTGGGATCACAAAGATACCACAACATCTTAGCAGAGGTCCTTGCTTCACCTTAGCAAGATCTCGACGCTTGTATCGGGATGCTTTGCACACAGGACATACATGCATGTTGCATACTCTTTACTAGTAGAGGATACAATCATTCGGACATGCATGTATTCTTTCTACTTCCATTCCCAATGGACAAATAACCTTCTTTGCTTGATAGGTGGTCTTTGGGCAACACGTTTCCCTCCGGAAGGATGTCCGCTAGGAGACCTAACAACGCCGCGTGAAACTCTTATCGGACCAACCATTGCTTGCCTTCAATTTCAGCAGTTCAAGCACGGTTGACAACCTTGTATATTCGGCTTGCAACCAGGAACAAAGGTCTCACCGAGTCCTCCCTTAAGCCCTCGAATTTACAAAACTCTCTCTCTTTGTAGTTCTCTTCGCATCGCGTAGCATCCGATCCAGATTGTCATCGTGTGACATATCCTCATCAAAAGCGATCTGATCCACATCCGGCATATCGTTGACTTCCTCGGCGATGCCGTCATTACTAACTTCATGTGTAATAATCGCTCTTCACCGTGGTGGTCCAACATGTATACCCTTTTGTGAAACCCTTGAATCAAGTGCGCTTCTATTTGCGCGCGTTGTTAAACATCTTCAAATTACCACAATCAATGCATGGACGGTACATAAAATTTATCTCCTTCTTCAACATATCACCTTTCGTGGCTCTTCTAAAAGCAACCACGCCATTAATGTACTCTTGACTCACACGGTTCTGCTTGTACATCCGGGCCGATCCATCTACACTACGCATGTAACAAATTAGTGCCAAAATTGATTAGCGATTAATTTATAGCAAACATAAAGGGTTATAGATCGTTACCCTCGGAGCTCACGAAGAAAATCGATTCCTCTCCTTTCCTTCTCCTCTCTAAGGTGGCGCAATGGGGGAGGAGGCGGGTGTTGAGGCGCTAGGGGTAAGGGTCCAACCTTCTCTCTCTAAGTGGCGAGCGGATAATTATTGATTATCGCATGATTGTTGATTAGATACGAGAGAAAAGACAAGAGGAAGATCCTAATAACTAGCAAGTTGGTCGCAGCGATTTTGGCTGCGTATCCGTTTTCATATAATTGAAACAATAAACCTTTGTGATGGCGTTTCTTCATGGATATAAATGGAGGAAATATAAAATAGATCATTGCACATGTGGCTTATCTTGGTGTGTCATAAATTCTTCTTTTAATCTGTTCTAGAAAACTACTCATGAAATTAGTTCTGATTAAGACTTTCACTTCTTTGCACGTACTTACTCGTTTTGTCTCATCGTTGCACAAAGGATTGTGATTGGGGGGATTATCACAGACGGTTTGTGAATAGAACCGTCTGTGATAATTCACAGACGGTTCTATTCACAAACCATCTGTGATAGATGACTATCACAGACGGTTCTAAAAATACAAATCTGTGATATTCTTCCGCGCCACCGCAGGTCGGCAATACCCAACACAGACGGTTCCAAAGGAACCGTCTGTGATGGGGCGTCTACTATAGCCTGTTTTGTAGTAGTGAATCCAATCAATTTTCCTGAAGAGATTCCGAACACACACTTCTCAGGATTGAGTTTTAAGCGATGTTTTCTGAGGTTATCGAATGTTTCTTGTAGGTCAGTAATATGATTAAGTCTCTTCATGCTTTTAACGACTAGATCATCAACATAGGCCTCTAGATTTCGGCCTAATTGTGATGAAAAAAGTCGCTTGCATCAAGCGTTGAAAAGAAGTGCCGGTATTTTTTAGACCAAATGGCATTTTGACATAGCAAAATATACCAAATGGTGTAATAAATGGGGTCTTTTCTTCATCGTCTAGACACATATTGATATGGTGGTATCCAGAATATGCATCTAAAAAACTTAACATTTCACAGCCTGAAGTAGAATCAACCAACTGATCGATGCGAGGTAAAGGAAAATCGTCTTTTGGACAAGCTTTATTAAGATCAGTAAAGTCTACGCACATACACCATTTGCCGTTTGACTTTCTAACCATTACAGGATTAGCCAACCATTCTGGGTGGTTGCCTCTCTTATAAAGCTTGCTTTAAGTAGCTTATCCAATTCTGATTTGATAACATCTCGTCGATCAGGGGCAAATCTCCGTAATTTTTGTTTTACGGGTACTTTGTCGGTAGTAAAAAGCTAGCTTGTGCTCGATCACCTCCACAGGGACTCGGGCATGTCGGATGCTTGCCACGAAGACATCTGCGTTAGCTCGGAGGAAGGTGATGAGGCGTCTTCCTACTTGGGTCGGAAGTATCCCCATGCGAGCGATCTTCGAGGGCTCCCGCATCCAGAGGAACCTCTTTGACCTTGTCGTTCGGCTTTGGTACAGCTTTAGGCTTCGACTTGCTGGTCGAAGGCTGAATTTCTTCTCGAGTCGGTATTTGTCCAATCATCTCGAGGGATCGACGGTCGCAAGTGTGCGCCATCTTCTTGTCACAATGAATTGTGATTACTCCTTTGGGACCTGGCATCTTAATACATTGATATCCGTAATGAGTAGCCATTAGGAATTTTGCCAAAGTTGGTCGTCCGAGTATGGCGTTATATGCCGTATCGAAATCGACCACATCAAAGGAGATTTTCTCTATCCTGAAATTACTTGGTGAACCAAATGTTAAAGGAAGAGAGACTTGGCCAATTGGTTTGGCTGAAGATCCCGGTACGATCCCATGGAAAGAGTATCGTACCGGTCTTACCTTGGTCCTTGGTACTTGCATCTCATCCAGGGCACTCGTAAACAAAATGTTTAATGAGCTGCCACCATCAACCAAAACTCGATTGACCCGACAATTGTTGATGGTGGGTTCGACCACGATCGGATACCGACACGGTCGAGTCGAAGAATCGGCGATCACCCTTCTCAAAGGAGATGGTGACTTCCGACCACTTCGGTAATTTATTGATGAGAGGAGGATCTATGGAGTTTACCTCACGTTCAGCAGCCTTGAGCTGTTGCTTTGATTCATATGCCGATGATCCCCGTAGATGTGCTCGGCGGTGTATTGTGGATCTGGGCGGCATCTCCTCTTAAATCATCGAGGACTTATGACCACTCGTTTGTCCCACCCGCTCGAGAGTGGGAAGTGGTCCTTTTGGTTGTAGTAGTCTTTAAGGTTTCGTTGAAAAACCGGCGATTCTTGAAGATGATGTCCTTCCTTTTATGGAAAGGACACCACCTAGACTTATCATTTTTTCGATCGGGCGCTTACCTTTGCCTCGGTCGAGTGCGGCTTGGAGGTGCGTGGCTCTTTATCATTCTGACCAAAACCTCTTTGGGCTGGCGGCTTGGAGTTTTTGACCCTTCGCCTTGTTCTTGGACTTTTTGCTTTCTTATCTTTCTTCTTACCAATGTCGCTTTGGCTCTCGAGAGGTATTGTCTTCTCGATCTATTGTGTTGTTCCACTCGATCGCCTCGAGGTAGTCGCATATCGATCGACCATCTCAAAGAGTTCGGTGGCAATGGTAGGCGGATTTAAAGCAATATCTTCATTATCCTTCTACTACGGACTCCTTGCTTGAAAGCCCCGATGGCAGATGAGTCGAAACTTCGGAATTGAATTACGAACCGACTAAAGCGCTTGATGAATTGGCGCAAGGTCTCGTTGTCGTTCGTCTCATCCGGTGCAAGTCGTCCTCCTTCCTAGAGGCGATTGTAAGTGCTTTGAAAATTCGCCGATGAGAAGGTCGCGAGAGGTGTTGCCAAGAATAGATCGACTCGAGTGGTTGGTTCAATAACCACAATCGAAGCGAACCCTTGAAACACAGTTGGGAGGTAATTTGCCATCACATGTTCTCCTCCTCCTGCCTTCGGGACAATTTGTTGTGTAGATTTGAAGGAATTCGATAGGATTTTGGGATCCATCAAGTTTTTCCATGTTCCTTTGGTGGAAAGCGAGGTGGCAATGAACAGCTCGGAGATCGGCGAGAATGCCCGACATCGATAATAACTTCTTGGCGCCTCCTTTGCGGGAAAGAAGGGTTGATATCATCGGTGGTCGTACTCGGCGATACCTAATGTGAGTTGACTGACTGTAATAGGTCTCTGTCCTCGAGGAATACTCCTCGTAGTTCATCTCTTCTTCAGATTTCCATATCGGAATGGTGGCGATCACCTCTCGAGGGGTTTGTTGATCATCGATCGTTCGAAAGACATTTCTCCGAGTAGGAGATCGTCTGACTCTTGTTGCGTCGATTCCTCCGTGGTGATATGTTCGATCGGTAGTAGCTGAAAGTTGTATTACTACGACTTCCTGAATGATGTCGGCGAGGTGCTTCCAGTCTTGCCATCGTGGACCGAAGCCTTTGCGCGATCTCCTCGATGAAGAGATCGTATCCTGGCGCTCGGGCGAGCTCTCGAGTTGGATTCTCGAGCAAGTCATTGGTATGCTGGAGTTCTTGAGCTTCCTCTAATTGATATTGGATGCGCCCAGGCAAATTCTTCTGGGCTGCAATCTTCTTTCGTCGAATAACCTTAAGATCTTCCATATCAGACTCTTGAGACTGCCTTAATGGAGTGCGAGTATGTCGAGGATTTCCCTCGCGCTCATGAAGGTGTTGGTCCTGTCCGCCATCGGTGGTGCCCTTGCCATTGTCACGAGGAGGCGCAATTCGTGATCTTGGAGTGTCCCTAGCTCGGTCTCTAGAAGAGTGACATTGATCGAGGAAGGGCGAAGACCTCCGTTGATGATTCTCACTTGCGCTCGAGGCCTCCCGCTTGAGGAGTAGTCGAGACACCATCTGGCGACTTGGAGCAATCCCCCGTAGGGGAACTACGGGTTATAAGCGTCTCCATCCGCAGTGTGATCTGCGGAGAGATGGTCAATTGCGAGGAAAAGCATGCTTGATCCGCTCTCTCTAGCGTCATCTGGAGAGAGAGGATCACCAGATGCTGGTGGAGTCCTGGAATTGTGGCTTCCAGAACTTGTCTCACCAAGTCGGACCGTCTTAAGGGGACTCGGACACTTGGAGGAAAAACTCTCGTCGTGTTGTGAGTCCACCTGGGTGTAGTCCTGGTCAGATTTACCCTTGTCCTTTGAGAGGGTAGATTCCTCCCTTGGACGTACTGTTGTAGGGGATAAGGATCCCTCCTCAACTCCATCAGCGGCATTGTCTCTTGGATCTGCGGGAAGATCCCCAGAGGCTGCAATACCATCGGATGAGTCAATACTAGGCTCAGAATCGAAAGCAAGCATCCGTGTCGACGTCTGCGTGTCTGCCAAGTCAAACCAGTTCTCCTCGTTCCATTCTCCCGCCATGAGTGCATGAGATTTGAGAAAAGAGAGTATGTTGACAAGAGATTAGGAAGATCCCCACGGACGCGCCAAGCTGTCGGTGTTTTAGAACCGATCTTACGTAAAGATTGTTTGATTCGGGGTCTCTAGAATAGAATCACGCGAGAGAGATTGACACGGGCATTTTTATCTGAGTTCAGCCTTCTCCGGAGAGAATAACAACCCTACTCCTGTGTGTGTATGGTATTGAGTGTATTCTGAACAATCAGGAGAAAAACTAAGACTATTACAGATGATCCTACTTGTCTCCCTGATAGCTCTTGATTGCGTGTCCCTGCCTTTCTCTGATCGTTGCCTTTATATAGTCGTGAAGGAATAGCCATTTTCCCCTGTTGAAGAGACGCCTCATCAAATCCAGTAACGGGTGCACGTTTGTAGTAATCATCGGGCTGGTGACTCCTTCACGCCGCATGGCAGTTACTAGTCAGAGATAATGTGCTATTATGTGTTATAACAGCGCATATTGACTATTTGGATTCCTTAATCAATTGGACCCACTTGCCTGTAGGTTTTATTGACCATAAGGTGGTCGTAGCTGACCTGATCGTAGAATAACTTACGACCATAAGATAGTCGTAGCAAGACTTACGACTATAAGGTAGTCGTAGCAAGACTTACGACTATGGGGGTGGTCGTAGAAGAACTTACGACCACCTAGTAGGCTTCTCCCTTATAAAATTAAGGGGAATACCCAGGGACCATATGACATCATATTTACTTATAATAAGAATTATAGATAAAAGATAAAATGAGGATGATTAGATCCTCGTCATCATCGGTTCCCGTGGAGAAGACGCCGAAGAAATAAGAAAAGCGTGCCGCTGTATCGGTTCCCGAGTCGTCTCGCAGGAAGACGCTGCCAGTCGTTAAGACCAAATCGAAATTGATGAACATTAAGGCACCTCCCAAGTCCGAGAACTCTGGGCAGTACTCTATCGGAAAACCGTTGTGCCCCGACACAGTATTAACCCGCGTTAGATTTGCTTGTCAGGCTTTGCATGCCTGGTACATGCGGAAGACCGGAAAGAAGGGGTGCGATGTTGGAATCACCGTCACATACAAGGATGAGCATTTCTTCAATGGGCCGGGCAACTTCGTCGTGGGCTTCAACGACTTATATGACCTGTTCAACTTAGTTGGCCTCGACGCCTCGCTTCTATGATGTTGGACACTGTACGTGTGTACAATCAAGTTCTACATTCACGTAATACCGATAAATATCACAACTCATTGCTTATGTATAGATACATGATGAAACAAGCTCGGGCATGGCAAGAACCAGTGGGTTTCCTCGACCCACACGTGGTATCTATGCAAACCATCGAAACAGACCCGTCCTTCGTCGAGAAATACATAACGGCGACATTGCTAAGTCAGGGCCACAAGGACTACATAATGGTGCCCTACAACCAGGGGTAAGTGTTTCACTACTTGCTATATAAATTTCATTTGTACCGTATATGCAGCACGAACTTAGGTATAATAACTATAGCGACATACATGAGTAGGTACCACTGGATCCTTTTAGTCATTATACCAAAGAGGAACAGAGTGATATACCTTGATTCCCTAGTCAGAAACGACCACGACTTCAGCATTCTGCAAGGAATACTCGAAAGGTATGCTCATTTCCTCCATACATAACTCTATTGTAGTCTTCCTTCGTTTGAAATGGCCGAGGATAACTTTTTGGATTGCCTATGTTGGTAAAGAAGGACCATACAATGGATCGAGCGCCCAACTAATACACATGACGAAATTTCTAAAACGCGCTACAACACAATAATCCTATATCATACTTCATAATAATGTGTCTCGAATTGACTATACCTATATATGTAATTCAATTTTTGCAATGCCGCCAGCAAAAAAATGATGAGCGATGTGCAATCTACGTTTGCTATCATATGCAGCAAATCATTAGTGCTAAGCAAAAAGAAGGATCTCGAGGTTTGTCAATCTCGAAATAATTATTTCCTAATTATAAATTTAAATATATATGCTTACCACTTTGCTCTTTCTTGCTAGCGACAGGACTTGATGATAGATTTAGATGGACTCATTGCGGATGAGATCAGGGACATTCGAGGGAAGCTCTGCAGCTTTATCATGTCAGAAATCGTTAACGACAAAGGAGAGTTTTACTCCATCGCCGACCCAGAGTTTCACGCAAACAATTGACTCAATTGTAATCCAATTGTAATTATAGCGGCAATACTTGAACAAATTCGATCTTTTGTAATTTATTTTGAGTAATGATCAATTTGAGTTGTCAACAATTGATTATCTGTGATGTATCTGTTTTCTGCATGCTTGTTTTCAGAGGGCATGGCTAGCAATTCCTGAGGTTAGCCAAAAATTAGCAAAAAGTAGTTAGGGTAATGAACTATCACAGACGGTTTTTTTGTTAAAACCGTCTGTGAAGGCATAGTATCATAGACGGTTTCCATTAAAAACCGTTTGTGATACGAGAATATCACAGACGGTTCTATTTAAGAACCGTCTATGATACATAGAAATATCACAGACGGTTCTATTTACAAACCGTCTGTGATATTTACGATCCTGACGGTTCTTAAATAGAACCGTCTGTGATATTCTACGATCACGATGGTTTTAATGGAAACCGCTTAGATACTACGCCTTCACGAGCGGTTTCAATAACAAACAATGCGTGATATTCGTATCACGAATGGTTTTGAACCGCTGCGTGATAAGCTACTCATATCACAGACGAACATATTGAGCGGTTCGAAAATGTTCGTGATGACGATTCCAACCGTGCGTGATGAGATGATCTGTAGTAGTGCCATTTATTCTCTGACCTCTCTCTCTCTGGTGCTGTGTTCTCTTGGCCGAAAATCTCCCCGGGCGCCGCCTCCTTCTGGCTCGGCTCGGCACCTCCAGCCGCCGGCTCGTCGCTCTGCTCCCTCGTGCGCCCCCGGTTGGCCTTGCACCGGCACCTCTCCTCGGCACCGCTCGGCTCGGCTAGCGCGGGCATGTGCTTAGCCCAGCGCCCGTGCGCACGGCGGCTCGCCCAAGCCCCTATGCTGTGCGCAAAGCGAAGCCCGGGCAAGTGCCTAGACTGGAGGGACGCTCTGGCTCCACCCCTGGTACAGAGGCCATTATTCTGATTATGCTTTCAGGTTTTCAACACTACTTACTATACATAAGGAAAAAATATGTGTCCATTTACAAAAACTCATGAAATCAACTGTCCAAAAAGCATGACAACGATTATGTCTTAAATTGTGATCGATCTAGGGCTGGAACTTCCATTGTGTTGATAACAGATACCTTGTTATAGGTTGGAGATGGAAGGGAGAAAAGTATTACAATAGTACATAGCAACTTCACAATTGACAACATTAACTCCAAAGCGACATACGGCATAACATTATTCCATGATCAGGAATTGCAGCATACGGACTATCACTCCAAGATTACGATTCGAACAATACGTACGACATAAAAACAAACTACTTTTTGAGTTTTACAAAATCTCATGACATCAACTGATTGACAGGCTAGTCTAAAAGCAAGACAGCGATTATGTCTTAAATCGCGACATAATAAGCTCTCGCTAGCTAGAGCTGCAATACATGCAGGACAATGCAAACCAGACAGACAGGTGCCGATAATGCAGGCAATGATACAACTGCAAACGGGAACGGTCCTTGCGGCATCTGATGGTCAATCAATGGAGCCCTATCGCCATGATAGTGCCGTTGAGTGCACATGAAATCCAAATAAGCCCAGACAAGGGAGAATGCCATCGCCCAGGCCCTACACCAACCTTAATTCAGAGAGGAAGCAGACAAGCAGTACGTGCGCTGGCAAGTGTAGACTACAGTAGCTAGCACCCTGAGAAGCACAGAGCCGTACGCAGGCAGCAAGATCAGAAGCCCCTTTCGCTTCATGTTTGTGGTGGTAGTATACTGTCCTGTCCTCTTAGCTAGGCATGTACTACTACTCCATGCATGAGAGTATGTGACCTTTCCAACTCACCTACACACTCATTCATTCATTGTTCAGAGCCATCACCTGATCGATCGGTGATATATGTGTGCTACCTACACTACGCAGGAATCTGCAACAGTTGTTAATGTGGTATGCTAATAGGCGTCGTCATCAAACGACCAAAGATCCATGTGAGGAAAGGTCGTCGGATTTAGGGTAAATTAAGGACAAGGCATATCTGCAGGTACGTAGTACGTCGGGCGCCGGTTGATCATATGGATGGATCGAGCAATTGTTCCAGTCTGGCGGCGCATTGAAACGGCATGCATGTGCAGCTTGTCCGGCAAATTAAGGTCACATGCAAAAGGTGCTAGCTAATCCAGAGAGAGAAGGTTACGTTGCTTGAGAGGTCACTTGCGCACTTATACTCTCTTGCAAACTCTTCAATTACAAACAAGAAATGATCAGTACTTCTACTTGTCTCGACGATTATTTGGACTGACACCCAAATATCCTATATGTGTCTAGCTTGCTCTGTATTCATGCAGGAGTTATATGTGTGGAACTTTAGGAGAAACTCGTCGATACTTTAATATCGATGTTATGAAATAAATGCTGGTGCTAATATGATCGACATTATGCAAGAGGAGACATAGGATTTTTTTTAGATATGTTCAGGTCTTCTCCGGAAAGAATAACAATCCTACTCCTATATCATTGTATTGAATGTGTTTACAAGAAGAAAGAGGCCACTGAAACAAAGACTAATGACTTATATGGTTTTGAGCAATCTGTTGTCCTCTCTCCCTGTCCATCGGCATTGCCCTTTATAAAACTTCTGAAGGGGTGGTAGTTGTTATGTGCTAGGAGGCGCCTTGACGGTTAGCCGATTGTGCACGTTAGAGACGGTTATTGTCAGAGAGACACTCTCCTGCATGTTTGGCATGCAGTTACGCCAAAGAAGAGAGAACTACGCGCGGTTATGTCAGAGAAAAACAACACGTGTATACTACCATGTATGAATGAGCACAGTGTACAGAGTCCCTAGTCGATTGGATCCATATGTCTATGAGTTCTTCCGATTATAGGGTGGTCATAGTAGACCTTGCGACTACGGTACCTCTGATGGTTGTTTAAAAATACCATTATCCATAATAAACATTATAGATAAATAATTTAATAAAGTGGGGATTATTAGATCCTCGTCAGAATTATATTAGTTTCCTCGCAAAAATCCTATGTTCCAAAGGGACTTAATTAGAGGACCGAGCCGTAGCTCGGTTGGCTAGGAGCGAGGCTGTTTGCCTAGCCCGTCCAGGTTCAATCCTAGGGGATCACACCCGCATGTCTCACTCAAACAAATTAAAATATGGTACATACGCGTGCGGGTTCAGTAGGAAAGCGCGTGCCTATACTCCGTAAGGTCCTGGTACCTCTCCACAAAAATTATCAGCGTGTGTAAATGGACACGCACACGTGTAATGGTACGAGTGGAGTGTGCGTCGAATGTATGCGTTAGCCTAGCTTGTACCCTCTCAAAAAAGAGGAACTTAATTAAGGAGCCTATTTGGAACACACGAATCCAAGAAGGAATCCAAGAAAGTAAAAAAAAAACAGAAAAACAAGTGTTGACAAAATCAAACATTCGACATGCATTCTCATCACGGACTAATAGAGACTTGGCAGCGCTAGCTACATATTTTCGTTAGGTACAGTAGCATACACAGCTAAGTGGATGTAATGAGCAGTAGTTGGGCATTCGCTGTTGAACAGGTGTCAGCTAAGACAAACATGAGAGGGTCGGCTGGCCACTTCAGTGCCGTCTACACTCTACAAGATGTCGGCCATATACTAGAGAGAGAGAGAGAGAGAGAGAGAGAGAGAGAGAGTCGTCTGGCCACTTCACTGCCGTCTACAAGACATCGGCACTGCTTAAGTGCTGATCGATGGATGATGCATGCAAGACGTGTCGCTTCTTTTTCTTTTCTTTTAGAGTGAGACGATTCTGGCCTCTAGCTCTACTCAAATTGCCCCACTCCTCTAAAAATGAAAGTTATTAATAAGCGAGTTGTGTGAGCCCGGAAAAGCTTAGCCTGTAGGCCGGGCCGGGCTTTGCAACCGGTTCTAAAATGCCGGGCCCGGCCTGAGGAGAGGGCTGTGATTGTGCCGGGCCGTATTTTCTCGAGTTGGGCTACGGCCCACAGTTACAAGATCGAGGCCAACCAAAATTTCTCCTTTCTTTCTTGGTGCTTCGTGTTCTCCTTCATAAGGCGGATTATTTTTCAAATCGTCTTCTCCGCTACGAAACAGACCACGTTTGCCGCTTCCCGGTGAGCCCACCGCCGCAACGACGTTTCGTGTGCGTGCCGCCGAGGCCCCCGTGTCTGCTTATGGATTGCGGCGAGGGCGGCGGGGGAGAAGGGTGGGAGGCGGCGGTGCAGGCGGAGGTGGGCGCCGGCTGGTGGGACGACCCCGACGGCGCTGACCTCCGCGCCAGGTTCAAGGCCTTCACGGGGCAGCGCCGTGATTGGCCCCAGCCCAAGCTCCTCTTCTGGAAGGACCTCCTCCTACGCGTCGCCCGCCGCCTCCGCCTCTGCTCCACCCCGCCCACCTCGTAAGCGCCCCCACTCCTCCCCACCTGCCCTAGTTCGCTTGCTCGCTCTTCTGATTCTGATGCGTCGACGGCGACAACCGCAGGTGACGAGTGTTTGGTTTGCCTGCCTGGGAGGCCTCACGCCGCTCTGCTTGCCGCAAGTTCTGGTCAGTTTCCACGACAACCTCACTCTATTGGTGTTATTGCAGTGACCTAGCAACCAGAATTTCTCGACATTTCAGGAAGAGATGCGTGCCGATGGGGAGATACTGCTGAAATCCGAGCTAATTGATCCGACCTCAGGGAGCCTGTATCAGCTGGTCAGGAGGGTTAGCCAGATGGCTGTCATCTCAAGGCGGCCGATTGTTCAGGAGGACATCCTCGTGTTCAAATCGTTGGTTGAGGTATATGCAAAATCTGTTTTCGAGCTTTGATGGTAGAGTGCTAGTATGCTAATTTGGTGCTCTGCTAGTCGATTGCAGGAACGGGCTGCGGACATTGTTAGGTAGTTGAGTGACTCTCATTGGACCTCGACATGTGTAATTACTACTAGCAAATTCAATAGCTTCTTCGATGGACGGGAGGATGCTCATGCCGTGTTATGTTACTCGACGCAGTGTGGAAAAGCATGGTATCTTGTGGCTAGGAAGCAAGACCCTGTCGAGGTTTGCGATTTTTGTTTGTCCATTAAGTGTGGTTTTGTTGCAGCAAGTGCCCTACTGTGTTTTACTTAATTGGGTGGCTACCTTTAGGGTGTCAAGTTTCCACTTGTCGCTTCACAAGCTTCTGCTGTCTCCAAGTTGAAGCTTGACTGCGACACCTTGCATTTAGTTTGGGCAGAAGAGAAGTTGCAGCAACAGCTTGATGTGCTTGATCGCCGATGGGAAATGTTAGTCTACTTCTCAGCTTGCTATCTACAATTTGCATGTAACATAAGTGTGTTATAAAAGGATGTCTTTCCATATGTAGGTTTTCTGTTTGTAGATTGCAGAGACCCAAAGGTTACACATTTCGAAAGATGCTATTGCTTAGGACAGTTGTACACTTGGGATTGCAGTAGTGTATGCAAAATTAAATCTTGCTAGTTACCAAACATGATCAATCTATTTCAAGAAAATAACGAACCATGGAAATAGTTGTTTGTATTTTGGAGATTTGCTAGGATGTGTGTTCTATGATTTCCATATTGTAAAGCTAGTCCTTACCGCTAAATATTTGGAAATACTCATGTTTGAGCTATCAGATTCTCTGTCACTTGCTACATCCTTTCCTTTGTGATATTGCTGCTTGCCTTCTGCTTGTTTTGTTTGTGATTTAAGATATTGGCATCTGTACATTCCATTCTAGGGTGTTATGTTACTATGGTTGATGCTAGATGAATTGTTTGCTCACATTGTTGGAAATTATGTCATAACCAATTAACCACAGGTAATGTTGATAATAGAGCATTAGGGAGGCCTAGACTAAATGAAGAACTAGAGAAGGCTACACTAAATGCTAGAATTATGTTGCTCTTTAGTAAATGTGATCTAATGATAGTTCAAGGGGAACGGCGTTGGTATCCTTCAAGTCTGGGGACAAACAGGCAGCTTATCGGTACGCGAGGCAGTCCAAATTGTTCTCAGAAAGCAGGAACAAATGCACACCACTATTAGAGAGGGTTGGAGAAGTTATAAGCCTAACTGCTAGTGCTGAATCATCTAAGAAGGTATCTTATTTTTGCAAATAGATACAATGTTTAATCAATTGTATAGGCATATTAGAAACAGTGGACATGTTTTGTAAATAATTAACTCTTTACAGTTATATACTAGGACAAAGGTTGTATGCTGTATTGAGCACAATATTGTTATTTTTTTTTATTAATATCCTTCCAATCTAAGCTAAATTTTGCCAAGTCTGGCCCATGTCTGCCCATTCTAAACTCAACCTAGCGCAAGCCTGATCCAGCCCAAGTTCCCAAATACAACTTAGCCTCAGGCCATCCCAAGCCCAACAGAACTCTAAGTCTGCACCAAGCCCAACCCATCTGAATGCCTATTGAACCTACTTTTAGACTTTTTATGTTTTGAAAAGTGAAAACTAATTTCTTCTTAGAGATGGTATTGTTTCAATGGTGTGCTTGGTGCAATTTGGTCAATCATGCCATTGTTTCTTGATGTTATGATGTGTCACATGACATATTTGAGTTCCACATGCAGTCAGTTCTAGAGAAGAGATATAAATGCATTGTTTTCCGCAGCCTCGCTGCTAACCATTTCTGTCTAAATGATCATATTCTCACTTGTAGCTAGTGTGAACACTGAACAGTGTTGTGCTAGTCTTGCTTCCAGTGTAAAATTCACACATGTAATTCAATTTGTTAAGGATATAATTGTATTAGTGTAGGTTTAGTCCCATATTGTCTTTGGTTTAGACTTCTGTGTCCCACACACTTTATATATAGGCCTTTTGGTCTACAACAACAACATCAATTTGTTTCCCTCGGTTTATAAACAGAATCAATGGATGTCTATATGTAGTTTATTTTTTCTGTAAATTCTGATCCAATTCTTTTGCAGAATCAGTACCACTCCAGTCGTTGGATGGTGAAGAAGGTATAGAGGAAGAATTCAGGAAGCTGGAAGCAGAATTGCAGGATGAGATCCCTCGTATGCAAGTTGAGGAACCAGTTTCACATGCCAATGAAGAATCACCTGATGAAGTTGTTGAATCACCCTATCAAACATTAAACTTGAGGCCATCTAGAAGCTCCTTTTTTCACTTATTAAATGTGTCTTGTCTTGTATATACTATATAGAGTGATCTAGTCAAATCTTTTGCCCCATTAGTATGTGACTATGTGTTGTGTTCCTTCTGATGATACTCTTATAAAAAAAGCAGTTCCATTGCAGAAATATTCCTGATAAGAGTGCCATGAATCTTGGTGTCTTTTTATTGTTCTTTGAACCTCAACATTTTGCCTCATATTGTACCTCAGTGACTGTACCGATTGAAGCATATGGCTCCTCTTTATCATTGAAGTTTCCCAGGGCATTTTATTTTTCTGTACTAATATTCTACTTAACAAGAGGATGTCTATGAATTTACTTGTGTTCTGTATAATGAAGCCCGAAAACATGTGGTTCACATTTCATATTGTACCTACCCTAAAAGTTAGTGTTCTAAAAATAGGTCTACTAGGCCGTATACTCGGTCGTATACAAGTAACAGGTGCCCTACCTGTTTGCCGGTTATACGGTATAATCAGACCGGTTATGCCGTATAATAAGCTGATTATGCCGTATAATCACTACTAGGTGGGGTGACTTGTCGAGTATCTGTTACTGATTTTTAGAACCTTGCTAAAAGTTGAACAACACTTATTACTAGTAAATTTGTAAATGGTATTTCATAAAGTTAAATTATTATAATAATGTAACCATTTTTTTAATTGCCAGCACTTCTGATCATTGTTGCTACCTGCAGGGTGGCAGAGAAGCATGGATGGATCATAATTCTGAATAATGGAATTGATTGGTCAGCAAATCGTTCTCCCTCCATGATGCTGACATTTTGAGGATCAGCTTTGCTCTCCATACGAGAAAGGCCAGCAACACAAAATGCAGAGGCACTGAAGAATCTATTTGACTGGTGAGTCCGTTGGGTTTTAGTCTTCTCTAAGCTTTTAGAAAACTTGTTTCTCTGTATAGCTACTGCTTATATGTGATGCCAATGCTAAGAGTTTGTCACAGATTCACAAATCACAACATCAACATATACCCTGAAAACTAATTCATGCTTTTTCAAGTTCTTTTTTTTGCTATACGGATTAATGAGAGGATTATGAATACAAATTAGAATGTTCCTGTAAACAATGATGCCGGGCCATAGCTTCTCCTACTAATTAGATTAGCTGGCTAGAAAACAACAACTTGTACTTCTCTTAACCTAAAGTCACATCAGAAAGTTAGGATAAGGCAGTAGTAGGGTTTCTAAAACAGTTTAGGAATAGAAAACTGCCATCAACGCCAGCTTCTGGCCAGTTGCCTGCCTGCTAGATTATGCTCGATTGAAAAGGCAAATTTCTGTTGGTGTTACATGGAGTTGGATGAAAATTCTAACACCCAGTTGAATTTAGTGTTCAATTTGTCGAACACAGATGAAGAGCATAGCTTGTTACATAGTTTTTATATGTTACATAAAATAAAGAAAATTTTAAAATATTATGCTGCATGTGATTTTAATTATCTATCTCTATTGAAATGTAACTATAACATTCAGTTAGGCAAATAGTTCTGTTAATTCAAGTCAAAACAAGAGTCCTAGTCAAATGCCAAACACAGGAGTTTGAAATGTGTATCTGCCATGACATATTGACTGTAACACCCTGCCTTTATGGAGCCTTTTTGAATTTTTAAAATAAAAAGAACCATTTTGTTTTGATGAAAATTCAAAGCTTAACTTGAGAATTTCAGAATGGACTTCAATTGACTAAACCAAACCACAACTAAAGACTCTCTTTTGGTTGTTAGGTTTGTTGAAGCTTTGGTGATCCCTTCCCTTCTGTGCTTGTTTTACCCTTCTCGGGTCCAGGCCTCCTTAGGTCTAGACCTCCTAAGGGGTTGGATTTTCTCCGGCCCAGACCTCCCTTTCTAGGTCTAAACCTTACTCATGTTCATTTGAACTCACTCCCTGTGTCCTTTAGGACCTTCTCCTTGTCTATTCAGACCTCCCTGTGTTCTTCAGGACCTCTCTGTGTCCTTTAGGACATCCTCCTTGTCTATTTAGACCTCCCTGTGTCCTTCAGGACCTCCTCCTTGTTCATTTGGACCTCCCCGTGTCCTTCAGGACCTCCCTGTGTCCTCTGGGACCTCCTATGTGTTCATTTGGACCTCCCTCGTACCTGTTCGAGCCTTCCGCTTGATCCATACCTCTATCGCTTGTGTATCGTTCGATTTGTGTTGGACGGTTTGATCTTGGTGAGACGTTCGGATGGTCCGAACGTCCCACTCCTTTAGAACCGTCCGATCCGTATTGGACGGTCCCAATCTGTTGGGGCGTTCGCTCGGTCCGAACGACCCAATTGCCTTGACCCGTTCGATGGAAATCCAATGGCTTCCGCTTCTCCCGCTTCTTATCTCGCTATCGCCCATCTCCCTTGTGAAGATCTGGCCGTTAAGACCACTCCTTTGGAGATCTTAACCGTCCAGACCTCCCCCTTATGAAGATCTGGCCGTTAAGACCTCCCCTTTGGAGATCTTAACCGTCCAGACCTCCCCCTTATGAAGATCTGGCCGTTAAGACCTCCCATTTGGAGATCTTAACCGTCTAGACCTCCCCCTTGTTAGATCTGGCCGTTAAGACCTTCCCTTTGGAGATCTTAACCGTCCAGATCTCTCCCTTGTTAGATCTAGCCGTTAAGATCTCCCCATCCAGACTTCCCCCATGTGAAGATCTGGCCGTTAAGACCTCCCTTTTGGAGACCTTAATCGTCCAGACCTCCCCTTGTGAAGATTTGGCCGTTAAGACCTCCCCTTTGGAGATCTTAACCGTCCAGACCTTCCCCTTATTAAGATCTGGCCGTTAAGACCACTCTTTTGGAGATCTTAACCGTCCAGACCTCTCTCTTGTTAGATCTGGCCGTTAAGACCTCCCCTTTGGAGATCTTAACCGTCTGCATTCTCCCTTTGAGGATCGGACCGTCGGGACCTCTCCTTACCTTTTGCGATCCTCTAGGTCTCCGCAGATCTCCCTTGAGTTTTGATGGCCCCATTTGGCGCCACACTCCTATTTTTTTATCCTTTGACTGTGTCCTTTGCGCATGGGAGTCTCCCCACATTTAATGCCTGTTGTATCGCATTAAATGCTCCTACCTTTTTGCAGCAACCGTGCTATTCTTTTGTCCCATCTTTGCTTGCTCCCATTGTCCTTTTCACCAACTCTTGAACATGTGTAACCGTGGGTATATGGGCGGCTCTGGCTATATAAGCTTGGGCAACCCTACCCCTTTACCCCTTTGGCTCATTTCCATTCTCTGGACCTCCTCCAAAGCTCTCTGGACCCCCCTCCTGAAGCTTGGGACCTCCTCCAGCCAACTCCTTGGGTCTCCTTCACATCGACCTAGCCTCTCTGTTGGTTTTATTTTGAAGTTTCATTAAAGTTTTCTTGGATCATATTTGAGTTTTGTGTTGAGTTGCATTGGTTTCCTCGTGTAGATTGTGAAGACACTGAGGGGCAAGAGCTCTCTGAAGAAGAAGACGTCCAGGCCTTTGAGTAAGGCAAGTTACACTCTTGATCATATTGCACCCATTATTTCACCCTATGTATGTTCCATTTTAAATGTTAATGCATGCTTACTTTACTAAGTTATTTCAATACTCTTTAAACTCATAGCTATGCCTATCTCCTTTGTATGGCCAACATTGAAATTGAACCAAACCTGTTGTTACCCTAGATAAACTCTGGTTGATACAATAGTGTGAACCAGGAGCAATTGTGAAATCTTATGCTTAGTCTTGCTTAGATCAAAAGTATTTGATTTGGGGAAATTTTACCAACATGACCAACTGTTGTTTAAAGATTTTAAGCCATGGCATTGGGTTGTCATGGGAGCTTCTAAATGCTTTTGAAAAGCAAATGAAAGGAAAATGGATTTGGACTTGGGCGAAGTGGTTTGCTTGGCTGGTGTAATGTTATGCACGGACTCAATCCTGGGTAAGGTTGAGGTCCAGGGGTTTGTAGTGGTCGCCCAAGTCAATTGAGGACCGGCCTTTGAGCGATCATTTGCTAGGCCTATAATGGGCTATGCCTCACTGTACAACCATATGTCTCCAGAATGGGGAGTGGGATCTGGCCAACTAATTTGCAAAGTTCTACCATAGTTGTTCCACTTGGATGTGTGGGAGGTCTTCTATGGTCTATGGTTTTTCATAACCTATGTTTCCCACCGGCACAAGAGGGGGCCCCGATCCTGCGGATTTGTATCCAATGGAGGCGAAACCTTAGCGAGGAGGGACTGTGGTGGAATAATGCATTGTAAAGGCCTTGTCATGAGCTCTAGACCTTTTACCTTCGGTAGTGAGAGGTGGCATTGACGAATGCCGGACAAATTAGAGACATCATGTCATGTGGGTAAAGTGTACAACCTCTGTAGAGTGAAAACTATTCGAATAGCCGTGTCCACGGTCATGGACGTGCTAGCAAAAGACTACTCAAAGTTAGACTTGGTTTTGTTTTCAGAAGGCTTGACAAACTGGTTTTTGGGATTTCTATCTCATGGGTTGGGCATAGAGCCTTGTGTTAGGAGGGTATCCTTCACCATTTGCTGATGAATGTTATCCAACTAAAAAATGGAATTCGATAAATGAATTTTAGTTAATGTATAACTGCCTTGAAACTTAGTATATGTATTTGAAATAAACTTGGCTTTACGCAAAGCAACCATACTATGCCTTCCTTTGAATACCCATGTATGCATGTCATTTTGTTATTCCACGGGTGTAACTTGCGAGCACGGTTGTTGTGTTCACTCTTGCTTGAAACTAATTTTTGAGCAGGAGAGGACTTCCTTGATGATGACGAAGACCAGATCAATTAGGCCGCGCCCTCCAGCTAATTACCTGTGGTGTATTGGATGGACTTGCCTTTTGTTCCGCTGTGTATTTTTGCTTTTGTCGGTCTGTAAGCAAACCTTATAATCAACTCTTTTGCTGTTAATAAAATCTCGTGTGGATGTGTGTTATCACTTGTAATTGCTGTGAGAACTAGCCATTGATCTTTGGGACTGGTTCGGATCACAGGAGGGTTAGGACTTCTCTAAGTCCCATGACCTCCTCGGGTTGGTCTCTGGACCTCCCCCAGATTTGGTCGTGGCTCTTGGGGAGGTGCTGAGCCTCAAGACCTCCTCGGGTCAGTCCCCTGGACCTTCAGGAGGTCCGGCTGGACCTCCTGGGAGGCCTGGGAGGACTGCCCGAGAGGCTCTTAGGACCTCCTAGGAGGTCCTGGTGGACTTACAGGGAGGCCTTGGAGGACCTCTCGGGTGGGGCCCCTGGCTGGATCGTCACAAGTGGTATCAGAGCATCCTGACTGCAGGACGTAGCCCGTAGAATGGCCATAGAATTTCAAAGTCTATTTTATAAAACAAAGAAGAATAAAATGTTCTTTTCTTATCTGAGTCATCCTTCTATCCTTATCTCTCTTCTGGTAATCTCCTTACCTTAATCTAATCTTACCTTGTTTCTGTCTTTGCACCGATTTACAATATTAAGTGGATCCTCCTTACCTTTTGAAACCTATATTAGAGGTCTCTTGGCTAGGTATGGTGCTCAAGACCTCCTTCAAGTGGTAAGATATGTGTAGAACGATGTCCCTTTTTTACCAGTCTTGAAAAGCTGTTTTTTGTTGTTTGTTTTGTTCAGTTGGTTGATTTTGCTTGCCCCCCTAGTCTCTTGCTTTCTCTTTCCTCAGCCTTTGGAGCTCAGACAATATGGTCACCACTAGAAACGGTAGTGGCAGCTCAAGCAATCGGAACCGACAAGCTGGGGATGAGCCTAAGAACCCAGCCTGGTGGAGCAACCAGAATAGAGGAGTTGACAATGTGCAGGAGCAACCAGCCTCACAGCCACCACCACCTCTAACAGAAGGTCCTAGCTGGGCCCAAATGATGGTTAATCAAGCTCAACTAATCAACCTGCTCTCCCAATCCATTGCCAACACCCAATCTTTGCAAGCAACAGCAGTAGCTCAGCCACAAGCTCCAATTCCACCTCCCCCAAGGGCCAACATAGCGGAATTTATGAGATTGCGCCCTCCAACCTTTTCCAGCAGCTCTGAGCCAATGGAAGCTAACGATTGGCTCAGGGTAGTGGGTAGAAAATTAGACATGGTTCAATGCTTAGACCGTGAGAGGGTCTTATTCGCCTCCCATCAACTTAGTGGCCCAGCCTCTGAATGGTGGGATAATTTTAGCCAATCCCATGTTAATGCTCAAACCATCACGTGGGATGTGTTTGTGCAAGCTTTTCGTCGAGCCCATATTCCTCCGGGTATGATGTTGTTGAAGAGGAAGGAATTTCGTTCCTTGCGTCAGGGCAGCAGCACTGTCAATGAATACCTCCATAAATTTAACCAATTGGCTCGGTATGCCCCTGAAGATGTTGCTTCGGACGAAGCTAAGCAAGAGCGCTTCCTGGAGGGACTCAAGGATGAGATTTCAGTGCTCCTTATTGCCCAGGATCACTCTGATTTCCAGCAGCTTGTTAGTAAGGTTATTCGGCAAGAGGGCAAGCTCCTAGAGATGGAGAGCCGAAAAAGAAGGAAAGCTGCACAGAGGGTCAACCCTGGGGTTTTTTCCTAAGCCTAGGACCTCCCAGTTCCAGCCCTCACAGCGTAAGACCTCCCAGACCTCCTCCTCAAGAGCCTTTGGGGTATCACAGCAGACCAGCAAATCGACTTTTCATAAGAACCCATCTGGAAGTCAGCACCTCAAGAAGTCTTCCTCAAACTCATTAGTTGGAGTAACTTGTTTCTTTTGTAATGAGGTGGGGCACTATGCTAGCAGATGCCCAAAGAAGCAGCAAGCCTCTGCTCCAGCCCGATCTGGTCAAGGAGCTTCAGCTCAGGGTAGTGCATCAAGTGTGAAGGCAGCAGCCCACCTTACAAAGGGTCGTGTCACATGTCACGGCTGAGGAGGCACAAGCAGCATCTGATGTAGTCCTTGGTACGTTCTTTGTCAACTCCGTACCAGCTTTGGTTTTATTTAACTCAGGAGATTCTCATTCTTTTGTTTCAAGCAATTTTGTGGGGAAATGTGGGTTACCTATATCTCCTTTAGTTAACCCTATGATAATTCATACCCCGGGCTCAGAAATGAGGACTAGTTCCCAATGCCCAAATCTTACCTTAGACATCTCTGGAGTTCTCTTTTATGCACACTTGATAGTCTTGCATTCCCAAGGTTTAGATGTGATTGTTGGAATGGATTGGCTAGCCAAGAATCATGGACAAATAGACTGTGTTAGCAAGTCCATCACACTCACCAATGATCAAGGGATACAAGTGGAGTTCAGGTCTAAGACCTCCCCTAAGTCGGGACCCCTTTTGGCCAGCTTGAAGGAATTGAAGTTGAAAGACCTCCCAGTGGTCAGGGAGTATCTAGATGTGTTCCCTAAGGAATTGCCTGGTATGCCACCGGATAGGGATATCGTGTTCCTCATTGATCTAGTCCTCGGATTTGCTCCTATATCAAAAAGACCTTATAGGATGCCAGCTAATGAATTGGTAGAGTTGAAGAAACAGATTAAGGAGCTGAAAGATAATGGGTTTATTAGACCAAGCTCTTCACCATAGGGAGCACCAGTGCTGTTTGTTAAGAAGAAAGACGGTAGCTTAAGGATGTGTGTAGACTATAGGTCACTTAATGAGGTCACCATTAAGAACAAATATCCATTGTCCAGAATTGAGGACCTCTTTGATCAATTAAAAGGAGCAAGTGTGTTCTCCAAAATTGACTTAAGGTTTGGTTACCACCAATTAAAGATTAGACCAGAAGATATTCCTAAAACTGCTTTTACCACAAGGTATGGGCTATATGAGTTCACTGTAATGTCATTTGGGTTGACAAATGCACCAGCTTATTTCATGAATATGATGAACAAAGTATTCATGGACTTCCTGGATAAGTTTGCAGTTGTATTTATTGATGATATCCTTGTCTACTCCAAGAATAGGGAAGAACATGAAGACCACATTAGGGCTGTTTTAGAAAGGCTTAGAGAGCAACAGCTCTATGCCAAGTTTAATAAGTGTGAGTTCTGGTTAAGACAAGTGGCTTTTCTTGGTCATATTGTGTCGACCAAGGGGGTGGCAGTAGACCCTTCGAAAATTGAAGCTGTAATAGAGTGGAGACCACCCAAGACAATAACTGAAGTGAGAAGTTTCCTTGGATTGGCTGGCTATTATAGAAGATTTATTGAATGCTTCTCCAAGATTGCTAGACCCCTCACTCAGCTTTTGAAAAAGGAGAAGAAATTTCAATGGACTGAAACCTGTGAGCAGAGCTTCCAAGAATTGAAGAAAAGGTTTGTCACAGCTCCTGTCCTAGTCCTACCAGATATACATAAAGATTTTGAGGTTTTTTGTGATGCCTCTCATCAAGGGCTGGGATGTGTGTTAATGTAAGAAGGAAAGGTAGTGGCTTATGAATCTAGGCAGTTGAGACCTCATGAGGAAAACTACCCAACACACGATCTAGAATTGGCAGCAATTGTGCATGCCTTAAAGATTTGACGGCATTACCTCATCAGTAATTGCTGTGAGATATACACAGACCACAAGAGCTTGAAGTATATTTTCACCCAATCAGAGCTTAACCTCAGGCAAAGGAGATGGCTAGAATTGATTAAGGACTATGACCTTGGAATTCATTATCACCCAGGCAAAGCCAATGTAGTGGCAAATGCCCTAAGTCGAAAAGAGTATTGTAATACTATGATGGTGCAAGAGCAGCAGCCCCAATTGTATAAAGAACTAAGACATCTTAACTTGGAAATTGTGAACCAATGTTGTGTGAACACTTTGGAGGTTCACCTAACAATTCTGGACCAAATCAAAGAACATCAAGGAGAGGATGAAGATATCCAAGAGATTAAGAGGAACTTGAGGAGGGGTAAAGCCCCGGGTTTCTCTGAAGATGAGCAGTGAGTAGTGTGGTTTGGTAGCCGGATTTGTGTGCCAAATCATCAAGACATCAAGCAACTTCTCTTGGTAGAAGCTCACGGATCACCCTATTCCATTCATCCGGGCATTACCAAAATGTATCAAGACCTCAAGGAAAGGTATTGGTGGATCAGTATGAAGCGAGAGATTGCTAGATATGTTGCTTAATGTGATGTATGCCAGAGAGTTAAAGCTGAACACCAAAGACCAGCTGGCTTATTACAGCCCTTGCCCATACCCGAGTGGAAATGGGAACAAGTGGGCATAGACTTTATCACTGGACTGCCTAGGACCCAATCGGGATATGACTCAATATGGGTGGTGGTTGACCGCTTAACCAAAGTAACACATTTCATACCAGTCAAGACCACCTATACTAGTAATACATTAGCAGATCTGTACATGGCCAAAATTGTTTGTTTACAGGGAGTGCCTAGAAGAATAGTTTCAAACAGAGAGACCCAGTTCACCTCAAGATTTTGGAAGAGCTTACATAAAGCTCTAGGGACTAAACTCAACTTTAGCACAGCCTATCACCCCCAAACAGATGGGCAGACAGAGAGAGTGAGCCAAATCCTTGAAGACATGCTCAGGGCTTGCGCCTTAGATTTCGGCAAGAGTTGGGACAAGAACTTGCCCTATGCTGAATTCTCTTATAACAATAGCTATCAAGCTAGCGTACAGATGTCTCCTTTCGAAGCCTTATATGGTAGACCTTGTAGAACACCCCTTCTTTGGGATGAAGTGGGAGAACATCAGCTCCACGGCCCTGAATTGATCAAGGACGCTGAAGACAAGGCGAAGTTGATAAAGGAACGATTGAGAGTGGCCCAGTCCCGACAAAGGAGCTATGCAGATAATCGTCGAAGGGATTTATCTTTTGAAGTTGGAGACTTCGTCTATCTCAGGGTGACGCCACTTCGGGGAGTTAGAAGATTTCAGACTAAAGGAAAGCTAGCTCCAAGATTTGTCGGGCCATATAAGGTTTTGGCAAGGCAAGGTGAAGTGGCCTATCAACTAGAGCTTCCAGAGTCTATCGGCAGTGCACAATATCTTCCATGTATCACAGCTAAGGAAGTGTCTTCGAGTGCCAGAAGATCAAACCACCCTAGAGAGTATTGATCTCCAAGAAGACCTCACTTATGTGGAGCAACCAATCAAGATCCTCGACGTTGCAGAGCGGGTCACTAGGAGCAGGACCATCCGATCATACAAAGTCCAATGGAGCCATCATCCAGAAAGTGAAGCCACATGGGAGAAAGAGACAGATCTCAAGACTAACTACCCCTACCTCTTTGCTGGCCAAGCTTGAATCTCGGGGTCAAGATTCCCTTAAGGGGGGTAGGTTTGTAACACCCTGCCTTTTTGGAGCCTTTTTGAATTTTCAAAATAAAAAGAACCATTTTGTTTTGATGGGAATTCAAAGCTTAACTTGAGAATTTCAGAATGAACTTCAATTGACTAAACCAAACCTCAACTAAAGACTCTCTTTTGGTTGTTGGGTTTGTTGAAGCTTTGGTGATCCCTTCCCTTTTGTGCTGGTTTTACCCTTCTCGGGTCTAGGCCTTCTTAGGTCTAGACCTCCCAAGGGGTTGGATTTTCTCTGGCTCAGACCTCCCTTCCTAGGTCTAAACCTTACTCATGTTCATTTGAACTCACTCCCTGTGTCCTTCAGGACCTCCTTGTGTCCTTTAGGATCTTCTCCTTGTCTATTCAGACCTCCCTGTGTCCTTCAGGACCTCTCTATGTCTTTAGGACCTCCTCCTTGTCTATTTAGACATCCCTGTGTCCTTTAGGACCTCCTCCTTGTTCATTTGGACCTCCCCGTGTCCTTCAGGACCTCCCTGTGTCCTCTGGGACCTCCTCTCTGTTCATTTGGACCTCCCTCGTACCCGTTTGAGCCTTTCGCTTGATCCAGACCTCTATCGCTTGTGTACTGTTCGATTTGCGTTGGACGGTTTGATCTTGGTGAGACGTTCGGATGGTCCGAACGTCCCACTCCTTTAGAACCGTCCGATCCGTATTGGATGGCCCCGATCTGTTGGGGCGTTCGCTCGGTCCGAACGGCCCAATTGCCTTGATCCATTCGATGGAAATCCAACGACTCCCGCTTCTCCCTGTTCTTATCTCGTTATCGCCCATCTCCCTTGTGAAGATCTGGCCGTTAAGACCTCCCCTTTGGAGATCTTAACCGTCCAGACCTCTCCCTTGTGAAGATCTGGCCGTTAAGACCTCCCCTTTGGAGATCTTAACCGTCCAGACCTCCCCCTTGTGAAGATCTGGCCGTTAAGACCTCTCCTTTAGAGATCTTAACCGTCCAGACCTCCCCCTTGTGAAGATCTGGCCGTTAAGACCTCCCCTTTGGAGATCTTAACCGCCCGCACCTCTCCTTGTGAAGATCTCGCCGTTAAGACCTCCCTTTGGAGATCTTATCTTTGGACCTCTGGGAGGCTGAGGGCCGAGAGGCCCTTAGGACCTCCTGGGAGGTCCTGGTGGACTTCCAGGGAGGTCTTGGAGGACCTCTCGGGTGGGGCCCCTGGCTGGGTCGTCACATTGACATACTGGAGTGGATTCAGCTATTCCAAATAACAGCAATTGTGGACAATTTCCAACAAACTTAGGATGTATCAGACAATTTGTGAGTGCTTATTTCTGTTAGAACTTGGGAAAGAAGAGATTAACAGGGGCTGAATTGTTTATCTATTGCAAGAGCGCAAGAGGCAATATATAGTGTACAAGACAAACCTTAGACTAGACTACAATTACATAATTACCCCTAACACTTACATGACTATTAGACTTCTACCACACATCACACTACTACCCTTAATACATGACTATTAGACTTCTACCACACATTACACTACTACCCTTAATACATGCCTATTAGACTTCTACCACACATTACACTACTACCCTTAAGGGCCTTAACACCTCCACTCAAACTCAATGCGTATGCAATAGCATTGAGTTTGAAGAGGACAATACTAAAATAAAAGATAAATCCAAAGTCCGAGCTTGAAGACGTCATCGAAGCATGCAACTCTTGAAAAAAAAAACTGTCCTTCGGCTCCACACACGAATGTCTTGATTTGGAGATGTTTAAACCGACAGGAATAAAGAGACGTGTCAAATCAAGCCGATGAAGAGAGAGATAGACACGAGGATACGAACCAAATTCGCCTACCCAAGAAGTGAGGTGACGATGTCTAATCTGGCGCTCGACGAAGGCAAAGACGACGGACCAGATCCGCCCACCCAAGATGTGAGGTGATGATGTCGAATCTGGCGCCCGACGAAAACAAAGACGAAGAGATAGTCGATGATAATGACAAAAAAGGCTATTGGTCAAGACTCGCAATGATGCGAAGATGTGTAGCAAGATGTCTACAAGAGAGGACCAAGAGGGCATAGTCGCATCAACAACGATGATGGGGTGACCACGCTTGATCCAATGGATGGACCGCGGCAACCCGAAAAGGAAGAAGCAATCGGCTAATCGACAGAGGATATGATGAACTGGCACGACTTTTGTGACACCCTGATTTTTAGAGCCTTTTTAAAAAAAATTCAAAATAAAAAGAACCATTTTGTTTTGATGAGAATTCAAAGCTTAACCTGAAATTTCATAATGGATTTAAGTTGACTAACTCAAACTACAACTAAAGTTCCTTGTTGGTTTGCTTGAGTTATTGGAGTTTTGATGGTCTTCCTTCTCTGTTCATCTTTTACCCACCTCTGGTCTAGACCTCCCTTCGTCTGAGATCTAATGGCCCAGACCTCTCCTTCGTGTGAATCCAAAGGTTCGGACCTCCTTTGTGATGTCCTCCCCTGGTCCAGACCTCCTTAGGTCTAGACCTCCCAAACGCTTGGACCTCCCTGGGTTCAATTCTCCCTCTCGAGTCTTCTCTGGCTTGCAACCTCCCCAAGCTCTGCGCCACCCTTATGTGCATCTGAGCTCCTTTGGAATCCTGTTGAAGCTTTTCCACTTGGACTTTCCTCACAAGATGCGACCTTGAAACCTTCTCCTGAGGTTCCTTCAAGATACCGGCCAGTAGTAACACCCGCACCATGCGGTACTACCACTTCTTCAGACCTCCCCTTACCTTTGTTGGACCTCTCCGCGTCCTTTAGGACCTCTCCATGTCCTCTAGGACCTCCCCTTACCTTTGTTGGACCTCTCTGCGTCCTTCAGGACCTCTCCATATCCTCTAGGACCTCCCTTTACCTTTATTGGACCTCCCCATGTCCTTCCGGACCTCCCCGGGTCCTCCAGGACCTCCTCCTTGTCCATTTGCATCTCTATTGATTGTGAGTCGTCCGATTTGCATCGGACGGTTAGATCCTGGTGAGACATTCGGATGGTTCGAACGTCCCACCCTCCCTAAGCCTTAGATCATTCTGGGCGGTCCGATCGAAATCCGGCGTCGCACCTCCTCCTGTAAATCTGGACCGTTAAGACCTCCCTGGAGATCTTAACCGCCTGCATTCTCCCCTTGTAGATCGAGGATCTTAACATCCTGCACCTCCCCTTGTAGATCGGACCGTTAAGACCTCCCTGGAGATCTTAACCGTCTGAGACCTCCCCTTATAGATCTCGGACCGTTAAGACCTCTCCTTGGAGATCTTAACCGTCCGCACCTCCCTTGTAGATCTGGAGCGTTAAGACCTCCCTTGAGATCTTAACCGCCCGCACCTCCTCCTTGTAGATCGGACGTTAAGACCTCCCTTCGAGATCTTAACCGTCCGCACCTTCTCCTTGTACATCCGCCATCAAGACCTCCCTTTGGAGATCTTGGCGTCTGAACCTCCCTTTTGGCGGAACCCGTCGTTAGGGCCTCCCGTGGAGATCTTAACCGCTCAGATCTCCTCGATTTGATCCTACTGACTCTAGACCTCTTACGGGTGAGGATCTCCTTTACCTTTGAGACCTCCCGCTTGTAATCGATCTTGGCCGTTGACCTCCCCTTTTGGAGATCCAACCGTCAGGACCCCCCTTGCGGGTGTGGACCTCCGCCTAGCTCTTGCGGACCTCCTCTGGTGCACTTAATCTTGGCCGTTTGGACCTCCCTTTGGAAAGATCCAACCGTCAGACCTTCCCGATGGGTGAGGATCTCCCATGTTCCTTTGCAAGACCTCCTCAAGGCCATTGCAGACCTCCTCTCGGGTCTTGGTCGCCTAATCGATAGTCACACTCTCAGTTTCTTTACCTTTGACTGTGTCCTTGGGCAAGAAAGTCTCCATAGCATTTAATGCATGTTGTATTACATTAAATGCTCCCACCTTTGCAGTACTCATGTCATACCGATTGTCACATTCCTTGCCTACTCCCATTGTCCTATTTACCAACTCCTGTTGACCCCTCTCCTGGGTCAGGTGCATTGGCTTCCACTATATATAGTTTGGGAAGCCCTCCTTTCTCACTTTCTTCTCCATTTCTCCTCTTTGGCTCCACCGAGCACTCTTTGGACCTCCTCCAACAAGCTCATTGGACCTCTTCCCGACCTCCTATCCTCTCTGTTGGTTTTGTATCTAAGTTTATTTGGAGTCCTTTGGAATCTTGTTTGAACTTCATTTGAGTCATTTGGTTTTCACGTGTAGACTGTCAAGACCGTGGGGAGCCCGAGTTCAGTGAGGGAGAGGAAGCAGCTCAAGGCTTTGAGCAAGGCAAGTTACACTCTTGATCATGTTGCACCCAATACTTCAAATTACTTATGTCGTTTTCAAAGTTGTATGCATGCTTAATTCACTAAGATATTTCAATGCCTACCTTTAAATTCGTAGTTATGCCTACTGCTTGGTATGACCACTGTCCATGTTGAATCAACCTCATTGTCACCCTAGATAAAACCTGGTTCTTGCAATAGTGAGGACCCGTAGCTCTTGAAAAATGGAATGCTTAGTAGTGCTTAGACCAAAATCTTGATTTGGGAGTTTTGATAAAAAATATCACTTAATCAAATAATTTGGGCCGTGGCGTTGGTGTGCCATGGAGGCTCCGGCCATGACATTGGTGTGTCATGGGGTTTTACAAGTGGTCATGGCATTGGTGTGCCTTGGAGGTTTGAAAAGCAAAGTAAATGAAAAATGGATTTGACTTGGGCGAAGCTGGTTGTTTGGTTGGTGCATGTCTATGCACGGGGGTCGTGTAATCCAATGCCCCAGGGTTGAGGTTTGTCGCCCAAGTCGATTGAGGACCGGTCTTTGAGACACCACTTGCTAAGCCTATAATAGGCTATGCCAAAATTATGCAACCACATGTCTCCAGTATGGGGCGTGAGACCTGGCTAATTAATTTGCAAAGCTTTATCGTGGTTCACCCTGTGGATGCGGTGGATTTGTCATGTTATGACTAGTTGTAGTCCCACCTGGCATAAGAGGGCACCAGATTAACCCGTGAGTTTCTATCCAAAGTGGGTCTGCGAAACCTTAATGGGGGTGGACTGCGGTGGAGCAATGCATTGTAAAGGCCTTGTCGTGTGCTCTAGACCTCTCACCAAAGGAAGTGTGAGGTGGTATCGACGGATGCCAAGCAAATTAGAGAATTCATGTCATGTGGATAAAGTGTACAACCTCTGCAGAGCGTAAATCTATTCGAATAGCCGTGTCCACGGTCATGGACATGCTGGCAATGCCACTCAAAGTTAGCTCTTGGTTTTGGTTTCAAAAGGAATGTTGACACTGGTTTTGGTGGTTTAACCAAATCGGGTTTGGGCGGGAAGCCATGTGCAGGAGGGTATCCTTCACCATTTCAATGATGAATGCTATCCAACTGAAAATGGATTTCACAAAAATGAATTTTAACTATTGTAACTTGCCTTGAAACTTAATACTGGTATTTGAAATAAAATTGGCTTTATGCAAAACAACTCTAATATGCTTTCCTTTGATATATCCCTATGCATGCCATTCTGTTAATTGACGGGTGTAACTTGCGAGCACGGTTGTTGTGCTCACTCTTGCTTGATTCATGAATTGAGCAGATGAAGACTCCTATGATGATGAAGATGATCAACTCAATTAGGCTGTACCCTCCAGCCAGTCACCTGTGGTGTAATGGGTGGACCTTGTCTTTTGTTTTCCGTTGCGTTTGTGTGCTTTCAGTTGCTGGAGCTTGTAAGCAACCCTTGTAATCAAACCTCCTTTTGCTGTTAATAAAGTTATGTGGATGCTTTTATTGTCACTTGCTTACTGTGAGAATTGGTCGATGATTCCTGGGGACCAGTTCGGATCGCAGTGGACTTTAGGCTTGTCCTCAAGCCCCACGACCTCCTCGGATTGACTCCTCTCGGACCTCCCTCGAGTAGCGTGTGGAGCTTGGGGAGGTCTGAGGTCCAACGACCTCCTCGGGTCGGGACCCCAGACCTCCGGGTGGTCTATCGGACCTCTCAGGAGGTCTGGAGGTCCTACCGGGATGTCCTCTCGGGACGTCCTGGGAAGTCCCTTGCGGACCTCCTAGGAGGTCCTGAGGGACCTCTCGGGACGTCCTGGGGGTTCCTTTTTGGACCTCCCGGGAGGTCCCGGACCTCCCGGGTGTGCGCTGGGCCGGGTCGTGACAACTTTGACGAACTCAAAGAGAGATGCAACGTACTTGGATGGACTTGATGGAAATCAAAGGAAAATAGACTTAGGATACTAGCATTAGCAGCAGTGATTACAAAGGCACCACCAGCAGCAGCAACTTGCGGCAGCTCATAGGACACAACAGCCTACTTCCACGTCCCAAAAGAGTAACCAAGATCCACCCTCAAGAAATGAATAGCAACAAGGGTTGTTGTCCAGTGATATAGAGGTTACGATGGCCGGTGATGAAGGAGAGGACCGGCTTTTGCTTCTGCCGTGCCGCTGCCTGCTCCCCGCCACCGCCAAGATGAATAGAGGTCGACGATGGTCGGCGACGATGATGGAGCTCGATTTTGGCGAGGTTGAGGTCGCTGTTGGAGTCGCCATCAGTGAAGAGGCCGGCGCCATTGGTGATGAAGGAGAGGACCAGCTTTTGCTTCTACCGTGCCGCTGCCTGCTCCCCGCCACCGCCAAGATGAATAGAGGTCGACGATGGTCGGCGACGATGATGGAGCTCGATTTTGGCGAGGTTGAGGTCGCTGTTGGAGTCGCCATCAGTGAAGAGGCCGGCGCCATTGGTGAGGAAGGCCATGGTGGCGAAGATGCACTCGATGATGACGAGGAAAGGCCGGCGATGAAGATGGCCAGATCCCAGACGATCTGGTTGCTGTCGACGGAGAAGGCGATGGAGATGACGTCGGTGGAGAGGTCGACGCTGACGGCAGGGGCAGCGACCGTCGCAGAGCAGAGGAGGTCGTCGGATCTGAGGCAATGGAGGAGCAGAGGATGGTGGACGAAGCACAACGTACTTCAGTGTCGGCGACGAAGCACAGGGCTGCTGCTGTGATGTTGGAGAGGACGAAGCACAGGCGAGCTCTAGTCGAGGCGGCGGCGCTGGAAAAGGGCGAGCTCCAGTCGCCGGATCCAGTCGAGGAGATGAGGCCGATGCGCAGGCGAGCTCCAGTTGTCAAATCCAGAGTGGATCGGCGAGGAGAAAGTTGGGGGGGTGCGTGGCGGTGGTGGCGAGTGAGCACATCGCCGCAGAGCAAAGACTAACCAAAGTTGGCTTCTCCGATTAACCGTCAAGACCGAATGAAGATGTTGCTACCGGGAGTTGCTACTGCTGCTAATGGAAGTTGCTACTGCTGCTACTTGATATTAAAAAATTTCTTAAGATAAAAACGAGATTTTTGCTGCCTCCGGGAGTGGAGATTTCTCCCCTGGGGGCTGTAGCGGTGGACAAGGATGGAAGCTAGGCTATGGATCTAGCCGTTGATACTATGTTAGAATTTGGAAGAGAAGAGAGGAGCAAGGGCTAAATTGTTTATCTGTTGCAAGAGCCCAATAGGCAATATATAGTATACAAGACAAACCCTAGACTAAACTATAATTACATAATTACCCCTAACACTTACATAACTATTAAACTTCTACTACACATTATACTACTACCCTTAACAATTTCCATGTTTCGAGAAAATATTGTGAAACGATATACTTACTTGGAATTGTAGCATACTAAAATCATCCCAAAATGGCTTAAAATCATCGGGTATGCAGCTTAGCCTGAACTGGGTTAAAACCCGCGGTCCTTGCATTGAATTCTGCTGTTCAGTTTGAGCTTTGAAAAATCTTGAATAGCAGGGTATCAATTCGATTAACTGTGTAAGTTGATTGTGATTGTTGAGCCCATCACAGTATACCTCTGGGTTTGGATCGAATAATATCTAGAATAAAGACAATAGGGTTCTCTTATCATGTGCATGTTCAAGGCGAACTAGCACCACATGAAATGTTTTCACCGGCCCCGTTTTCTTGGCTGGACCCACTCCAGTCCTTGAATGTACGAGCATCAGTGTTTCCTTTCTCAGATATCGTTGTCTGTAATTTTTCCGTACTGTAGATGATCAGGGCGCACATTGTTGCCCACTGAGACTTAAAGTTAATCCGGGATGGAACTAAGCTGACTGTACGCATTCCCAAAAGGTAAACTATAGGTCATAGGAAAGGAGAGGAGGAAAAGAAAAGAGAAGCATAAGAGAAGTTGGCAAAAGTGAATAAACTCGCAAGGCAAAGCATTTCCTCGTTTTGAGGGGAGCAAGGTCCAAGCAATGGACGATACGAAGATAGGCCTGAAAACTGACGACAACACATAGGCCTGAAAATTCATGATAAGACTTGAATTATTGGAGGGGACTTTGCTTGTGCTTTCTCCACATGCATAGATGCATGAATCTATCGGATGCCTGTCCACACCGGTCTTCAAAGCTACGTCATATCAGGAATAAAATAGGGGGGAAAGCTATCCTGTTCCTCCATTAAGTGATACAATAGTGCTAGTTACCACATTTGGCATATCCTCTTACTCAGGTTACTGTAGAATGATGTTCTTGGGCAATGGAAAACATACAATTCGAAATGCCAGGGCAAATGAACCACTAGCCTTTCAAACTAGTACAACGAGATGAGTGCTTGCTCCTCGCTGGCAAAAATTGTATATTTTAAGGCTGTCGATTCATGTACAGCATCAGATAAAATTTAGCCCATCTTTTCGTTCCTGCATTATACCTGGCTACATGTTGGCTCGTGAACTTATTTTAGTATTGCTTAAGTATAGTATAACAATAGCATTGTCACTAATAATTTAATGTTTGTTTCCTGATGGACTAACAAACTAAGATGACACTTGAAGTCAACATACTGATGCAAACATATAATCTAGCACAGGTAAAATATGTTCATGATTCATGATTGAGCTTTTTGCATGCAGTAGCATGTGTCCTTATAACCCAACAACATACTTTTTAAAGAAAGAATATCTGATCCAACAGTACACCGATTGTATCTTTTTGCAAACTAGTAGACAGCAAGGCAAATAGTGTACTGACCAACGATACAAATATCGGAACCGGAGAAAAACCCGCCCGGCGGTCGGTAACGGTAACCGAAAAACCCAGAAAAAACCGGTCAAATTTTGAATATGGAAAATTGAATTGGGGATGTTTTAAACCCGGTAACCGGAACGGTTACTGCCCAAAATCGGAAAAACTGCTTCAAAAAAACCGGAAAATTGAATTGTAGATGTTCTAAAAAATGTTGGGACTTGTTATACAATAATTCAAGCATATTTAGCTTATACAATAGGTAATCTAGCACAAAAAGGTCTAAACCAACCTAGGAAGTGCATTATGCAGTCATAAATTTCAATTTAAATTTGAAAAAATTCGAGCGGTTTGTTCCTCCCGGTTTTTTTGGTAACCGCTGGTTTTTTTCCCTTGGTATTGACTATACTCATTTATGTGATAAATATGATTAGTTATGTGTACAATCGAGTAAATTGCGTCAGATCTGTTCCCTAATGCTCCGATGATATTCAACTTAACTTTTGCTATTGCCACAACTTTCAGGGTACTAGGGTAGTGATCATTTGACTCTTGAACTCTTAGTTCATATTTTTCAGAACAAAGTGCTTCTAAGAGTGTTCCTTCTTACGCTGTAAATAATCTGACTAAACCTGACTCATGAGCCTAAACAACTCTGAATCATGTTAGTTCACTACGAGAAGCACTATATAGTTACAGCAGGGCAAGTAAAAACACATAGAGACCAAGCGGTTACAGCCTGTAGTCATGAAGAGTCACAGAACCATTTTTTGCATGCATCTGATGTTATAACACGGGGAAAGTAAGATACATTGGTCCAAGAAGGCTTCAGAGAAAGCAAAAAAAACTACTCAAGGGAAACTGCATGGCTGTGAAGAATTACAGTATGTAACCTGGTAGCATCTACCATCCACATTTTACACAAAATTTCGGAGCATCTTGGCTGATACATCTCCTTCGTGGATCTTGATACTCGGTAAGTTCTCTCAGGATGAGTTGCTAAATTTCATATCTGGAGCTTGTTTGTTGGTACCTGAAATTCATCAGCCATCTACTTTATTGGGACAAGAACATTGTGCAAAATTCAGTGACCTCTCTCAAGTTTAGCATGAAAGTCAAGTTACATCTACTGGCCATCTTTCATGCTTCAGCCCCATTTCTCCCTGTAGTATTGGTCTCCTTGCCGCTACCATCCAAAAATTGTCTGCTTTTTGTTTGCGCTGAAGAGGGTGCCCTAAAATGTTGGTTCTCACCCTGGAAGAATTAAGAAAGTTGAATTAGTAATGCACACAAGAACCAAACAAATATCGCTTCTATCTGTTTGTTATTATTTGTGAATTGCTACCTGCGTAATGATCTGTATTTGTGGATCACCCGTGTTTTCTCCCTGTCTAGCTTCCTTTCTCAGACTCTCTTGCTGTTGATTCGTTATGCCTTGTTGCTCCTGCACCATGTTAGCCATGGACCCTGAATCCTGAGGGGCCAGGTTTGGCCTAACAGGAAGACCGGCCAAAGATGCAAACGGTGGTACACTAGATGCTGACGAAGGATTTGCTTGCCCAGGGACTCCAAACATTGGCAAGGCGTTTGGGCCAGGGATTCCAAGACCTTGTGGTGTCGCACCTGGGATCATTGGGCAAGGAAAGTGAGCGCCAGGCATGGGCGGAATCGGAATCCTTCCGGTGCTGTTCATGTCGAAGACACCCATCCCATACCCCAATCCCATGCCGAGATGAGGGAAAAGAGCCATCGGAGGAATTTGCAAGTGCTGCATGGCTGGCGGCAGCAGCATCGGAGGAATGCATAGGCCAGTTCCCATGGACATCATCTGTGTCGAGAGAACCACACCTTCTCAATGCATCTATGTATAGATTTACCAGGCAGAATCATGCTACATTTGGCATGAGGCAGTTTCAGTGTACCTGAACTTGAAGCTGAAGGGTTTTGAGGTACTCTATTGCTTCATCCAGCATTGAGGCTTTGTCAATCTACAAAAGATAATATGCCTGATTTTACCGAATGTCCTTGACATAAAGACACCCCGTGAGGAAGCAAGATGATAGAATGGCTTAGCTTTACCTTGTTGCAGTTGGGAATGAGCTCCTGCAGAGCACGCATTTTTTCATTGATCCTGTCCCTTCTCCTCTGCAGGTTTGTTGCATAACACAGTACAGTCAATACAATTGCAGCATGAGATTGAAGGAAAGGATCATACGACGATCAACGCATTGGGATGTGGCCTGCTTACCCTTTCTGACAAATTGTGGACCTCAGCGATGCGGCTGCGTTTCGCGCTTCTGGTGGCAGATCTTCTCAACACTCCGGACTCATCGTCAAGATCCTGAAGGGAACCAATTTTACGATAGGTATGGCCAGTTCCTATACACTGCATCTCATATCGTTTACTTACTTCATCTTGACTAGCTGAACAGTCCGCCTGGCTCTTCTGCTTCTGCTGGCGCCAGGACTCATCGTTCCTAGCGCCATTGCCGGAGCACACCGACGAAGTCGCCACCGTGGCCTCGCGTGCCTTTCTTGCCTCATCCGTCTTCACAGGCACAGCCATATTGTTGCCAACTTTGTCACGAGGCATCTCTTGCTGCAGGTTGCCACCCGTTGCCGTTGGAGCAGCCGTGGACGCGAACCGCACCTCCTTTGGCTGCGGCCACACCGTCCTCTGATCGGCTAACACGGGGGCGTTTCTTGGCCCGCTCGCCGTCTGGACAACCGTCGACTCCATGCGGTTGCTTGCGGTGGCATTGGACGCCTTGTCGGTGCCTTGCTGCCTCTGTGCGCTCTGCAGGCTTGCCCTTGCCAGCGCCGCCGGCCTGGAGAAGAGCGAGAAGTTCATCACGCCCTCGCGGCTGCCGCTCGGCCGAGGCTGCTTGGCAGCATCAAGCTCTGCCTGTGGCTCGGAGGTCCGGGCGGCGGGAACCGATAACCCGTGGCTTTTCTTGGAGGGTTCTCTGCTGCTGGTGGCAACTGGGGTACTTCTGATGCTGGTGGCGTTGTGATTAGAAGGTGGCAGAGAGCCGAGGTTGGCCGCCGCCGCTTGGAGCTCTGAGAAAAAATCCGAGCAGTAGTCGGCTGCCAGAGCAGGGGCGGTGTTGTCGTCGTCGTCGATGATGGGGTAATGGATCCAGGGGACGGTGTCATCATCCCCGTTGTCATGGGTGGCGTCTAAGCCGGGAGCGAAGTCATGAACTGACGGCGCCATGCCTACGGCGCCAAAGACGCCGACCGTCTTGGTGAACACCGCCGCGGTGTCGCCACTGGGCTGCTTCTCTCGGCCTCTGCTGCTGCTGGTGCCGCCATAGCCGAAGGGCGGGAAGGCGGCCTGCGGGTGCGGGTGCTTCCTCCGCGTCCGCCCGTGCACCATCGCCTGCCCGTTCTCCCACAGCAGCTCGTCAAACTCGTCGCCGTCAGACCTGCAATCACACACGGAGGCACATGCATCAGCACTAGCGTTGCACACAGCCAAGAACCGATCAAAAGCATCAACTTGATTGGAGGAGAAGGACCGAGCTGGGTCCACTCACATCTCCGGGCAGGCAGGGTGGGAGGGACAAGTGGGAGATCGACGCACAGGCTCCCGGCCGGAGGTGCAAGCAGAGATCAGCTACTGGCCGAATGCGACGGCTAATCGGTTTGGTCCTGCTGCTTCTTGTTCCTAGCTTGCCGCAGGAGGGAGGGAGCTCTCGGTGGGAGAGGTGAAGTGAGCAGCGAGCGCGAGGGCAGTAGCTGCACTGTTGCTCTGTGTGAGATAAGCGGCAGGCAGGGACGATGGGGGACCTAGACAAGCAGTGCAGATAAGCGCGCAAATGTGCAACGCAGCAGCGGGTTCTCTGCACCCGCCCCACGGTATGTGTATCCGTCCACTGTAGTCCTAGTATCTTCCTTGTATTTTCCGCCCTTGGATTTATGCTCCCCACCTCTCACTCTAGCTAGCTAGGTCGACGTATTTCAATACTAGGCTCTGATCCCATGCTAGCCAGCAACAGATCGAACCCTTGCAATTTACTAGGATACTAGCTTATTGTGGAGGCTCGAGTATATCATTCTTTTCGCATAGTGATCGAGTGTCGCACCAGTTGGAATACAGTTAGTTAGCTTGTTTACCATCGCCCTTTTTGCTATTGTTTAGTGTTTACTAATCTGTTGATCATTCACAATTCACCTTATTTGCAGCTACTACGTATGTGGTCTATGTAGTACTATGTACTCTACCAAGCTAGCGAGCTGCGATGCATGGAATGGATGATCGGGTGATTGGATGGGACCAAATCAATCAAAGAAATGACGTGCAACGAGAGCACTGCTGCAGCTCGTGCCCTGCGAGCAGTGTGTGTGTTTTATAATAGAAGTACAACACCATTTAGGAATGTATATAGCTATTACACTATTATTAGCTAAAAATTTAAAACAAAAAATGGCTAAAAGCCAACAATGACAAACAAATTGTCATGCAAAGGCTAGCCTAAAAAAACCATCTAGTCCCGCCTCTGGGACCAACCAGGAGATCGTCCACACGCGAACAGCAGCTGCGCAGCAAAGAGGTGATGATGCGCTAGTCTCCGCAGCGACGTCTCAAAGAAGGGATACGATTTACGTCGTCGTCGCCGGATCCAACCAGTGAAGGTCAGATCAGGGGTTTTTACTTCAGAGCTCAGGTACTGGTTCTCCAAAGCAACACCTTCAAGAAGGTAACGCCGCTCAGGTTGACGTCGTTGCCGGATCCAACCAATGAAGGCTAGATCAAGAGTTTTCACTTCGGATCGAATGTACCAGCGCTCCGAGACCACACCACAGTATGACCTCGTCGTTGGATCCAACCAATAAAGGCCATATCGCCGAGATGATGTTCACAGCATCCTCAACGGCCAACCACTGTCAGCATCAAAGGAAGGCGACATCCATCGCAACCCACGCGTCAGCTGGTTGACAACCGTCCACTGGAAAGGAGTCGAGCGCTACACAAGTCATCGCCACCGAGCCGTCGCGATCTCTACCAACTGCGTCAAATCTGGATCTGCACTGCGCCACCTATGTCATCATGCCATCGAGGCATCGACGAAGCCGCGCTGTCGAAAGAAGTCGGTGGAGAAAGGGCTCCGGATCGCCACGCTTGAAGACGAGTCGGTGGAGAAGGCCTGTAGATCCAACCCCGACGAAAGTCCACACCGTTAGAAATCGACGGACAAACGTCAGACGATATAGATCAGACTCCACCACCGAGAAGAAAAAGTCCCGTCGCCGTCACTGGCCGGCCGGCGACCGCCGACGGCAGCAACGAGGAGAGGGAGGAGGAGGAAAAGGGGGCTAAGGTTTTTAGGTGGAGGAAGAGCTTCTATGGAGAATTCAAAGCATCAGACCGATGGAACTCGAGTAGCATGCTGTTAATATCAGGCAGCTGCACAAGGACTGCACACATGCATATGTACTTGTTGATACCGATCCATCTGCGACCATGACATGAATGAGGGCCTGCACTGCAGAGCATCTGAGCATGTAACTAACAACTGCAGTCCCAGCGGGGGTGCGTGGCTGGGGCTGGGACTCACTCTCCCTGCAAAGCCAGAAGCGGCATCGCTGCCACACGAGGACACACTCTGAATATGTGTGGGGGGGTCGGTGTTGGCGATGACTGATGATGAGAGTACTTGAGGACACACTGAAGAGCTTCCATTGATAAAAGAAAGGTGCCGGTGATGATGTGTGGCTACAAAACGTGGGAAATCTGCTCCCATCAGCCACACATGTACTACTGCATACAACAACTAATTGTTGATTGATCCTGAAGAGAGAGGATTTATGCATGTTTTGACTTCCACTCGCTTAATTAATTGCCCATGGCTACTGAGATCAATCACCATCACAGGATTTCACGTATCCGTAGTCCATTCTTCGGTGTCTTTCTTGGGAATCGGGCATGCGTAGTGCTGGAGGCATTAAACACATGATTATCGGGGAAGTTTCGCCGTTGGTTACCATCGGTAGGGTTTTGATAAAATTTTATATCGGATAAAAAAAATCGATTTATCTATTTTTCATTCAAATTTAATTTTAAATTCAAAATTTAGATAAATTTACTATTTACATCTGAAAGATTCAAATTTTAATTGAAAATTTTCGTTCAAACTTTTGCCGAAATATCCGGTAACCACCGGTTATGGCGGTTACCGGTTCTATCGGCGAAGCCTAAAAATTTTCGAAACAATATAGTTTTCTTGAGAGAGAGTATGGCCTGTTTTTTGTCGGCTATCCTATTTTCAATTGGTGACGCCGGTGCATCACAATGCGGGCAATCAGGTGTACACGACTCACGGGCATGCTATAATCTAGTTGTAAAAAGGCTAGATTTGTTTTTGCTAATACAACACCTTTTCACAATGTATTTGCACTATTAACCACCTACGAACCATATTTGCAAATATGGCACTGTTACCGCACGGCCACCGTGCGGTGGCCTCTCCCCGCTTTACACGTTGACTCGCTGTCGTCTTGGCGTAACGCCGAGCCGCCGCCACGTGGCCTCCCCACCAGCAGCCCGCCGCCACGTGCCACCATGTCAACTGTTGTTGCCAGCTTGTGGCGACGACAAGCTGTTGTCAAGACGTCGCCGTCTTGGCAACGCTCCTTGGGCCGCCATGTGTCTAGGTTAGAAGGTTAGGTTTAGTTAGGGTTTGGCTGTAATTAGGGTTTGTTGTTTGTACGAATTTTAAAATACAGTAAATGAGTTCAAAAAATTATAAAATTTTATGTGGAGCGTCCTGACACAGTGTACTTGCTTGTGTAAATTTGCCATAATTTTATTCACTCATAATTTTTCTCGCTATTTCGTATAAGTGTCCTGTTTGTGTTGGTGATATGCCCTAGAGGCAATTATAGAGACGATTGTATCACGTTTATGTTTATGAGTTACTGAATAAATATTATTCTGTTCCTTGAATGAATCATTGGTTATGAAGATTAACAAGTATGTGACTTGTTGGTGAAACTCTTTTAGCCTATATGATGTCGTTCTAAATGAATCCCTGGTCGGAACACTAGTGACTATCGATCAGCACATGTATTGATTGATGACCATGTTTTACCGGTCATGGATATAGGGATGTCGAATCAATAATGTGAACACATGTTAGAGAACATGGGGTTGGATTGACTCACCTTGAGACACTATTGAGATTATTATGATTTAATGTGTTGTCAGTTGGTCTCAAGCAATGATGATGTATAATCCTTAGACCTGATGTTTCCTACATGTATAATAGTATACTTAGGGGTTGCCAAACGCTACTCTGTAACTGGGTAGTTATAAAGTTAGCTTTCGGGTATGCTATGAAACATGCGGAGAAGTGTGACTGGTCGGATATGAGATTTGCCCCTCCTAATATAACAAGAGAGATATCTCTGGGCCCCTCGATGTAATTCATTAGTTTAGTGGTAATTAATCAGTCGTAATTAGTTTAGTGGTTATCAGTCCGGTATATTATATTAGTGCAAATTAACTACTAGCAGTTAGTTTAGCGGTAAATAATTACTCGTAATTAATTTTTGAAAATTGTTGGTAATTAATTAATTATTCATATTTAATTACGCATATGTAATCCATCACTTGCATACAATTTATCGTATTTAATTATACATATGTACCGCAGATGGGGTTGTTGCGGCTTTAGGTAATTTCGAACATGCAAGACTTGTTAGTGTTTTATGGCGATGATCTCGTACGGGCTGGACTTGACGAGTTAGACCCGTAGACATGTCAGTACAAGGTGGTCCGAGCGGAGAGGCTCGACGCGATGAATATTCACGAGCTTCAAAGCTGCATCCGGAGGGAGTTCGGCACGGAAGCAACGATGAAGAAAGTTGTGATCGAGGGGATCACCCGCACGAATGATGTGTGGGAGCTCGTTAAGGTGACTAGAAGTGTAGCATGGAGCCAGTATATGCAGATTGCCTCTCAGCCTGAGATGACTATTTACGAGAAGCCGTGGTGTACGTGAATTTCGTACCCAGGGCGTCGGGCCACCTTGATGATGCTAGGGCCTCTACAAGCGGGCAAGCGCAGCCTGAGCCTGAAGACGGCAACACGGAATGTGCTGCCTCGGAGGGAAGACTCGCGCATAATTTTGTGCGAAATGAGGGGACAGAATCGTGGTAGTCGGTCTGCATTGACTGCCACGAGTATCTACCGGACCAGTCTTTTGGGTTGGAGTCCGATGAGAACACTGACCCAAGCTTGGATAGTAGCGACGATGACGCACACCAGGTCGGTGGTTCAACTGGGGGAATTGTGTCATCAGAGGTGCCTTACGTGGCATCGAGACATGATGATGTCGCAGTGCGTTCGCTCGTACTGTCGCAATAAGAAGACTCCCACTGGGGTTTTGATGCCGACAACCTCTTAGTTGAGCAGCGCTTTCCTAGCAAGGAGGCCATGCAACAAGCTATAGCACAGTACGCCTTGTCCATCAGCCTTGTGTACTGAGTGCACCGGTCCAACCCAAGACATTATGCGGTGAAGTGCGCAGTGGAAGCCTACCCTAGCAAGGCCAGCGCTCACCGAGCAAAGATCTTCGGCTTGGTATTCGCGGTCAAGGCGGTGACCGACTACACTTGCGAGCTTAGCGAGCCCCTGCGGCAGCATCGGAACGTGACTTCCGCATATGTGGCAAACCTCATCAAGCACCTAGTTGCGGCGATGTGTCTATCTCCCCCAAGCTACTAATATCGGAAGTCGCCAATCAGGTTGGTTATCCAGTCAGCTACAGCAAGGTCCGACGAGCCAAATAGAGGGTCATCGAGTCCATGTATGGGACATACGAAGAAGCGTACAACCATGTACCGAGATTGTTTCACCAGATTGCTGAATCAAACCCTAGCATGTACATAAATAAGCTTGACCGTGAAGATGCTGAGAGAGGGCCCAATCGCTTCATACTAGGTCGGGGTGTTCTGGGCTTTCGCTCAGGCCATCGGGGGCTTCCAGTTTTGTCGTCCCGTGATGACAATGGATGACACTTCCCTCACGAGGAGGTACAAGGGCACCATCCTCATCGCAGAAGTTTGACTCTATCTGGGGAGACCTCGAACACCAGTCTACAAGGCATACAAGAAAGTCCACTTCGGAGGTACTGGAGGGAGAGCAATCTCGCAGTGCCATAAGTTTCTCGGAGTGGATTAATGGCCACGCTCCTGAATTGGAGAAATGGTCCATTCGCAATGACACAAACGGTGCAAGGTACAGGATTATGACGACCAACATGTCCGAGGTGTACAACAGCATCCTCAAAGGTGTGTGGTGCCTCCCTATCACTGTGATCGTCGAGGAGACATAGACTCGTATTGTTGGTTATTTCATCAATAGAGCCACCGCAGCCAAGCGACAGATGGAGGAAGGCAAGTAGTGGTCCGAGAACATGCAGATACACATGGACCAGAAGATGGAGAAGGCCCAGATGCACGACATCTGGGTGATCGATGGCCTCAGGAGGAAGTACGAAATCAGGCTTCGGTAGAAATACGTCAACAGTCATGCTAAGGGGGAAAAGAAAATAAGCATGCACCTTGGGTGATGTGGCGACATGCACCTGCAACAAGCCAAAGCTCCTGCACAAGCCATGCTCGCACGTGTACAAGGCATGTGCGTAGATGAGGCAGATGTGTACGCCGTACATTTTCGAGTACTACAACATGCAGCACTTTTTCGGTACATGGAGTGCGGAGTTTCACTTGTATGGCTTGGAAATGAACTACAATGATCTTTGGCCGGACATAGTGCAATGTGGTCCGAACAAGGACTTGAAGACAATAGGGAAGGGGCGACGACAGACGCGGCGCTTCCGGAACGACATGGATGCCAGCTAACATACCAGTATTAGCCGCATAAACAAGTGCAGGATATGCAAGACCCCTGGGCACTCAACAAAGGATAGTCCCAACAGACCGAGCTCGTCCGGTTGTTATTCGGTGTCGTATTGTAATGTTTTCTCCGCCCTGTTTTCTTATGTACATCGAAAGTTGTATGAGTTATGCATAATTTGCATCCTTACTATGTTTTTCACTGTACGGTGCACTTACATCCTTACTATGTTTTTCTTATATCGCAGGAAATGGACGACTTCGAGGGGAACTGGCTATGTCGTTGCGGTGACTAGATGCACACACCTCCGGACATGATAAATCCAACTACCCTCATGAATAACATTGTTAAATAGGACGCTCTTTAATACTGTATTGTACGCCAGGCTAGATAAGATTGTGCATGAACCAACCGAGAAAAATGTGTGGCGTGCATATCATATAACGATGAACCGTAGCCTTCGAAACGCACACGAGTCAGAGGTTACAATACATTGTTATATGATCTGCATGCCATGCATTTCCCTCAGCTTATCTAGCCTGTCGTACAATACTGTATTAAAGAACATCATCCACATTGATCCGATAAATAAACAAAGAGTGTCATATTCGATCGGGTTACATGTGATAATACCCCTCCTTCTTCATCCTGATTGTAATAAATCCGCGCGTGTTTCATGTAATGCTTGTAACACTTGAAATATCGACAATTATCTGTATGAAAACGTACATTGTAACTTCATTGTAAACCCTAATTCTGTTATGAGCACTTCGTGCGCGAATTCATGAAACCCTAATTAGAACGTGACCTCGCTCTGCAAAGCAGGAGATGTCCACACTCTACAAAGCAGGGCGTGACCCGACGAGGCAGCTTTGCGTAGCGACGTGACCCGATAAGGCAGCTTTGTGCAACGACGTGACCCAACGAGGCAGCTTTGCATAGCGATGTGATTTGACGAGACAGCTTTACGCAGCGACGTGACCCAACGAGTCCACTTCGAAGGGGGCGTCGCACGGTCGTGAAACACATTCGTGCCTCATTGCAATGGAGCCGCTACAGCGTTAGTCAGCCAGGACCTCCACACCAACAACACTACCTAGATAACCTGGACAAGGAGAAGGAATGGAAGCACATCCTTGAGCTCTTGAAGGACTAGGTGGGTCCCGAAGAGACTGTGCTCACCACAGGGCGTATAGTCAGTTGCCTTACACATACCACCCACCTTCCGGGTTGAGCCGCGCTCCCCCTCCTATCCCCGATGAACGCCCTCCGGAAGGGCCCCCAACGGGGGTGGTGCCACCCATTTGCTAGTGTCGGGACACCTGCAAGTGCGTCAAATCAATCGAACTGCCCCGACCGCAGGTTTGACAGATCGAGCCACAGGCAGCCGGTAATGAAATCGCATTTCAGTGCACACCACTATTTTGCTTTTCGTTATGCCGTAACCATGTCTCTCTTTCCACCGCAGTCTCCGCTACGCCTATGCGACTTCAGCCAGTGGATCGACGATAAGATCCACCCCTACGACATGTCGATGCTGCTGACATAGAAGAGCTGGGCCAAGGAGGACTGGGAGGGCCGTGAAAGGTGTCTCGAAGAGCTGCAGGCTGAGATGGACGAGAAGGAGAAGCGGGAAAGGATGAGCGAGGAGTGGGAGTGCGAGCATGCCAGGCGACGTGAGGCCGAGAGGGAGCGGAAGAGGGCCATCACGGCGAGAGCTAAGACGCAAGGCGAGGAGTACAACACCGAGCTGGGCCGCATGTCCCATGTATTTCTAATTCCCTAAAGGCATGCGTGTACCGTCCTTGGTTCATTAGCTTGCGTGCCATGTAATCCCCTTGTCGGATCAACTGTTGTGTTGTTATCGTTGCGTTATTTCTCTAAAGTTCTCCAATGGAGTTGCAATGCAACTAATTTTTGGAGCTCATTCATACATTAGAGTCCGACACTCTGTCAAAATCACTATTGGCCATCTCATCGGCCAAAGATTGTCTCCAGAAAGCTATGCATTCTCGTTGTTTAATAGAAGATGTAACCCAGTGTTGACGCCAAAAATCAACACACGAGGTCGCAAATAACTAGATTGCTTCACTTTCGTAGAAGCGCACGACTAGTTTTCAAGCAAACTAGCAAAGGGGATAATTCTTCAATTACGGCGAAGAACCGGCTGTTTTACAAGCAAGAACAGCAAAGGATAGCTACTTCAATCTCGCAGGAGCACGCGACTGGTTTACAAGCAAACTAGCAAAGCATAGCTACTTTACTCTAGACCTAGATGCAAAAAGTAGAAAAAATAGTAGATGCAAATTGTGTTGATCGATTGGTGATGATTTCAATCAGCCATGACCCTCTTCTACTTAAAGGGCGGCATGTCTTAGCTGTGGGAGCTCAGGACTCCTAAACCAAACCAAATTTACAGATACGGTTCGGTTATGATCTCCAAACCTTCTATAATTGACATATGTTTCCTATCTAGTCACGTCAATTCCCTTAAGGAACTCCTGAGAGATCTTGGATGCTTGGCGAAAAATCCCATGGGAGATCATGAGGAAATTCCCGTGGGAGGTCCTGAAGAGGTCTTCGAGGGAGGTCCTAAGGAAGTCCTCGTGGGAGGTCCACGCGGGAGGCCTTGAGGAGGTCCCAAGCGGTCTTGATGAAGCTTGAGGTCTTGAACGGTCCTAATGAAGCCGCGCGGATGCTCCTGGGGAAGTCTTGAATGGTCCTGATGAACCCTGAGGAGGTCTTGAATGGCCCTGATGAAACCGCGTAACGCTCCTGAGGAGGTCTTTGGATGCCCCAGATGAAGCCACGCAGCGCTCCCGAGGAGGTCTTGGACGGCCCTCATAACGCCGTGTAGCGCTCCTGAGGAGATCTTGAGTGGTCCTTATGAAACTGCGAATCGCTCCTGAGGAGGTTTTGCGCGGTCCTAATGAAGCCACGTGAGCACCCTTGAAGAGGTCCTGGGCGGCTCTGATGAAGGCGCACGAGTATCCCTGGGGATGTCTTGTGCGGCCTTAATGAAGCCACGTGAACGCCCTTGAGGAGGTTCTGGGCGACTCTGATGAAGGCGCGCGAGAGTCCCAGGGAGGTCTTGTACAGCCCTGATGAATCCACGTGAGCGCCTTTGAGGAGGTCCTGGGTGGCTCTGATGAAGGCACGCGAGAGTCCTTAGGGAGGTCTTAGGCGACTCCGATGAAGCCACGCAGCACTCCGGAGGAGGTCTTGAGCAGCCCTGATGAAGGTGCGTGAGCACTCCTAAGGAGGTCCTAGGCGATTCTGATGAAGCCACGTAGCACTCTGGAGATCTTGAGTGGCCCTGATGAAGGCGCACGAGCACTCCTGAGGAGGTCCTGGGCGGTTCTGATGAAGCCACGCAGCACTCCTGGGTTGGTCTTGGCCGATCTTGATGAGGCCATGTGAATGCTCCTGAGGAGGTCTTGAGTGGCCCCGATGAGACCACGTAGCGCTCCTAGGGAGGTCTTGGCCGATCCTGATGAGGCCACGTGAATGCTCCTGAGATGTCTTGGGCGCGTTTTTCCTTGTCCTCATGACCTTCTGCTTTACAAAGACCAGCCCTTGGACGTTTTGCAAGGATTACCCTTTTGAACCAAGACCTCCTGTTTTACGAAGACCACCCTTTTGGTCGTTTTACAAGGACCACCCTCTAGGTCCTCCTAGGAGGTCTTGGCGAATGTTTTCTAGGACCACTCAGGACGTCCCCTAGGACCTCCAAGGAGGTCTTTTGAAGAGATCGTTCAGGACCTCCCGGACTGTTCACCGAAGTACTGTAGCGAGGAAGTCTTCTGAAGGCGAGGAGGTCGTTTTTTAAGTTTGAAGCCAGGACCTCCCAGGAGGCCTTCGAAGAGGTCGTCCAGGACCTCAGGAGGTCTTTGAGGCCAATCTGCCTTCCGATTCAAAACCAAAATTAGTTGAATCAGCGGTTGCTTTACATTCCTTGTTGTCAGACCGAATCAGCATTGCAACGACCATTATAGATGCCAAATCTTGTCATCAACACCCAGGATGTTTATATACAAGCACGTCTTCAGAAAGCTATGCATTGTCACTGTTTAATAGAAGATAAGTAGGAAAAAATATAGCATATTTGGAATATCCCACAACCTTCTCTACACCGCTAATATATCTTGCTGTCAAGACATGTATGTCACCAAAATGTAACTCAAGATGTTTACATACAAGCACGTCTCTAGAAAGCAATATATTGTATATCGATGTCTCCAATGGAGCTACAATGCAGCTTTTTTTTCAGTGCATTCCAAGTCACATGAAATCATGAAACCCTAATTTCCGAAACTTAAAATCCAAATTTTCGCGACCTAAATCCGTAATTCTGGAGACAATTCCAGAACACATATAAAATTATCAAAACAGTACACAATCAAGTCCACTGCGTGAGGAGCCTTAAAAAACTTCATATTTTTTGGAGCTCATTTTCTACATTTACAAATTCGTATAAACAGTACACTTATATGAAATTGTGAGAAAAATTCTAAACGAATAAATTTATGGTAAATTTACACAAGCAAACACACTGTGTCAGGAGGCTCCACATAAAATTTCATAATTTTTTGAACTCATTTGCTACATTTAAAAAATCCCTCAAACACAGCCGAAACCAAAACCCTAATCGGGGAGGTAAAATCAGGATGAGTAAAATTATGAAAAAAAATTACACAAGAAAATACATCATGTTAAGGGCATTCACAAAAAATTTCAAATTTTTTGAACTCATTTGCTATATTTTAAAAATGGTACGAACACATCCAAAACCCTAATCCGCCGATTAGGTTAAAACCCTAATCGGGAGGAACATGTGGCGGCGGGCGGCCATTCACATGTCGGCGGCAACCACACCATACGTTGGTCTTGGCAACGCCACAAGACGATGGTCTTGCGGCTGCGGCGACGTGTCAAGCGAGAGCGGCTACCGCACGATGGCCGTCGGCGTGAATGCTATTTTGCAAATATATATATATATATATATATATATATATATATATATATATATATATATATATATATATATATACACACGATGGCTATTTATGTAAATACGACACGAAATCGTGCTAATACTGTAAAAAATTCCCACCCAAAATCGGTTGTATTTGTACTCGTGTGTAAACAATCTGCGATCTACAAGAGCGTTTGCACGGCTGATGCGTGTAGTATCTCTTGGAATTCTACTGGGAACGATATAATTCTATACTGCCAATTGGTACATAGCTGCATGCCTTTTCTTATCCGCTCAAAGAGTTGGTTCTAGTCGTAATTGGGACAACTGCATGAATTATATTGCAATATCTGTCATTCGGTACGTGTACGACAAGATATCATGTTGATTGTTGCTTATTATCCCAACGTCACCGAAGAAAATTGTCAATTAATCGTACGCTACTGAGCCGATATGCCTTATTGTCGGGTCTGGCTTTGAATACCCGAAATCCTCATATGTATCATACTAGTCCTATAATTAGTGACTAGTATATACATGTACAACATTGACAATCATTTTCATACACAATTCATACATTCAATAGGTCTTAATCTTAAGCGATACATAGCAAGTTACATTACAAGGGCCGACCGGCCAAATAAGTTTGAGTACCAAAAGAGAGCAGAGGAAAGCATAGTAAATAAATTAAAATGGTCAAGTGGTATGCCTCATACATCTCACAAGCAACCGACAAGGACTAAGCCCTAAAAAGACTCGTCGTACCCTCCGGTACTGGGTGCGGAATATGCGTCATCAGGGATCGTTTATTACTCATACTCTAAGCAACAATTTAAGCAAGATTAAGTACATTGTGTACTCAACAAGACTCGTAGTGTATCACAACATAATATAAATGCATTGCTAAACAAGGAATATGGCTCTACGCTACAGTTATTTTCAGCATAAAAGCAAGTTTACATTTGCAATATCGATATGTAATAATTTGCAATGGGAATTTAAAGAGCGATTAACATGTAATGAAATAACATGTATATAACTTTAATAAGAGTAAGTCACAACCCTCATTAGCTGTGAACATCAAATCATTTTTAGCCATAGACATGGCACATATGTCAACAACAATCCATCCCATCATTTCCAACAAAAAAACATTTTTGCAAAAAGTGAACATTATACCCAATGTGGCTGCACTAAGCATGCTCATGACCACGAGCACGGATATTTAAATAGATTTACACTCTACAGAGGTGTACAACTTTACCCATATGATATAAACTCTCTAGTTTATTCGGTATCCGTCGATACCATCACACACAACCTGATAGTATGTAGTCTAGAGTTCATAGCAAAGCCTTTACATCACCTAGTCCTAACATTGCACCCGCCCGACGAATGATAAACCCTCACTTCAGCAGATACCCTCCCTTCAGTGAGGTATTTACTATTGAATCGGAAGGCTTTGGTCCCAACACCTCGGTGAAGGGACTCCCTTCGAGCAAACCGTCCTGGAATGCCCTTACTACGTACTATGGCCTACCAAAATGCATGTCCGGTCCTAGATAACTTAATTAGCTAAGGCTGTCCCATACTAGCACATGTGGTTGTATGTTTAGGCTTAGATTGGCGGCACCAATGTTCGGTCCTTAATCAACCCGGGCGAGAATTTCCCCCTATCTACATGCGAGATCACACTCTCACATTCCATAGTTCATAATATAACCCGTTCGCACAAAAAACTAGGTTTTTCAATTTTATTTTTATACCAAACTAAAAGAGGTTGCCCCTCTGGTCCAACATTTCACAATCACCCAAGTCCATGCGCAAAATTTACCGAATATTCAAACCTAGTGAAAACTAGAGCATGACTAAGCATCTATACGATACACATAAATGAAATATACCCAAATTGACATTAGCTACTGTCTACACCATGTCCTAAGGGCTACAGCAGTAAGGATAACAATATCACAGGGAGGATTCGTGCATACAATAGGAATTTAACTACTGTTACCCATGAACATAGTAATTTCTAGCCAAACATACACGTATGCATAATAATCTTTGCAAACAAAATATAATAATTAAAATAGTAGGTTCAAAGTGATCAAAGGGTGTGCTTTCCTTGCTCAGGTTGCTCTAAGTGTGGTGGCTGCTTGATCGTCGTTAAATTCGTTCGCGATTCCGATGTCTATTCGAAAGAACAGAGAAAAACTATAAATAATAAAATAAAATAAACAAACACTAACAAAATTAAATTACTTTTGTATATTCATAAATAGCATGATTTATATGAATTTAGAAAAAGAACCATTCAATTTGGAGTTCATATGCAAAAGTTATAAGCATTTGAATTTTGTTCGATTTGAAAATTCAAGAAAAATAGAAAACGTGATGACGTTGAAGGCGTAATTTCTAAAATTATGCTTTCTAACAGAGGAGACGTACTTCCTTTGAACTGAAAGGGGCTTTTACTTTTTTCCTTTTTTTTTTCTAAAAATCAATTTCTTACATGTGGGTCCTACATGTCAGTCTCTCGAGTTTTTAATTACGTTTTAATTAAGAAAAATAGTAAATGGTCCCACATGTTTGTGACTCATTAGCTAATAACTAAGTAATTAACCTTAACCTAATTTTATCCCGAGTTAAGATCTAACAGGTGGGGTCAGGTCTATGGTGAACCGGGCTCATGAACACGTTTTCAAGGCAGTGGGGCCCGTATGTGAGTGATTGTTTTTAAAACCCAGTTATTTTATACTCTGGAATAATTTACTGGTTGGTCCCACATGTCATTGAGTTACTTTACTTAACTACTTGGATTAGCAGTAATCTAATCTACCAATAGGGCCCACTGGTCAGAGAGAGAGAGAGAGAGAGCTGGGAAGGGCAAGGCAGGCTCTGGCCGAGCTTGTTTTTTGGGCTCGCCGATAGTGAGGCAGGCACGTGGGAGCTCAAGAATGGGATGTGGAGGGTACGGCGATGTTTTGGGAGGTGACGATGAGAAGTGAGGCGGCCAGAACGGCGACGGTGTCCAGCGGTGGCGCAAAGCAGAGCTGCGAGGGGAAAGGGAAAAAGGAACTGGGAAGGCTCCAATGAACTCAAGGATTGGCTTCTGGGGTAGCTATCGATGCGAACATACGCGGCTTAGGAACCAACGGTCACCGGAGTGGCGGTGATGGCGACTTCCGCAGTGGCGTTGTGAGCGGCAACGGTGACAACGAAGTAAACTACTCGTCCGAGGCAAAATGAAAGGCGCAAGATGATTAGGGGCTGACATGAACATGATGGTGATGATGACGATGACAGAGAAGTATTGGAATGACTTTACGGCAGTGGTCAGCTTCGGCGGAAGATGATGCTCGACGACGATGAACTCGGTGAAGGGATAGGCTACAAAGGGACATGCATTAGCTCACTTGTATGCTAAGGGTGGTGAAGACGAAAGTAGTCGACTGGGGACTTACCGGTCTGCGAGAAATAGCGAAAATGGCGACTAAGCTTGGTGAAACCCTACATGAGACATGCAATAGAGTTAGGGGTTTTGCACGTCAAGGGAAATGGTGCAAGATGGCGCGAATGATACTAGACGATGCTCACCAGAGATGGCTGAACACGACAGTCGGGAATGACATAGACGTCGGAGCTAAAGAAGAAGACTCAGGCTTGGTTTCATAGAGCACCAACGGCTACATTAAGCAAGGGAAAAGCATGAGGGAGATGTAAGACGAATTGTGATGCGGATGTCGAGGGGAAAGAAGCTCACTGGCGGTAATGGCGGCTTAGAGCAGGCTCACCGATGTCGGGGACGACGTTCGCGTTCCCGTAGAACCGAGGAGCGAGAAGCTCTAGTTTTCATGAAAATGGAATGTGGGCGAGCTGAGCAAGAAGGTGATGCGATTGGGGGGGGGGTAAGTACTAGTGAGAATTGTGTGAGACGAGCGGTGAGAAAATGGCGGTCACGGCGAGAACTCGAGAGCGCAGGCTCTCGTTCTCCACCCGAGCAGACAAACGGAGGCAACAACGGAGCGGTTGGTGCCTATAGCGACAGGACGAGACATGGCAGAGTTGGTGGCACGCCAGGCAATGAAAATTGGTGGGCGGCGGTCGTATACCGGGGGCAGAGGCAGAGCTGGCGCGGTGCGCTGACGAGCAGGGCGGGCATGAGGTGGACGACGAGTCCTAACACGTGGGCCCAACGCATCAGCGAGAGAGGAGATGAGGAAGCGATGCAGGCTAGTGTGGGCTGAGGTGGCGTCGGGCTGGGGCGATAAGAATTAGACGCGGCAGTTTCGGCCCAAAAGGCGAGGCGGGAAAAGAAAATGATTTGGAAATTTTGAATAGGTGAAGGCTTGAGGAATTTTCAAATATAGAAATTGAGTTCCAAAAATCATGAAAATTGTTGTGGAGGCTTCTAACAGTGTAGTTGTTTGTGTAATTTTTCCAGAATTTTATCTGTCTTGAATTTTCTCAAAAATTCTTTTAAGGTCACTATTTGCATGCAATTGCAATAATTGATTTAAGAATAATTTAGAAACATGTGCAAAATAATTCAACATTTATTCTCAGTGCAATAAACTTGAGTTTGAATTTTTGTGATGTTACACTAATACCCTCTTTGTTTCGCTATATTTGTCCACAACCCACTATACACACAGACCAAGGAAACACTAAATCTAAGAAATATTTAATGAGAAATGACCGTACATATCTTAATCTTGACTAATAAAAGAAGAAGTTTACCCCGTGCAATGGCAACAATGGCGCACGAGGAAGAGGCAGAGAAGAAGATGTCCTTTGCTTTCCACGCCTCCGTCTCGAGTTCACCGCATCGTGTCCTCTTCATCATAATCCTCACCTACGTCGCTGCCTCTTGCTTTGAGGCAACTGAGCAAGCATCGCCGCCGCCTCCTCGCTTACCACCGCGACGTCGCCACCGCCTCCTCCCCCGGCCTCCCACCTCCTTACCGCAATGTGCCTAGCGAGGGCTGCAAAAGCCAATGGCCAAGAGAACCGAGTCGTGGCTTGGGTTCAGGGTGGAAGAAGGTGGCCATCGACGTGTAGCTCGCTTCCATGTCAGCCGACAATAGCTGGAAATAGGCAGCACATGGGGGAGGGAAATCGACATGAACTTCAACTTCCAAAGGTAAACAATCTATGAGCTCAAAATTTTTATTTTTGGGTAATAGTAGTAGTAGGTGATGCAATAGGCAGAGCTAATGTTTTTTGTTTATATGTGTGTGAAAGAAAATTGATATTTATTATGCGGTTTAGGATTCCATCTGCTGATATGTATCACTATCTTTTGGGGTTCCGTTGCAAAGCACGAGCACCCTACTAGTCTCTATTAAATGGCAGTCCATAACCACTACTTAGCCTCTTCCAAACTATTTAAGTGGGAGTAGAGAGAGAGTAAAAATTGCAATAACTATACTCTAAATTCTCTCAATGGACAAATATATTGAAACAGATACTCCTGAAACCAAAGACATATTTTCATGTGTCAAACGGCTTATCAACTTTAGATTTCCATACGCATCCGAATTATCTGGACTTGTATTTCAGTGAGATGTTGGGATTACAGTTCCATAAGCTATAGGTGGATGTGGATTATTTGTTTTTTTTTTCAAGATTTAGTGATATAAACTCTCTACTCTTATGTATTTCGCAAATTAACTATTTAAGTCAATATTTTCTACTCTACAATCCAGACACAAAAAGTGAGACAATTGGATACATAATTTTTTAATAATATATTTTTAATAAGAATTACAAAAATAATACTACTTAATTTGAAAGAGAAATGGTAGGGGGACATACTGCTACCTGTCCTCTAGGTCGATCCACTTGCGATAGCCACATAGCGGATCCGGGGACTACGGGTAGACGGGAGAGGTTGTTAGTGCGGACTTTGAAAGAGAAATGATAGGGGAACATACTGCTACCTGTCCTTACCAGCTGTCGATAGCATCGCGTGTCCCAACGGCGGTCGGGATAGTCGCTGGAGTAGTTTGCGCAACCCTAGTAACGCATGCCCAGGCTTAGCCAATGCTTGGACTTGAAAAACTTGCATCTGTCCCTGCACCAACAGAGGGGCGGCATCTCCCCCTCGTGTGGGTGTTGCGGCGAATGCTCAGTTAGAATGTTGTGGTAGGGGTTGCTTCTACGGGGGACGGCGTCATTGCGGAGAGGTGGCCTCTTGGCACGCTCCCTTTGTTACTCCTAGGCCGCATACTCCCTTTGCATTTCGCGAACCTCCTCCCAGTGCTTGTCCATCTGAGCGAGATTGTGTTGAAGTTTGGATGTAGGAGAACCTGGCGTGGAAGGGGTAGTACTTATATGCTGAATGAATAATTAGTAAGCCCGTCATATGGCTAAGCTAGTGCATCGCTAAACATGGAAAATAGATAGCATACGTACCCGGAACTACGAAAGTCACCGTAGGGGCAAGCCATGCCGCTGTCGCTCTGAGAAGTCGTAGTACGGTGGTGCGGCCTCCGCCGCAAGAACCCCCTGAAACCTGCCCAGTAGGGCGTCACGCCAGTTGACAGGCGCGTCCGACGGGAATGCAGGGGCCGCTACGATAGGTAGGTCGAGCAGCATCGTGGCATCCTGCAGAGTAGGGGCCATCTCCCCGATGGGAGGTGGAAGGTGTGCGTCTCGGGCCGCCACCGGTCCACCAAGGCTGTCAGGAGCGACCAGTCGAACGGAAACCGTTGTGACCACTTCGGACTAGCCTGGACCTCCCCGTCGTCCTCGACCAGAGCGACGTCCTCTTCGGTGGCCTCCATCATCTGCGCGAGAGGTAGAAGGCCGGCACGGCTCAGCCTGCAAAGCACGAAGAAGTAACTACATAGCGGACATATGACACAAAACAATTGGCACAGCTTGCAGACAAACCTGTCTACCCAGCATGGGTCCAGTCTCCAAGCCCGTCGGGGTGTTCGTGTACGAACCACCGCCAAGTCAGCCGTGTCGTCCCCGCGAACCGGATACGGGACACGATAGCTCGCAGCGGTCTTGTAGCGTCGACCAACCGGTCCAAAGAGGGCGAAATGCGATTCGAACCACTGTGGTCGTGAGCCATACCTGCAAATCAATTTCCAGTTAGCAATTACGACACAATTAGTGGGTTCAATTACTTATAGCGTAGCTCCGAAAATTCCGCAAATGAAGTTATATTCTTGCTTAAGTCTACTGATTTTTTTGATCATAACCTACCATGCTTTCAAAAGTAACCTACCACGATTTCATATGCAAACCTAAGATTACGCTATTTACAACTATTAACAATATGCATGGACCCTGTCAATTATAAAATAAACGAGGTATTACATAGGTTTGTCAATTATAAAATAAATAACAAAGAAATTAAAAGGCATTAATGTTAATTGAGCTTTTAAATTATATTCCAATGGCAAATAAATCATATTTGCTATGTTCTTGGTGGCACCAAAACACTTTGCTCGAATACAGGTCCTAATTAAACGAGATATTACATAGGTATGTCAGTTATAAAATAAATAACAAAGAAATTAAAGGCATTAATGTTAATTGAGCATTTAAATTATATTCCAATGGCAAATAAATCATATTTGGTATGTTCTTAGTGGCACCAAAACACTTTGCTCGAACATAGTGGCAATAAATATACAATTTCATGAAACCCAAGTGGTAAACACGCAATTTTCCCTACAAAAGACTAGATTACATTAACACTTGTACATGTTGCTATGGATTGTGAAATACTTAAAACATCATCGTTACTATGCATATTTATAATGGGTGAAGCTTTTAGGGGGGAAAAAAAATCAAAATTTCACATGTTTTGGAATCCTATGTGTTTGGAACCATGTATTTGTGATTTTTGCCTTAGTATTTTATAATTCCTTAATCCAACCAAAACTATAAATAAAATGTTATCAATTCTTTATTGTGCAAATAAATACATGTATTTAACATTCTATAAACTAGCATTTGCGAATGCACGGGTTATCGACGTGTTTATATAATAGAAAAGTAACACGTTATCGTTCATTAAGCCCGGGCGCAATTAGAGTAGCACGCGAAATAGTACAACTGAATTATTTTTCACTGACAAATTTTTCCTCCATACGAACTTCCAAACTAATTGTATTAATCATGTTATCTCCAAACTAAGATATTTAAAATTAACCTACTATTATTTCATTTGCTAACAATATGTCAATACACATGATGTTGCTTGCTAACCTACCATAGTTTTAAAAATACATGTATGCAAAATAATGCTAGAGACTCACCGTCGTCGTCGTTGATGCGAATAAACTTTTTTTTCCTCCTCTCCCTCTTCCTCTCCTTTCTTTCCCTCTCCCTCTCCCTCTCCTCTCTTTCTCTTCTTTCTTCTACTCTCGGCCGTCGCTTTCTCAAATGACAACTGTTCGGCCGGCCGCGCGTGCGGTATATAAGCACCCCAAGTCGCCTAACGGTTGGACGACTAGGGTCCAGCGATGAGCGACAAGTGTCCTAGTCACTCCACCGTACAGTGACTAGGACCGAGTCGCGCAACCGTTCAACGATTAGGAGGCGAAAGGTCTAGTCGCTTCACGGTTAAGCGACTTGGACATCTGTCGCTCACCCATTGGGCGACTAGCCTAAGTCGCCCAACCATGGAGCGATACGTCATTATTTCTGACAAAAAAATTAAGTAGTATTATTTCTATAATTCTAATAAAAAATAGATTATTAAAAAAAATTGTTGGATACATGTAGTGATTGGCCAAAAAATATGTGTACATGTTGAGATCGGCCATATGAAAGTTTTTTTCTTTGAGAGTGAGATTGGCCGTCCATATGAAACTATATGAGTGCAATTGTCATAAAAAATTATGCATGTTTCTAGCTTTTAAAATTATATTATAATCAAAACTAATGGTCAAAATTAGAATCTTGGAGAGCTTGGAAAGCACGTAAAAAATGGAGGGAGTAATTTAGTCAAGATGTGTTCTTCGTTCATATTGTAGGAGCAAATTTAATACATGTAGGTAATCAAGAGTTATATAAATCTTTGTTTCTTGAAAATTACTACCTTCGGTACAAAATAGATGCTATGTTTTAACTTTTCATGGTCTTGTAGATGCAACTGTCACACTAATTCGATCATAACATGTCTGTATTAGCTCTTTAAATTACTACCTTCAGTCCAAAACAGATGCTTTTTTTTTTAACTTTCACGTACGGTTAAATATGTAATGCAACTGTCGCCACTAATTAGATCATGATATGTTTGTATTAGCTACAGACATCCTATATCACATAATTATACTGAGGATGAAACTACTCAGGTCTTTTTTATGTGGGCATTCTAGCTATACTTTTGAATATATTGGTAGTCCAAATTGAAAAAAAGATGTTGACAGTACGTGCACCATAGTGACATCTTTGAACAGTCACTACCAGAAACCGCGTTTTTCCCGAGTGCCCAAAACACTCGGGATATAAATTCCCGAAGGTTGACCGTCGTGAAAGAACACTCAGGGCACAAATCTTTCCCGAGTGCAAATTTATACACTTGGGAAACATATAACACTAGGGAGAAAAGATGCCTCAACGGCTTATCAACCGTAACAGAAAACTTTACCGAGTGTTGACACTCGGAAAAGTAGTGAAAGTATCACTCGGGAACATTTCTATCATGAAAGTTGCCCCAAGTGTAAACACTCGGGAACAGTTTTAATGTCCCGAGTGTATAGCAAACAGTCACACTCGGGAAAGTTTCCCCCAATGAGTGCCAAAAACAGGAAATACAGCCACGTGTCCATCCATTCCCGACGAGTCGGGACAATATCCCCGAGTGTCGACACTCGGGAAATACCTGGTAGATTTCCCGAGTGTCGAGAAAACACATGATAGATGTCCCGAGTGTCGACACTCGGGAAATCTACCAGGTGTTTCCTGGGTGTATGCCGAACAAGGCACTCGGGAGTTTCTCGAACAGCACCAACCAATTTTGCACCAATTTTGTACGATTTCGGACTACGCTGACAGAAAACTCGGCAATCAAATAAACTATACATTCCACAGCAAGAAAAATACCACAAATCATTGCATATATAGATTCAACAATATTGACATAATTCCCGAGCTCACTATATATAGATAGATAGATCGGACATCCACAACATTCGAGTTCAAATTCGAAAAACTAGGCATAAGGCATGATACATATAACAGTTCCAAGTAGTAATTTCACACAGTCTTATCCGTAATGCATCAAACAAAAGCACAGTATCACTGCTACCATTTTCTTCGGAAAACATGATGTACATTCACATTCAATTGCTCCAGCTTCTCAATCTGAGCAACACATTCATTCATTCTCTTGAAGACATTGGGCATAGCAAAGAATAATAGCCTTAGTCTTGGATTTGAAGATCTTTAGAATTTCGGCTTGACAAGAGATGTTCCAAATTAGACTACGGTTCATTGGAACTTCGCAATCTGTAAATATTAGTATCACCACCAAGGAAGGATCCAACCTCATGTATTCGGAATACTTGTAATAAATGACCAATACAATCTTGCCTCACAAAGATAAACATATGCATCAACATGTAAATTTATGATATTGTTTAATTTAAAAGGAAGTGTTTTGTCGAAAAACATGTAAATGCATGCTACATCTACATATCTACCTATCTATCCTGTGTACTAACCGGCAAGATATATGATCTCTGTATTGCCATATATGCACCGGAGGTATATGTGCTATATCCGCCACAACCTAAGCTAATTGTAACACGCAATTAAGCGGTGTTAGAGTGATTTGTGTGTGTGATGTGCAATTGTATGGCTGTGCCCAATCGAGACTTATGCAAGCTGTGTATTGTTGTTGTGTTGGGAGTACTAGACAGTACACAGGACTGAGCAACATTTTTTCACACAAACTACACCTCAAAATCTAAAGAAGGAGCATTGGTTTGATAATTTGAGTTACTGTTACTCAATAATTCAATATAAAAGCAACATGGAAGTTAGTTTGGAGTTTGGACCAGATGAATTGAAATTGTTACACCACTAGTCTACAACCACCATAACCCTGGAAGCTTATTAGACCATACTGGGATGCACTTGATGCGCTTGTTTGGACCATGGATATCCCTGCAGCCAACTAAGGAACTAAAGCAGAGCAACCCATCTCACCCAACTGCTAAATTAGCAATAAGTAACATAATTTTCTAACAAGATTTAAGTTTGAAGTATGCTACAAATGACATCAAAGATCCTATAAATAAATAACTAGACAAATAAATGAACAACATGAGTTACAATCTAGGATTAACATCAGGCACCCATCTAGGAAGTGACTAGAACTTGTTTTCAAGCAGTGGTAATTCAAAGTATGAAGTTCCCCGAGATTCCATACATGTTTAAAGTTCTCTTATCAAGCAAAATAACCATCAGGTATAGTCATCCTCGCCAAGTATTTGCAAACATCCATTCATATTGAAGCCATGAAAGATGAAAAAGTAATATACCCATTAAGCATAAATCATTCCAGACTTTTCCCTGTCAAGAATTCTATGACAGCCAGGTAAACTATAGTCACCCAGCTATTATTCATGAATCAGTGGCAGATCAACTTCTTATAGTGCCAATTAACTTCTCGTACCCATGGTTGATTAGTTAAGCGTAGAAGTCAGATTAGTTGTGGACTACTTGAGTAGCAGTAATATGGAAGCATCAAAATTGTCAAAGCAATATGGGGGCATGCATCCATCCATGATTAATAAGCAGTCAATTAAAAAGGGAAAGGTCTCCCACCCAATCATTTGTATTTTAGTACAAGGATCATGTTTGCACAAGTAGATCATGAAATTAACAAGCACCTGGTGGTGGCCTCTCGGCGATGGACTCATTCACATGATCTTCATTTGGGCAGCTAACACGTGTACCATCTTCAGCATCATCAGCACTAGAAGCAGCTAGATCTGCAATTGATCCCGTCGTTGCCTATATTTTCATAAGAAATCGTATTATAAGAAATTTGCATAATTTTCAATAAGTGCATCCATGTGCATCAGATGACGGAGGTAATTCTTGTCACTCTTAACCCTGCATACGAAACATACCCCATAGTCAAAGAATTAAAATTTTCTGCTACATAATTGAATTATAATCGTGTAGAATAGTCTAGAAGAACTGTGTTTTTACGCAGAGACACAAGCTCATACAACTTGAACTTGAAAAGGTTCAAAAAGAAATTCCACAATGCAAAGAGGAACTAGAAGCTGCTTAGATGGCTAAATCACAAGTAGTTGATGAGCTCGAGGCCACTAAGAGAATTACAGAGGAGCTGGAACATGATATGGAGAAAGCACATATTGAAGAAGTTCAAGCAAAATAGGATTCCGAGCTTGCATGCTACTGTTGCGAAGATTCATAAGTACTCTCATAAGAATTTCAAAGTAGGTCTGCTTTTATTAAACAACATTCAATTATGAACTTATGGTATAGTATGTTATTCTGGGATACTAACCATGCTTTTTTATTGCTGGAGGAAATTGACAGAGGAAACTGCAGAGGAAATCAAGAGACTGGCAGTTTAATTAATCAAGTATGCATATTTATGCATGTGTATTAGAGAAAGAGCTTTCATAATAGGACAAACTTGTGGCGGCCGCTGTTTGTATTTGCACTAATTTAAACTTATGATGGTTGTACAATTCCCTTGTTTAAGTGCATGCATGCATGAGATGAGAATAGGCATTATAATTTGTACTAGTATATCTTCAATGCAGAAGATGCAATATGCTCTACCAAGCTAGCTACCTAACCAGAATTAAAAGAAACTAGTACAATGCAACTTGCATATATGTCCATTTTATTTTTAGCTTTCTTTCGGTGAACTTTCAAGCACTCATAAGAGACTAACAATATAATAATCAGTGGCAAATTACTAACCGGAGTACATACGATAGGCAGTGGTGCCCCCAGTGTAGTGCCATCAAGTTGAGTTTGAAGTGCCTGCATATTTGTTTGCACATTGCCATACGTTAGCCAAGTATGATTTTTTTTTTGCATATTACTTTGTTATTGTACTACCAGGCTCCAACTAACCTGGAGCATCCGTTCTAAATGCTGCCTAGCCTCGATTTCATCTTGTAGCCTCGCGTCAAGCTCAGAAAACCTGTCAGTTGATGGTCGCAGTCGTCTTTGAGGGTGTACATCATCCGTTGATCCAGTACTCGTTGTTCGGACCTCCGAGAGGATTGTCGGTGTGCTAATGTAGCGACACCCATGAAGAAATGACCAAGTTTCTTCCCCTTTCCAGCCTTGTAAACAACAGTCGCGTCCAGTGGTGAATTCATTGCATCGTAGTCCGGGCCATGAATCTCCTTAACAGCGTTAGTATATGTAGCCTGTTGGACAAAATCATCAGGGAGCGAAAATCATCAGGGACAAAATCATCAGAAATCGTACCAATTTCTCTGTTGTGTGCTGGCTGCACAAGGTGCCCTCCTAATCACCCCTCCTAGCTTCTACATATGCCTCTACATTGGAGACAGGCATCTGCTTCTTCTTTTTCTACACCCAAAAAAACCACGGCGGTAAATAAATATGTATCTGCGACATATAATCAATATGAACATGCTGACTTACTAAGTGCTTCTTGTAACGAGCCATGGAGGAGCTGCCTTGACGATGTGCTACCCCGTCCATCAACAATCTCCGCTCCCTAGCAACACGAGAGGCATCTAACATTGTCAGCAAAGTATATTGATGTGAAATGGGAAATTCCCTCGAGTATGTATGCCTCCGCTATGGATGCTTCAATACGCGATCGATTTTTTGTTTTGTCTCGTATTTCCTTTTGTTCCCTCTCAATTAGATACATCCACTGGTTTTGCACTGGTCCCCCCATCCTAGCTTCATAGGGGAGATGGAGAATCAAATATTGCATTGGATTGAAGAAGTCAGGTGGAAAGATCTTTTCCAACTTGCAAAGCAACATAGGTACTTCACCTCTATAGTTGACATCACTATGGGATCTATCTCTTTCACACATAGCTATCGATAAAAGAAGCTAACTCCGCCATCACTTGCCAAACACACTCGAGGACGTAGCCAGAATCATCACAAGCAAAAGGCGTTCCATGAATATGTGGTAGTCATGGCTCTTTAGGCCATTGATGCGTATGGTAGCTAAATTCACTCCTCTCCTTAGATTTGTTACATACCCATCAGGGAACTTTAGGCTCTGAAACCATTCCAAAATCTCCTTCCTTTGAACCCTAGTTAGGCAATAACTAGCTTTTGGCTTCTCTCACTTGCCAGTAGCTGGCTTGTGGATCATATTCAGAGAGGGCCTGTTGCAAAGCTCCTCCTGATCAAGACGAGCCTTGACATTGTCCTTCGTCTTGTCTAGAATGTCAAAGAATGTGCTAAATATGGCCTCTGCAACCTCTGCAACATTCTTTTCATTGTGCATTACATCTATGTTATGGGGAAGAATGTGCTTATGGAAGTATGGTAGTCGTCACAAGCTTGGAATGTGAGTCCAATTGTGCTCCTCGCCATATTTCTCGAACCCATCACCATCATCAAGAGGCTTTAGAGCACCTAGCCATGCACGAACCTCCTCACCTGCTAGACAATGTGGTGGTCCACTGCGGACGGCAATATTGGACCTAAATCCATTTGTGTCACTTCTGAATTCGTGGTCAATTGGAATAAATTAATGATGACAATCGAAGAATGAGTGCTTGCGACTATGCTTTAGCCAACAGCCACGCAACGTCTCCCTGCAGATTGAACATGGCATCTTCCCATGTACACACCACCCACAGAATATCCCGTACGTCGGGAAGTCATGCATGGATGTGTGGTACACGACCCGCATGGTGAAGTTTTGTTTCAATGTCCGATCATATATTACTATGCCTTGTTCCCAAGCATATAACAATCCATCCACCACCGACTCTATGAATACACTCATATTCTTCCCTGGGTATTCAGGACCAGGGATTATCAAGGAAAGGAATATGTTCTGCTTCTGCATGCAAACACCGGGTGGGAGGTTAAGGGGAATGACGGAGCGATCTTGTAGGAGGAAGAGACAGATGGATATATATCTTACAATTTCTCCAAATTTTCTATCAGAATTTGGAACATATACTTATTAATTAAACTTTTTAAAAAATTTATTTTTATTGTTAACCCCTCGCAAACTTTATTTCCAATTCTGACCTCTTTGGTCACGCCACCACCCGTGGCGTGGCAAAACAACAATGTCACGTCAGCCTGTATCTCGTCAAGCTCTTGTCATGCCACCACTAGTGGCGTGACAGTGTTGTTTGGTCATGCTATTAGTGGTAGCGTGACAAAAAGTACTATTTAGCTGACTTATCCTACGGCGTGACAATATTATTTTTTCACGTGGCGTGGCCAAAAGGGTTAGAATTAGAAATAAAATTTGCGGGGGGTTAACAATAAAAATAAATAAATAAAGGGGTTAATTAATAATAAAAAAGTTCCATATACTACTATGTGTATTAGGTTAGCGTATAAATTAAAGACAAATGACTTTAACAACAATTTTTTGCTAGTAGGTTGGTTGTAGTGTATGGCCCATATATATAACTAGCAGAAACTGGTAAAAAAACCCACCTATTTATTTGAAATTTTATTAATTTTATTTGAAAATAGGAACCGGTTTCGTAGCAATGGAACTGTCTAATTATCATCCAGTTTCTAACCGAACAGTGATGATATCCGGTTTCACATATAGAATTAACAATAAAGGGGTGTTTAGAGGAGGGATTTGTTTTTTGATTTTTTTATAACTAAATCCTAAGGATTTGAATCAAATCCCCTATCCAAACGGGTCCTTAGGTGTAGATCCAAATCTATGTATGTATCTATTCAATAGATTAATGCAGATAAGTTGTTGACAACTACTACACGAATGTATTTTTAATGTAATGATTTTTTTTGTCAAAGGAATATATCTTAGTTTCATGAAAAAGTTCTCGAAAGGAAACTCTGAATTCTTACTACTATTTTCATCCAATCGAGATTTTCATATATCATCTTAATGAAAACTCTAACCATCTAAAGAAAACCCTGATCACTGCCTTCATCTGGTTTGAGCCTATTATGGGGATAGTGAAGTGATCTTCTTCATTCAATCTTCTATCTTGAATCAGGAAAAGATCTTCACCATTCTAGTTTCCATATATTTTATATATAAATTATCTGATGATTATAGTTAGCTATTGATCATCATTTTTTATATAGATTATCTGATGATTGGAGTTAGTTATTAATTGATCATCATTTGACTGCAAATCTATATTACTACTAAAAGGACACGAGTTTGGTGGATCAAGCACATTGTACTTCCGAAATCTAGTGGTAAATATTATTAGTTGCATTCACCCTAATCAAAATGCCTTGATGATAATGACTCTAGTTTTTATCACTTAAATCCTATTGACGCAAAATGCGCCAAGACAAATCAGTAACAAATTAACAGTCTAAGTATCCATCTAAAGAGTAAAATATGTGCAGATCATAGTAATGAAGCCATCGTTGCCAAAATCACAAGAAAAAATAGGTGTACAAAATATATACACAAAAGGCATGCGACTTGATAATCTGCCCAGTTAGAAATTAGAGTGTAAGAATGAAGGTTGTTATTTTTCCGCATGACTGCATATTACACATGGAGCTGGTATGCATTAAGATGTTCGCTTACAGTATATATAGCGTATCTTTTAATTTTCTTGCTTTGTAGATCAAGGTAAAATCAAACAAAGTTAATTTGCCGCACATCTCGGATCTATGTTTATTGCATTAATCATATTTTGATATGTACTTTATGTGGCATATATATGTTTATTGCATTAACCATATTTTGAAAGATCAAAGGTATGGTGCATAATTTCTGTGGCTGCGAGTACCATGTGTTTGTGTCACCAATGTATGTGCACCCAATCTATCATGTCAAACATACAAAAATAATATTTTAATTGACTCAAATCTTATAAGACATAGTAAATTTGTCGGGCATATGGAATGTCAACATAGTTGCACATCCTTATGCGATCTATAGAGATTTTATGATCATATGAGAAACAATAGAGACACGTGTTGAATGACAGTCGCAGAAGCTATACATGTGGCTATTGCATCGCTGATTGTGATACATATATGGTTTAATTCTTTCGCATCATGTAACTTGATGCGAGCGTCAATTGGAGTTGTACAATGTCGGTTGATTGCAGATAGGTATGCGGTAACCAATGTATTGCACCAAACATAAAAAATATATTTACAGAAATGAACTTGAATCATATAAAACAAAACTTGACTTGTGCACCATTGTATGTGCTCGATCAGATTTTCGTATCATAATATTATATGCATGATCGATCGATGGAATGACTTTGGCCAGTCAAGATATATCTGCCTACTGAAACTAAGTTGCAGTGTGCATGATAATGTAGTTATTACATCGCTGACTGCGATACAGATCTGTAATCACGTTCCTTTGGTATCACTCGATTTGATCCGATCGAATATATATATATATATATATATATATATATATATATATATATATATATATATATATATATATATATATATATATATATATATATATATATATATATATATATATATATATATATATATGGTACTATGAGAGTACGTACTCTCACCTCTCATATACCACTTAAATCGTTTGATGATACCTCTTTATCTATTTGAGTATACTCCAATAATGATTATAAGATACTCTAAAGTGAGTTCTATGAAAAAAATCGTTAAAGTCCACTTTTTATAGCAATTTTGTGTATATACTTCTTTTATATACGAAAAATGGTATATAGCAAAAATAAAGGACTCCAATGAAAATTTTTCAATCAAATCACATTGGAGTATCTTATAATTGATATTTAAATATATTGAAAATGATAAAGAAGTATAATACGTTCGTTTAAGTGGTATATTCGAAGTGAGAGTATGTACTCCGAGTAATGAAAACAGGCGTCATATATATATATATATACACACACACACACAGACACATATATACGTGTATATATACGTATATATAGTATATATATATATGTATATGTATATAAACTTCTGGCAGAGCGTTTTCTTTTTAAGTCTCTTCCCTGCCAAGTGTTTATTTCGGAACTAATATAGCCTTAGAGCATGTACAATGAGTTTATGTCAGTCGTCTATAACCATTGCTATGTAGGATTTTTTGCTGACGTGGATGAAAGGGAATGAAGAGAGAGAAAGATGTTGTCTACAATCCTGTAGTCGACTATAGCACAAAAAATAAGAAAATCATTAAAAGATTATGTGTTCTATAAAGACAACTAAAAAGACAGCAGTCGTCTATACCATTGTATGAGCTATCTTTAGTACTGTCTATAAATAATATAGATAATTGTTATAGATAATAACTGTCTATACTATTATATATGTCCTTAGATCTTTGTGACTGAATCATGTGGCTTTGAAGTTACGTACACACCGTGAAACCCTCCGTATAGCTAGGTGTCTAAAACAACCGGCCTCTAATTGTACCGCTGACGTCAGTAATTAACGACCACACGCGGCTGGTCGTGGCCACACTGTTGGCTAATTTATAGTAGTCATCACGCTGACTAACTTAAACAATTAGTAGCTCGGAGACGTAATTATATGTTAATCAAATAAAAAATGTAAGGGCGATAATTACAATAAGAAAAATAAAACTTTATTTGTATCGGTGCCCAGGACTGATGGACACCTCTCGCTTTTAGTCAGTTTACATCATTTAAACTTCCCAGGCACTCTCGCTTTTAGTCGGTTTTTATCATTTAAACAAACTAGAATGCCACCCGCGCCAAATAACATGGTTGTGGATGTCGTACGCATGTGACAAAGTTCTAACCAAACTTATTTCTTTTTGAACATTAGGATTTATTGTGCCATAGCGCGTAAGACAAACCTTCACAAAACAAAAGATGCATATAATTAACGAATATCAAAAGAGCATAACTAATAGAGTAATTTTAGAGATAGTGACATGCTGGAGCAGCACATGTGTCTCTCATTTTAGGGACACAAAATCTATATCTCACAACATAATAATTTTAGATGTAGTGTCATACTGGAACATCATATAGACCTCTCATTTTACCGCGCCGGGGGAGGGGGGGGGCACCATCGTAGAAAAACCCGTTGAACTAATTAAGAAGCAAATGTAAAGCGAACGGAGAGAAGAACTAACATGACTATTAAAGAAAACTTCTTATATGTTGACACATAAAACACGCATTTCCTTTTGAATCTACATCGTACTACGCATGTATACCTGAAAATCCTAAAAAGGATTAGACGTGCAAAGTGAAGTAAATGATTTGATATAAGCTAAGGGGCTTGGCCGGACACTCAATAATATGATACTAATTGTACCTGACTTGATTATCTTCGACATTTGAGTTCTTAGCCAAACAGACCCGCACAAATACATGACTCCGTTCTTTGAACTAGGACAACTAAAAGTGAAGAAATTAATACATTTTCTAAATGAGTTTGATAACAGAATATATTTAAAAAAGCAGTTTCCCAACATTATATAAAGTTACAAAGTATGCAACCAGCAGTATAATTCATGTTTAATAAGCATATCAAATGGCATGAGACCAAAATTTGACTACTTACTTTGATTGCGTTGTCCACTGAATTTGTCAGTATTTGTCGAAATTTCCAAGGATCCCCAATAACAACATGTGGAACATCATCACATACAAACACTGCAAGCTACAGCAATTAAGAAAAGATTAGGAAAGAATGTGGTACTGGAAAGGAAATATAGGAAAGATTGGCAAGCTGGCATGTGTGGAACTGCATTATTTGTTGGTTGCTCATCCACTAATAAGGGTTGAAAGCAGTCCATATCCATTATGACCATCAGAGCATATAAACCCCCTTTCATACTTTATAAATGTATAGTAAGATACCTCAATACGCTTCTCTCTTTACCATGAAGAAAACTAAGAGATCACATTGTCCATGAGAGAACACAAGTCGAAAGGCACTGTCTCAAGTTCCAACTTTCCAGCCTCGATCTTTGCTCGATTAAGGACATCATTTATCAGTGTTATCAATGCTTTGCCATACATCCGAAAGCGATCTGAGCATAATCATACGAGCGAGTCGATCTGTCCCCAAAAGCATGTCCAGCATTCCTACATGGAAAGGTAGAATTCTTAGATTGGCACACCATTGGATTAGATATTATGTAGGTACCAAAAAGAACAAATTAGTACCAAGGACGCCATTCATAGGTGTTCTGATGTCATGTGAAACAGTTGCTAGAAATTGCAAATAAAAAAGCTGATATAAACATATAATCCATATGCATGCAAGAAACCTTAGTAACTGAAAGCACCCAAATATGTGTCAAACCTGAGACTTCGCAATGTCAGTAGCTCCTACTTGAGTTTTGAGCTCTTCCATCTTTCTACAATCCTCTGAAACTTTGTCATACCAAGACCATGCAACACAAATTATATACCCAACAAACATCCATATGACAAAAGTGCCCAAAGGATTAGTAATGGCGGAGCATGGCATAGGAGGCTTTTGCCTATACCTGCACAGGTTACCAACATTAGTGGAGGAGCAAATCAATCAATTGGATCAAAACTAGGCTCTGGTTAAGTAATTCTAAAAAAAATGTAATTTGTATTAATAGAAAGGCTGAAACAGTAAAATCTGGGGCTAATACACACCTTTGTTCAGAACATATTCAACGCATACAAAATTCTGAATATGTTTTAGCATGTTGAAATCACCCGATAACAAAGAAAAGAATAAAAATATACACCACTGGATTTAGTGAATTCTAACACAAGCCAAGGAATCCATAATTGTTTAGTGTAGACAATCCTTCTATTAGCACACATTTCCAGCCTTAATGATGGTAGCATAATGAGCAAGTACCGAAGTGTTATCAGCCTTCAAATGCAACAGTCAATTATATAGAAGATTGGCATGCATACTAATGAATTTTCTTAACTCATACACCTCCCCTTCTTCCAGCAAAGGCCCAAACTGAGAAACGTTGTCAAGACTTATCTCCGCATACATATGATTGCCCTATAAGAAAAGGGCTTGAGTTAAAATATCATAAAACTAAGTATACAGGGAACTAAGCTAGTACTGTCACATGGTTATTGATTGATATCTGAATATGACCTGTTCATCGATAAGGACTAAATCAATGTGTTCTATAGGACCGGTATGTGATCCTTTGCAGTAGTGCCAATGGTGAGAAACTTTGACAAAAACTATCCATTGTCGGTTGCTTGGATTAATCTAAGAAAGTAGAGTACACACCATCTATTGTCTAGCAAGGTGTCGCTGCAGAAAAAAGAGAGATTAGTGAGACAATGTATCTAAAAAAATAAAGATCTAGTGTGTGATAGGAAGCAAGTCAGGTACAACGAACATTTCGAAAAAATGAGCAATGATCAAGTATTTGATAGGAAAAAGAGGCTGCAGCAATGGCGATATTACTCTTTTAAATGACACAAATAATCGTAGTAATGAATAAGTATCTAACATTGAAAAGAGACTACAACAATGGATTGAGTAATTTTCTAAATGGCAAAATTAACTATATATACATATGGTACGTATGTACTCATGGAAAAAAAAGGTAGGGAAAGAAAAGATTCTAAAGTCGTAATCGACTATTGTTGCTCTGTATAGGTCTGTATATATCTATGGCACAGTTGACTGTAAGGCAATATAAGTCGTGTTCTATGGCAGAAAGTTGTGTAGCTATAGAAAACATAGCAATCAATAGTTAACAAATAAAAAGGACAGCTTGCAGTTGCTATTGTAGCCTTCTTTAAGATTCTATAAATAACGTATCATATATATATATATATATATATATATCGGTGTCAAAGAGGCAGGATAATGTGTCTGATGGTAGCACGCACAGATCTTGTTAAAATGAACCACTAATATTTAACGAACAGAAAGGAAAGAATGCGGTAATGCAGTGAGCAATTTTCTAAGTGTTGTAAGTATTCGTATGTGCCGAAAGAGACTGCATAGATGGAGTTTCTATACACAGCAATGTAAAAGAAGTAGGCTAAGCAAAGCATTGTAGAGGTCGCCAATTGAAACTTCAGTCTGCAGCAGTGTTTGACAAAGCGTAGCAAAAGAAACAATATGTACGAATGATAGATGATACACATGGTACGTGTACACTATTATTAGAGTAGTCGCTGGGTGTAAGAATGGTGCTAAGTGTCTAGTCATTATGAGGGTCAGAAATCACATTGCAAAAAGATAAACAAAATCACTTCAGGCATCCACAGAGTCAGTTGTCACAGTAGCAAGTTAAACAACTGAAACGAAACTAAAAACTCACCACAACATCTCTCGATGTGGACAGATCCGGTCCAACTGGGGACTTCTGTTTTGATAAGCTGCCTGCATTTATTTGGAGGTGGAACTCGGCGTCGTGTAGGATCATCGACCACCCACATCTCCTTCCTCTTCGGTGGCTAAATCAATTTAGGAAATAGTTAGCCAACCTAAAAAGACCTAGTCAACCCACGAATTAGTCAGATAAAAACACAATAGAGACAACAAATGCAGATTTTGCAAACATGTCATAAGTAATAGTAATACAACAGAAGAATGTTATTGAAAATTCACCTGCATCAGGATGTATACCATGATTTTAAATTATTTGCAAGAGTATATTATGCAAATATCTGACATGGAAATAGAAAAAGGCCTTGCTTCCTACTTAAATATCTTATGGTAGTTATTGTCATTTTGTAATCACCAATTGGTGTTGCAGCTCATTTTGCATCAAGCATCCGATCCTAATACTATTTCATCACATATCAGTGTCTATAATTATTGATGATATTTGTAGAGAAATAAGCAGCTATCATCGCATCGATCACAAGATAGACATATCTGACTATCTGTTATTATTTGCTATCGGAGCCATCCCAAAGCTTAATTTGTCCTGCTGGTGCGGCCTAAAACAACCGAGCATGAACATACATCAGATACTCATCCATGTAGTGAAGTGCCGAAAGAGAGTGATTTGAGTTGTGCTAACAATAGCACGTGGCAGAACACCGATCATTTGTGACTGCTGGTACTTAAGAATGGTCCAGTCAAAAACATAATCAAACTGGAAGGCTACAGATAGAAGAAATTTCCCATCAAAAGTCTCAAAAATAGCATTTTTTTTTAAAAAAAAACAATGCTATGCAAAACGTTAGCTAGCAACATATAAATACAAAACCAACCCTCCACACACACTGGACACATCACAAGATAGGCATACCTGACTGTCTGTTATTATTTGCTATCAGAGCCATCCCAGAGCTTTGTCCCGCTGTTGCGGCCTAAAACAACCGAGCATGAACATACATTGGGTACTCATCCATGTAGTGAAGTGTAGAAAGAGAGTGATTTGAGTTGTACTGACAATAGCACGTAGCAGAACACCGGTCATCTGTGACTGCTGGTACTTAAGAATGGTCCAGTTGAAAACATAATCAAATTGAAAACCTACAGACAGAAGCAATTTCCCATCAGAAGTCTCAAAAATAGCATTTAAAAAAAACAATTCTATCCAAAACTTTAGCTAGCAACATATAAATAGAAAACCAACCCTCCACGCACACTGGACACGAAGAGGTTCGAAACGTGGCAAAGGAAGACGAATTCGGGGGAGAGAACTGGACCGCATAGAAAGGAAGGGAAATCTTGGGAGGGAACAGGAATGTAAGAGCACAACCTTGGACACGCAAACAAAACAACAGAATGAAACGCTACGAAGCGAATCGCAGGCAAAATCCTCCCTCAGGGACGGACCCGGACCAACAGATTCCTGCAAGAACACAAACACAACCTTGGACACGCAAACAAAACAACAGAATAAAACGCTACGAAGTGAATCGCGGGCAAAATCCTCCCTCGGCGATGGACCCGGACCAACAGATTCCTGCAAGAACACAAAGGGAGGCGGCAGCGCGAAAAAGGGCCCGAAGAAGAAAGGGCCGCTGAGGCGAATCGAGAGGGGGAGGACAGGAACCACGGGCAGAGACTCGCCAGAGCAAGTAGGGGGAGAAGAAGGGTGCAGAGCAAAGCTGGCGAAGGGATGCGGCGGCGCAAAAAAGGGCCCAAAGAAGAAAGGGTCGTTGAGGCGAACCGAGAGGGGGAGGATAGAGACTGCGGGAGGAGACTTGTCGAAGCAAGCAGGAGGAGGAGAAAGACGCGGAGCAGAGCCGGTGTGATGGGAAGCACGCGTACGCATGCGAGAAGAAGCAAGGCGCAAGGAACTCGGTGGCGGCACAAAAAGGAATGTCAGGGGAGGAAGCGAGACGACGAAGCGAACCTAGGGCATGCAGTCCCGTGAGTCAAGGGGAGCGAAGCCACCAGCACACAGTGAACGAGCACGCGAGGCCCACTGCACACGCGTCCTAGCCGCAGCGAAGGGAGCGCACCAAGCAGGCGCGCGCGCGAGGGCACACGCGATCGGACAGCTCGAGATTTCTCGATGACGTGGCCGCGCGGGGAGGGGAGAAATCCACCGGCTGTTAAATAGGGTAATATCATCAACCGAGGCAACAGTAGCTTCGTTTTCAACTTTCAAATATCATTTAAACAAATATCTTGCAAGCCCCACCGATCCAACTTTCGCGCGGCTGAGGCAAACTAACGAATTAAAGGTGGTGGAGCTTACAGCGATCGAGGCCTCGTGTACACAGATTCGGCGGCGAGCGAGACAGCGACCGGCGGACGGCGACGTTCCTTGGGATTATATTAGCTAGTTCGCCGCGACGGCGGCCAATGAACAGTGTCGGCAATTAGCTAGCCACGCGATCAAATCCGTTCCGGCGACGTACCGCAGCCAATGGGCAGTGTCGGCAATTAGCTAGCCGCGCGATCAAATCCTGCGAGGCGAGGGTAACGGGTCGACGCGGACGCGCGGCTACGTTTCGCGCTCCGGGAGGACGGCGAGGAAGCCGAGTACGTAGCAAGCAACGGTAGCGCGCGCGAGCGCAGGTGGCACCGCGCACGCGCGGCGCGTGGATGTTCACGTGCATGCGTATATGCGCCGACCCCGGGCGCGAAAGGGAGCGACTCGCTTCTCGCGTGGGCGCGGGCCAGGCTCCCGACGGCGACGTGGAATGGGCCGGGGATTGTATTGGGACCGGATCGATCGAAACGGACGCGCCGGCGTGTGACGGGTGGCGAGGCAAAACCAGAACTTACAATATAAACGAATATTAGATCAATTTATTTCGTCGTCGAGTTCCTTTTTCTTTTAAGTCATATTTACTAAGACACAATACTTGACGGCCAATTCTTGCTGGACAGTGGCAGGATAAGCCGGTTATTCTTGAGACTGATTGCTCGTCAGTGTTTTCACTGCTGACGGCCAAGGAGCCCAATCGTTCTCTGTATAATGTCTTAATCCTAGAGGCAATTTAGGCGAGTCTGTCACTCCTGGGTGTGAAGTTTGTTCAGATCAGCAGAGAGCAAAATAAAGTAGCTCATGAGATAGCACAGTTTGGTATGAAGTTGGGTCAATGTGTGGTTTCTTTAGCACTTCCCCCCGATTTTATTAGACTTTTTTTTTGTAATGATTGTAATCCCCATGAGTAATCAATAAAGCTCTCCTATTTCTGAGAGAGAGATAGCTAGTACCATACACTCTCGTTTTTTTGACGTAGAAAGGTAGAGGATTCTCTACCTTATGACCATTGTATTAAAATGATTGTCAAGAACAGTTACAACATTGGAAAGAAAAGCTTTAAAATAAACTAAAAAGGAGGGGGGGGGGGGGCAACAACAGCTTATTGGACAAAACACTTATTAAACTTGTACTAAGAGCTGACTCCACTGGCGTATGGAAGCACGGTTTTTTGAGTTGGTCCTGTACGACCAGTGGCTAATGTAGTCTTGGATCCGATTTTGTATCGAGGTGGCTCCGTCTTCTTCATTTCGGAATATTCGCTTATTTCTTGTAGTCCATAGTGAGTGAGCACATGCTGCGAAACATATGGGCTAAATGTCCCTGTAGGTAACTACTTTTGTTGATACTTTTTGCACAAATTCCATTATATCTTAGGCTGAGGATGCTTTTGTTGCTAGTCCTAGTTTCGTCCATAGCTAATCTGCAGCTTTACATCGTAAAATGACGTGATCAATTGTCTCTATGGCAGGGCAAACGTCATAGTGAGGATTAGTCCTCCGTTGCTTAGTTGTCATATTATCCTTAGTGTTTAGTCTTCTTCTGAAAGCAAGCCATAAAAAGATTCTGTATTTGTGTGGTATTGAAATTTGCCAAGCATAGTCAGACGCCATCCATTTTATACCGTGGAATGAGAGGAGTTTATACACTTCTGAAGTAGTTATGTCTGCCTTGGTCAAGATTATGACTCGCTGATCTAAAATTCCTTGTTGTACTTGCTGTTCGGAAAGAATATGGAGTAAGGTCTGATATTCCAAGAGTGCTTGGTGTGACAGAACCGGGTGCCATGACATTGCCCAATTGTTTGCAATGAATTGCGAGCTGACTGTACAGTTCGGATCAGTGGCAAAAGTGAAAATAGTAGGTAGGCGTAAGTATAGTTGTCCTGAGGATGTCCAATGGTCTTTCCAGAATAACGTAGTATGTCCCTCCCCAATTGTAACCTTTGTCATTTGCGTAGTCATTTCAATTACAGATGATAAAGCTTTCCAAATTGATGTGTCTCCTGGGCGAGGCTGCATTGGTATGTTTTCCTAAATATACTAACGTCTTAACCATAAGAAACAAGGTTCAGTTGAGTTTGATAGTAGTTTCCCTGCCGTTTTTATGATCAAAGCTCTGTTATGATTCTTGAGATCGCGAATCCCCAAACCTCCTTGCTCTTTGGGCAGCAATACAGTTGTCCAAGCAACTAGGCATTGTCTGCCATGTACCTCTCTATGTCCCTTCTACAGAAAGGTTCTTCTGATTTTATCAAGGGCTTGTATGCTGCGACCCGGCCATTGGAGGCAACTCATGTAATAAGTAGGTATGACTGATAGCACAGTGTTTATTATTTGTACTCTTCCTCCCCACGATAGTACCCCGGGTATCCAACCTACCAACCTTCTATCTATTCTGTCAATGATTGGTTGTAGCAGACTATGATGAATCTTGTTAGTGGAAAGCGGTAGACCTAGGTAATTGCATGGCATCGAGCTGATTGGGCATTGCAGGGCGGCGGCGACCAGGGTGGCTTCCTGATGTGTCATATGGATGGGTACAAATGTACTCTTGTGATAGTTGATCTTCAAACCTGAAAAACTTGTAAACGATTCCAATAGCTCTTTAAGAATCAGAGCTTGATGCGCTGAGCCCTTGAGTAAGATTAGGGTGTCATCTGCGTATTACAATGTTAGCGGAGTGTGTTGTACATCCAAGGGGTGTAAGATCAGTCCATCTGTGTGAGCTTGTTGCAAAATTCTCTATAGAACATCTGCTACCAATATAAATAAATAAGGAGAGAGTGGATCTCTTTATGGTACTCCACATTTGTAACGAATTTGGTCTCCCACTGCACCGTTAACCAGAATCTGTGCTTTTCTGGATGAGAGAATATTATGTATCCAGTTGATCCATTTATTGTCGAATCCTCGGTGTTGTAGTATCATCATAAGGCAATCCCAATTTATTGAGTCAAAAGCCTTGTGGAAATCTAACTTGAGCACAATCATTGGTTTTTTCCTTCTCAATGCAGATTGGACTAATTCTGAAGCTAGTAATAAATTATTTGTGATTGATCTTTTTTTAATGAAGCCTGATTGCATATGATCGATGAGATCTGCCATTTTCGGTTGCAATCTATTGGCCAAGACCTTGCTTATGATTTTGGGTATGCTATGTAAAAGCGAGATAGGCCTGAAATCACTTATTTGCACAGGCGTCTCTATTTTTGGTAACAGGGTGATATAAGAAGTGTTCACCCCTGAAAGATCTAGATTAGAGGCATGTAGATCCGCAAAGATGTGTAATAGCTCAGGCTTTAACAAATGCATGAATTTTTTTTGTAGAATTCATTGGTAAACCCATCTGGCCCAGGACTTTTGTTGTTTGGAGAATGTAAAATCGCATTTGCTATCTCTTCCCAGGTGAAGTGAACTGAAAGAGACTGTAAATTTTGTTCTTGTTGATAAAGATGTGTAAGGTCAATTGCTGGGGACCATGGAACTGTCGCACTAAATAGATCTCTGAAGTATTCTGTAGCAATCCTTAATTTTGAAACACTGTCATAATGTTCAATTCCATCCTTGACCAGAACCTTGATGTTATTTTTTCTATGGTTGATGGTTGAAGAAACATGAAAGAAGTGTGTATTCTCATCACCCAGTGCGCACCACTTAATCTTCGCCCGTCGTTTCCATTTTAAAGCCCAGAACCAGGTTAGGTCCTGAAGATGAAGTCAGACATTTTTTCTGAAGGTGAACTCGAGAGTTGTTAGGCTTCTCCATTATTCCATACTGTCGAAGCATTCCAAGGTGATTTTGGTGTTGTCAAGTTGGTTGGCTAGGCCGCGCTTCCTACTGGACCATGCCCTTATCTTTGCACGTAGTCTTCATACTTATGTAGTTTCATCTTTTAAATGAACTTTAAGTTTTGTTTAAATTGTCTTAGATATCACTGAAAAGTAATTTACACATTAAGATTATGATATTCAATTTGGTCATATGAATGCATATCAATTGAACAAAGATCCAGTAGATTGTCCATTGGTAAATCCACACTAAAAGATTTAGTGACAATAGTCTTGAAGAACTTTTTTTTATTATTTAATCCATTTTAAAAAATATTTTAAAGATAACATCTCCCTAACTTTATTTCCAATTCACCATGGACCTCGGCGTGAAAAACGAGTGATGTCACGCCACTCCTCTTGGCGTGACATGACTTAGCCCCAAAACGGACGCGTGTTGGCTCGACGGGCTATCATGGCAGGTTTGGCCATGCCGCGTTCAGTGGCGTGACAGCACAGTTTGATCATGCCAAGGGTCATGGTGTGACTAAAGGGGTCAAAATTGGAAATAAAGTTAGAGAGATGTTATCTTTAAAATATTTTAAAAAAAGATTAAAAATAAAAAAAGCTCAGCCTTGAATGCTGTTGGAAATTTTCCTTTGACCTTCGCTCTATTTACTACTTCATTCCAGAGAACGCTTGGTCTTTTCCTACGCGAGACCCGCTGACTCTCGACGTGACGCTCGATGTGACTCGCTTGACCTCCTGATGGAACGGAGTCTCCTGCTGCTAGTTGTAGGACAACACAACGTGATGTCTCTTCCTTGTGATGTGTCTGCCTTTTTCTTGTCTTCATGTGATAGCTTCTGCCTAGAAGCAAAGCCGGCCTTAACACGGTCTTGACAAAAGTCGTGCCTGCCTTGGTTCTTGCTTTTTGCTGGAGAGAGGAAACACCGAGACAAAGCGAACTCGCAGAGAACAACACAATCGATTCGGGACACCTTTTCTTTTCTTTCGGGAGCACCAAGCGTTGCTCCTCTTTTTGGTCTTTTATGTATATTTATAACCACATATTATAGGATTGGAAACGAAAACGGTATGCAAAACCATACAAAAACAAACTCCAACACACACTCGGACTCCTATTATAATTAACAACTCTCACCAAAAAAAGAAACTAACAGAATTTACTAAAATAACAAGATTAAATCCATCAATCACCCCCTTAATCTTGTTTCTTCACCTTGATCATGCCAATCTTCTCTCTCATTTCCAAGAACTTGATCTCTCTTCCAGTTTGTTTTATCTCTATCCCGAGATAGTAGCTCAAAAAAAAAACCAAAGATGTCATCTTGAACAGACTCATCATCTTCTCCTTAAATCTTGCAATCTCCTGTGTGTGTACCTGTGACAATTAGATCATCCACATATACGCCCACAATTAATCTTGACGAATCCGTCCCTCTTTTGTACACGGCATGCTCGGATTGGCTTTTTTCAAAAATAAGTGACGAAAGACTACGGTCCAGTTTTAAGTTCCAAGCCCGAGGTGCCTACTGAAGCCCCGTACAACGCCTTTTTAATCTCAATGATTTATGTGGGTTTGCACCATCAACAAAACCAGACGGCTGTGCAACATATACTTCTTCCTCATCTTCATCTTCACCCTCTTCTGCTGCAGATGGGCCTTTGCGATGAACTCACTCAGGAAGTGGCTTGACTATTGTAATCCCAGCATTGGAGCCATTGGGTTCCTAAGAAGCTCTTGTGAGATGTGATCGCGAGTTAAGATGTTGGGCGTGAGCTTTTGAACTCCTGTACTCCTTTCCACAAAGAGCACAGTTGTAAAGCATTGGAGTACTAGTAGAGTTGCTTCCGTCTGCTAAAACAACTTGTCTAACCAAAAATAGAGCCTCAGTCACGCCAGGAACTCTAGCCACCTCGCGCTTGAGGTTGTAGCGGTTCCACTCGGAACAGTAGTGAAGAAGCTGTTGTTCCTCGTCGTCGAACGCCACGTTGCACACGTTGCAGGTCACCGTCGGCATCTTTGCCTCCCCTTCTCCTCTCCCTTCTCTCGATTCCGGCTTTGACGGTCACGAGCCTTGCTCCTCTTCTCTCCTTGCTTTCAGGTTGTCTCTTTCTTCTTGAAACACAGCACCTATTCCAAGTAGGTCCCGATCAAGGGAGCCTGCGCTAATTACTTAAGGCACTTCCCCCTACTGCTGCCGAAGAGACCTGTTGCCTAGACCTTCAACGGAGCCAGCGCCAATTGCATGTGCGTGGGGTCCACTGCCCCTAGCAGCATGCGTGCCCAGCCGATGGGACCCGCTACTTTGACCTCCTGAGCTGCTACCTCAAGCAGCACCTACATGCGCATGGGCATGGTGGTGAGCCCTGCGTCATCCGTCTGACCCTATCTTGATAAGACCGGCGCCATGACCTTCGAGTTCTTTGCCCTGATGATCATTGCATGCGCACCTCCTGCGCTAGAGAGTGAGCGACGTGGAGTGCGCTGCTCCTAGCAGTGCCCATCGCATCATGTCTGTGGGTCCCGCCATTACTTTGGCCGAGGAGAGAAGAACCAGGTTCGGGTGAGCCCGAGGCCTCCTGTCCATGAGATTTGGCTGTGGATGTCACTCCGTCGAGAGAAATAGATGCATCTACTTCTTCACCTAAAACTGAAAAAATGAACCCAATTTGTTTGTTTTGTTCCATACATGGCTCGATTTCTCAGTTCCACTCTGGCTCCTCCAGGCTGTCCTTCAGACAAACCGGCTTACAAGTTTTCAGGGAAACTTTGTATAACCGGTTCGGGGATTTTTTTTTTACCTTCATCAACATATCTTTATTTTTTTCATAGACACGCAAGACCTTATCCTGCAGCTCCACCCTGCACCCTTCTTTCGCCAACTGCCCAAAACTGAGTATGTTGTTGCACAAACTCGGTATAAAGTAAATTTCAGGCATCATCTTTTGATCGTCGTTCTTACATTGCAACAGCATTGATCCTTTGACTCTTATCTACACTGTGGAGCTGTCGCCAAACTTGACTTTGTCTGAATCTTCTCGTCAAGTTCATGGAACATGGAGTGATCTCCCATCATGTGATTGCTTGCTCCATTGTCCAAGTACCACAGATCAGTGTGATTGTGGTTACCTCCCACCGTACGTAGTTTAGGAACTACGTTCTCCTCATTCAACATCACCATGACCAGCGCTTCTTTGACACATAACGAGAGAAGTAGTGTCGGCTTGTCGTCTTCACTAGCTCGGGTAAGGTTTACCTCCTTATTCTTCTTGTTTCGGCAATCCGAAGCGTAGTGCCCATACTTGTCGCAGTTGAAGCACTTTATGTGGCTGTGGCACTTCGACGCGTAGTGACCGAATTTATCACATTCAAAACACTTGATATGTGACTTGTCACGGGATCTATTACCATCACCTTGTCTAGACTTGTCTCCACGTCCACCTCTGTCGCCTCGCCCACACTCACTCCCAAGCTCGCGGCTACTTAATGAGCCACGACCATCCTTCGACGACGGTTCCTTGTGAAACTGTCTGCCACCACTTTGTGCATCTCCCTTTAATAGCAACGTCTACTCGTTACGGGACTGATACCCCTTCAGTAGCTCCTCATGTGCCTTGAGGGAGCCGATGATCTCCTCGATCTTCTTTTCCTCCAGATCGGAGGAGTACATGAGCGTAGTGATGACAGGTACATACTTTTCTGGTAGCACGCACAGGTATTTCTTCACTGCCACAGATTCCTCCATCTTGTCGCCGAGAGAGATAATCTGATTGTACAATGAAGTCATCTTGCCGGCGAACTCGTCCACCACCAACTGGGTTTCTCCCATTTGGAGATTCTCGAACTCATTGCGCAAATTCTGGAGCCGCACTTCCTTCACGCGGTCAACTCCCTTGCGCATCTTTTTGAAGCGTCACCCATGCTTCATGTGCCGTCTCTTTCTTGATGAGCTAATGCATCATCAAATCTGGCATTGCCTGATAGATCGCAGCAAGCGTCGTTTGATCTATCTTGTCATCTACCTCTGTCTTCCCCCTTCGGATCGACTGCACCCCAAACACCTTGGGCGCGCATGTTCGCCTTCATCTTCATTGCTCACACTGGGTAATTGTCGGTCGTCAGGAGAGGGTACTAGAGGTATATATGTTTTTGTGATAAAATAGAAACGATATGTATGCAGTTAGGCGATCTCAATGCAACGTTTCATGTCATTGTTTCCAATACTACTAGTCTTGGAAGTGGAACATGAAACAACCTCTCTCAATGGGATAGTTTCATTTCACTATTTCATAGACTTCTTTGTAGCATTTAATTATTGTGTTTTTTGTGATCAAGGATGCTAGATGACTTTGTAGCCATTTGTTGTGTTGAAATAACTTTATGACGTTTGCATGGTTGGGATAAACTAAAAGCGCACATGATCTATCTCGAGCCATATAAACTTGATTACTATATATAATATAATATAATATATTAATTGATTACAATAGTCATCACACACTCGCATATATAAAAACGTTACACATATATAAAAATGATTACATATATTCTATCTCAAACTTCAGATATATTTCGATTGCGACCAAACTTATTCCAAATATGTTCCACTAAATCCTTTTTTAATTTGGAAATGAGCCGTCGATCTCGAATATCACTATCTTTTTCTAAAACTCACAAACGTAACATATTGATCAAGAGGGATCTCTGGTTCCTCAATAGTCGTTGAACTAGGAGCCACATTCAGATCTAGATCATCTTCAATGTCCTCTGTGTTTTCATCTTCAACTATCATATTGTGAAGTATGATGCAAGCCATCACAACGTCATGGAGTTCATCTCGGTCATATAAACGAGCTGGTCGTTTTAAAATGGAAAAACGACGACCTTAATACACCAAAGGCTCTTTCGATATCCTTTCTTGCCCTTCTTGATGCTCTGCATACAACTTTGTCCTTGACATCGATGGGCATACGGATTGACTTCACTAATCTGACCCATTCGGGGTATATTCCATCAGCAAGAAAGTACCCTATGTTATGTTGATTCCCATTGACCATGTATTGGACTCTAGGAGCTTGTCCTTTTAGCTCTTTAATAAATAGAGTAGATTGGTTCAAAACATTAATATCATTGTTAGAACCTGCAACTCCAAAGAACGCATGCCAAATCCAAAGATCATGTGATGCCACGGCCTCAAGAATAATCGTTGGCACTTTCTGATCACCACGAGTGAACTGACCCTTCCATGCCGTCGGGCATCTTTCCCATTGCCAATGCATGCAGTCAATGCTGCCGAACATACCAGGAAAACCTCGTCTCTCACCAAGTTTGAGAAGACGTTCAGTATCCTCCATAGTGGGGCGCCTCAAATAGCGTTCACCAAATACATCTCTAATACCTTTGACAAAATTCTTCATGGACTCCATTGCGATAGTCTCTCAATCTTCAAGTACTCATCTAGTTCATCCAAGACCTTTGCCAAGAGCCAATTGGCGAATAGTGCGATACACTTCAGAGTGGGTGAGCCCATGCCGATTAAGGGCATCGACCCTTGGAGTAAAATAATCGGACCATTGGCCTAAGGCATCGGCGATATGCGGAGGAAAAGTGGCCTAGACATACAAAATCTCCGTGAAAAATATTGGAAGGATAGAGAGGATTTTACGAGAAATAATCATTTACTAGTTTCGATGGGACTCCTCTCGTGGCCTCTTGATGTATTTCCTCGGATGAAATCGATGATCTGACACCTCTTTCTGAAGACCTTCAAGGCTACTCTGTACAAACACCGTGGCTTCAGTGATCACATCATCTAGGATGTCATCCTCAAGAATGAACTCGTCTAACAAGTTCAGAGGACCAGTTGAGCAATGTTCCTCCAGACATCTATGTGCATGGGAAAAGAGAAACAAGGTGTAGAAAAAAGGTGAGGAAAAGAGTCGATGCATAACAAAAAACATAGAAAGTTCATAGAAAAGAGTCGATGCATATATATAGAGACATATACGTGGAACTAGGCAGCAGTTTTCACACTTAATATCGATGTGAAACTGACATGCAGTGTGAGAGGAAAAGATTTCGTAGCAGTTTTCACACTTAATAATTGTGAAACTGACATATGTGCACTACACATTCACATTCAGTTTTCACACTCTGAGAAACCGACATGCGATCTTGATTCACATTCAAAGATAGCAATTGAGTTACCAAGATAACTAAGATAAGCTGGAACATATAAATGCTCATTTGAGAAAATGTGAGATAATGGAACATATCACATGAGACATTTGACTTGTATCTTAGTCGACAAACAACTTTTCCTCAATCTTACGTATTGCTCGATCTCGGTTAGCCTTTTGATTTTCAGACATTTGACTTGTATCTTGATTAAGCAGGGAATTATAAACCTCAAACATTTTTGCTTCTTTTTGCTCTGTTGCAGCCTTCAAATTTTTATTTGATATCTGAATTTGTGCTTCCGTCACCTTTTCACGCTCCAACTTACGATCTTGCTGCACCTTGACAATTTTCTCAATGTTGTCCCCAAGGATGACAATTCCTTCCATAATATTTTCCTTCTTGCGCTTTCCACTGCGCTCGGCCTTTGCCGCTTCTCTACCAATGGGACGTGATTGTTCATCTGGAACATCAACTATCTCACTCTTGTCTTTCTCTGTCTCCTGAAACTGTGCACACCATTTCGGCTCATCTTTTAGAATCCTCCACCAATGCACCAACGAGAAAGGCTTTCCATACCTTTTTGCATACATTTTCTGTGCCTCATCCTCCAGCATGTCGTCGGAGTATCCGCTTGTGTTCACTTTAGTTACCGTACTCCAGAAGCCATTGAAATCATTGATAGATGACTTCAGACGAGACCAGTGCACCTTCAATTGGTTTGTTTCTCTTATACGCTTCCCATTCCCTTTCTTGTTAAACGCATCAGTGACTTCCTTCCAAAATGTATCACCTTTCTTGTCATTTCCTTAACGGGTCTTTAGAAGCATTCAACCAAGCATCGGCTCGTGAAGTACAAAACAAAAAAAGTGTGACCATCAATTACAAGAGCCAATTGCTAAATTCAAAATAACATTAGTCATCGGTGATTACCGTCTCTCCTCCTCTTCATGACTCCAATACCTTTTCTTTCTTGGCCTATTTGCCACGTTCTTTGTCATCTTCATCAATGTCAACGTTCACCGGATCGTTTGTTGACGTCATCGTGTTTCACGACTTCCGGGTGTTCCATATGCGGTTGGTGGTGGTGGTGGAGAAATTGGGTTGAAGCTCATAGTCGACCAACCAAATGAAAATTTTCTCCATCTTTGTTGTGGTCATGAAATTGTGGTCTTTGAAGAAAATTTAGAAAACAACCGGTGGATAGACCACGAAATTTAGATCGAAATCGGCTAGTTTGCGAGCAAGCGAGATTTCACATAGCTAGAGTACCTTCTCACAAGTAGCTCTAATTTTACACCCAACTAAGATTCTCGATCACCAACAACGAACAAGCAACGACAAACACTAGAAAAACACGCAATCTAGTACCACTTCTCCTTTGATTACAACAGATTGACTTGTTCGCTATCGCACTTGCATTCAGATCGACATCCAGGCAAACACATACCAAAATAGACTACTTGCACAAGCACAGATTGACATTCAGAGATGAAATCAACTAGTACACATCAAAAAGTGCTTACCATGAATTTGGGGCTTGTTGCGGTGGCCATCCTGGGGCTTGCGGTGGCCGTGGTGGCAGAGATGGGGAAGCTGTCATAGTGGACATCGGCGTAGTCGCAGCGGTCGCAGCGGACGTCGATGGAGTCGCGTGATCGTCGTAGCCGTGAGCGATCCGGCACTAGGGCGAAGTCGGCGGCGGCGGCGACATTATTGGGCTGCGGCGGGCGGATATCACGGGCGGCGCTCTTGGCGGCGACGGCGCATGCGGCGAAATGCAGCGCCGCCCTTCGCCCCAATCAAGCGCGCGATGCGCCGCCGGAGCTCTCGGCGGTGGATCCATCCTAGCGAGATCTGCGCCGCCGGACCTCGTTCTTTGGGGAAAGAGGCAAGGCGGAGGTGGATCTGGCGCGGAAGAGGCGGCGGGGCGGAAGAAGCCCGATGGGCGCCAAGATTTGCGAGGAGCGCGTCGGAGTCCCGCCCCGACGGGATCGGCGGATGAAACCTCCCATCCTCAACGCGAAGTTTCATGCGATTCTGGATGACTTAGTAGCGGTGCCCAAAGCGTTTCGTGGCCATGAAACGTTTGCATTCTCTCCTTCTCAAATCATGCGAAGATTCCTTTTTTGCGGATGTGTCACCCTAATTAATGTGCATGACACTCCCATGACATCCCCATTGAGACTGGCCTTATGCGTACAGAGATGGGGTGATAAAATTAAATGCACACAGAAAGGATGGCATTGAGGATCCTCTCATAACTCTACTAGAAATTTGGACCTTAGCCGCAATTTTCTCCTAGATTGTATCTAATCTATAAATTTGTATACATAACCTTAGCTATTTCCCTCTGTGTTTTCTATTCAGAATGCATCTTCAGATGGCATGCAGGAAAACGAGCTATACTTCATTAAGGTTGTTCTTCATCTAGATTCAAGATTTATTCAAAAGAAAGTACTCTGAGTAGAAAGTATTCTGAGTCAATATGGGTTTTACCCTGAAAGATCCTTTAGTGATTTTGTAGCATTGTAATGCTACATAAAGAGTGCTTTCTTGCGCACAGAGTTTTGGACTAGTGATGCAATGATGCTCGCCAATTTGGAAGAACCGAAGAATCAATCTCTTAAGTGTCTATTCGCATGCAAAAACTAAAATAACCACACTTCCTTCGCATACTCTACTTACATGCACTTTAGTCTTTGCAGTTATTATATATGTACCTGTCTATGACTCACGATGTTGAATGACATTCCTAGGAAGCAGAGACTTCTTTTCCAAATCGCAACTATTTTAGGACTGAAGCATATATAGCGTACACACAAGCGTGATTTAGTGAACTGACTACTTGAGTCTAGATTGTCAATACTGGTAGGGCACATGAATTCATGTTAAACGTGAGTAGATTGCAAATATTGGTCCAATGGCTATTTTGCATAAACAGATCCTTTTGAATGATCTATAAGCTTATATCACTGTTTTTTAAGACTAGCTTTATGTCAATACTCTAGAACAAAAACAAATTGTCTAAGTATAATGTGGTTATTTATGTTAGTTTGGCACTTTGGCCCGTGACGACTTTTGTTCATCAAATGAAAAAAAATGGGGGCATGGGGTGCTTGGATGGCTGGCTTCTCACACTTCTACGCCCGATCTGTTGGAAATAGGAGCATGGGGGAAGACGCAGCGGCGGTGGAGATACGAAAGTGAAGGGGTGGGGAGAGACCGAGGACTCCACCCAATCTAACCCACCCAGCAAACACACAGGTTGAATCCATTTGAAACTGAAATTTTGGAACCCATATCAATCCAACTCAACCCATTTTTTACTTCCAATTCAACCCGTTAGCTGTCTCAATCCATTCCCACCCATCCAAAACCAATCCAAATTAAAACCAAACCCGTTTAACCTATTTTCACCCAACCCATTAGCCGCCCTAAATGAGAGGCCCTGACGTTCAACTGTTCAAGTCCAAGCAAAGATAGCTCTAAATCCATGGGTAAACTACAACAGTAGCTAGCTTCGTTTTCTCTAAGCCCCACCGATCCAACTTTCGCGCGGCTGAGGCAAACTAACCAATAAAGTTGGTGGAGCTTACAGCGATCGAGGCCCGCCTCGTGCAGACAGATTTCGGCCGCGAGCGAAACAGCGACCGGCGGACGGCGACGTTCCTTGGGCTTATATTAGCTAGTTCGCCGCGACGGCGGCCAATGAACAGTGTCGGCAATTAGCTAGCCACGCGATCCAATCCGTTCCGGCGACCGCAGCCAATGGGCAGTGTCGGCAATTAGCTAGTCGCGCGATCAAATCCTGCGAGGCGAGGGTAACGGGTCGACGCGGACGCGCGGCTACGTTTCGCGCTCCGGGAGGACGGCGAGGAAGCCGGGTACGTAGCAAGCAACGGTAGCGCGCGCGCGAGCGCAGGTGGCACCGCGCACGCGCGGCGCGTGGATATTCACGTGCATGCGTATTGCGCCGGCCCCGGGCGCGAAAGGGAGCGACTCGCTTCTCGCGTGGGCGCGGGCCAGGCGCCCGACGGCGACGTGCACCGAGCTGGGGATTGTATTGGGACAGGATCGGTCGAAACGGACGCGCCGGCGTGTGACGGGCAGCGAGGCACGTAGGCGGGGCGGGGGAGTTTGCGCCGTCGCCGTCGGTCCAGCTCCCGGCAAAAGGAGCGCGCCGGTGCGCGACGTGACGACGGACATGGGCGGCCTGGTTCGGCGTTGTTCGACACGTACGAGTCGAACCTAGGAAGGCGATGTACGACGGTGGCATTATGCTCCTGTGCGGCGTCGTCCTTCTCGATTGCACCAAAGGAATGTTCTCTAACACATACTCTCCGGTATATCTGGAACACTCGGCGAACGTATCAGAGACATGGAAAGCTCTATCGGCGAAATTTCGCCGGTAACCAACTCTCCGGTATATCTGAAATGCTCGGCGAACATATCAGAGGCATGGAAAGCGCTATCGGTGAAATTTCGCCAGTAACCACCGGCGTTATCGGTGGAGTCCGATAAAATATTACACCAGCAAAAAAAATCGGTTTTATCTTATTTTTTATCCAAATTCAAACCTCAATTCAAAATTTAGATATATTTCGTTTTTACATCTGAAAATTTCAAAAAAAAAATCTTCCATTTTTTTTTAAAAAATATCTAGCAACCGGTTTTATTGGTGGGGTATGATAAATTTTCCTAAGTGATATAGTTTTCCGTGACAAGAGGAACGCAATCCAAGGAGCATGTATTATCGAGTGGATGCTGCCTTTTCTGAGGTGGAAAAAGATTCTGCCTTTTGATGTTTTCTAAAGATACCTGGGCCATGGGCCCCATGGCCCATGGTGCAATTCATAATAAATGAAGTTTCATCAAAATAATTAATAAATTAGTAGTACTATCGAATATAGAAAAATGAGTAAAGTCCATTACCGGTCCTTAAACTTTTTATGCTGTGTCATCCCGGTCCATAGACTTTCAAAGTGTGTCATCCCGATCCCTAAACACTGTTTGGGTCTCAAATTAGTCCTAAACTTTTATCTTTGAATCATCGGTCCATAGACTTTCAAAGTGTGCCATTCATCGTGCCTAAGCAAGAGGGCTATGTTTGAGACCCAAACAGTGTTTAGGGACCGGGATGACACACTTTGAAAGTCTATGGACCGGGATGACACAGCATAAAAAGTTTAAGGACCGGTAATGGACTTTACTCTAGAAAAATAATAGGAAGTTCCAATTTGAACAAAAGCTACTTTCCGTTGAATTTCTCATATAGAAGCAACGATGCTGTATACCTTCGGTAAGGATTGTTCGCAATGCACAATTCTACTTTTTTCTTATAATAAAAGTACAACTTCCGACCTTTGCATCAATTACGAATGCACACAACCATTACACCACTATTAGCTAAAAGCTTAAAATAAAAAAAAAGCAAAAAGGCAACAATGATAAATAAATTGTCATGCAAAGATTAGCCTAAAAAGAGACCACCTAGCCTTGCCTCCAGGACTAACCAGGAGATCATCACACGCGAACAGCAGCTGCGCAGTAAAGAGATGATGATGGGTCAGTCTCCGTAGTGACGCCTCCAAGAAGGGATATGACTCACATCGTCGTCGTCGAATCTAACCAGCGAAGGTCAGATCAGGAGTTTTCACTCTGGAGCTCAGGTACCGGTTCTCCAAAGCAACACCTTCAAGAAGGTAACGCCGCTCAGGTCGACATCGTTGCCGGATCCAACCAGCGAAGATCGGATCAAGAGGTTTCACCCCAGATCGAAGGTACCAGCGCTCCAAGACCACGTCATAGTATGACATCGTTACTGGACCCAATCAATGAAGGCCAGATAGCCAAGACGACGTCCGCAACATCTCCAACGGCCAACCACCGCCAGCACCAAAGGAAGACGACGTCCACCGTAGCCCACGCATCGGCCGATTAAAAGCCATCCACCCGGGAGGAGTCAAGCGCGGCACAAGCCACCACCACCAAGCTGTCGCGATCTCTACCAACTACGCTAAATCTAGATCTGCACCGTGCCACCTCCGCCGTCATGCCATCGACGAAGCCGCACCACCGAAAGAAGCCGACGGAGAAGGGCCCCGGATCAGCACGCCCGAAGACGAGCCAGCGGAGAAGGGCCCCAGATCCAACCCCGACAATTGTCCACACCATCGGAAATCGGCGGACAGACGTCGGGCATCGAGAGCGTGATGTAGATCAGGCGTCACCACCGAGAAAAAGAAGCCCCGCCACCGCCACTTTTTGGCCGGCGGCCGCCGACGGCGGCGGCGAGGAGGAAGGGAGGAGAAGAGGGGGGCTTGTTTGGTGGTGACCATGGTCTTTAGGAGGAAGTTATATTGTTCTGTTAAGAAGATAACGAAGTTCTTATTGCTAGCGCCCGGAAGAAACGGATTGGTAGCGCCTCGAAGAAGATACCGGAAGTTCTTATTGATAGCGCCCGGAAGAAACGGATTGGTAGCGCCTAGAAGCCCTATCTGTACTTGAATGTTTATTCTAATGCACAATTTTTCTATGAAAGCAAATTATTAAATCATATATGAAGTGATCAATATTTCAGTTACTGCGAAATGTTTTCGCAAGTTCGACAATAGAAAATTGTTTCTCAACTGTTGCAATTTGTTGCAGGCAAAAATCAGTTGTGTGCGGTTTAGAAAGATTATTTCTCATATTTTGTATATTTAAGATAAGAAAACATAGATCTTTTGTTCATCAAATGAAAAAAAAAATCAATCAGGAAACATATCACGTTCAACTTCTACTTTTTTATACATTGAAGTCTTATCTTTTTGCCCAACTCAAGTTAAAAAGAGACAAGGAGAAGCTCACCCCTATTTGCAACAGCTGATGCAACTTGAAAGTTGTGAAAACAATTCATTCAATCTATACTTCAAATATGTTTAACATGTGAAGTACGTTGTTCAAATCAATCTTCTCATAGATACAGCAATCCTTTTTGCTACCTCAAATTTTCATTCATTTGAGGAATTTGGCCCAAACTCATTCAAGGCCCATCTCCTAACCAGACGCGGCAGCGCACGAGGGAATGGAATTGCACGGAACCAATCACCAGCCGGAATGCAACTCCCAGCCCATCCATTCCGCCATTCCAGTGGGCCATTCCCAAGTCCAAACCAACCAAGAACCAACCAACGTAGCCGCACCCGCATCCCATCGCGTCATCCACTCCGTACTCCCCCCCCCCCCCTCCCCCAAAGCGACGGAAATGGTCGCCGCCACCATGGCCACCGCCACCGCCACGGCCGCGCCGCCGCAGCTCCGCCTGCGTTCCTCCACGCGGCCCCGCCGCGGCCACGCGCGCTGCGCGGTCGCGAGCGACGCTGCCGAGGCCCCGGCCGCGCCCGGCGCGCGGGTGTCCGCGGACTGCGTCGTGGTGGGCGGCGGCGTCAGCAGCCTCTGCACCGCGCAGGCGCTGGCCACCCGGCACGGCATCATCGACGTGCTCGTCACGGAAGCCCGCGCCCGCCCTGGGGGGAACATCACCACTGTCGAGCGCCCCGACGAGGGGTACGTCTGGGAGGAGGGACCCAACAGCTTCCAGCCCTCCGACCCCGTCCTCACAATGGCCGTACGCTTCTTGGTCGCTTCCCCCCTTGTCTTCCTCCTCTTCTTGTGTTCTTGGAGACGTACGCATATAGACACAAATGCATGCGCAGGTGGACAGCGGGCTCAAGGATGACCTGGTGTTCGGAGATCTGAACGCGCCGCAGTTCGTGCTGTGGGAGGGGAAGCTGAGGCCGGTGCCGTCCAAGCCCGCTGACCTGCCCTTCTTCGACCTCATGAGCATCCCCGGTAAGCTCAGGGCCGGCCTTGGCGCGCTCGGCATTCGCCCGCCTCCTCCAGTTTGTGCTCTCCCCGTGCTGCATTCTTTGATTCTTTTGTGAATTTCGATTGTTCTGTTGTGTTCAACAATTGGGCTGAGCGTTTCCGGCCAAGGTTTCAGGGGCGTGAGGAGTCGGTGGAGGACTTTGTGCGCTGCAACCTCGGTGCAGAGGTCTTTGAGCGCCTCATTGAACCTTTCTGCTCAGGTGTTTATTGTAGTGTGCAATGGCTATTTGTTCCAGCCTTCTGCTTGCAGTGATTTCAATAAAAATGTAACGATTTCAATGCTAATTTTAGGTGTGTATGCTGGTGATCCTTCAAAGCTCAGTATGAAGGCTGCATTTGGGAAGGTTTGGAGGCTGGAGGAGACTGGAGGTAGTATTATTGGTGGAACCATCAAAACAATTCAGGAGAGGGGGAAGAATCCCAAACCACCGAGAGATCCGTAAGTGAACAATGTACTTTTTTTTTTGGTTATATCAATTAGCTGCTCCATTATACTAATCTTTTGTCACCTCTTTTAGCCGCCTTCCGAAGCCAAAGGGGCAGACGGTTGCATCTTTCAGGAAGGGTCTTGCCATGCTCCCGAATGCTATTACATCTAGGTTTGTTCTCATTGCCTTGTATATTTACCTAATGATTCAACTACAGATATGAGGTGCTGTAGAGTGTAGATTGTTCAGATGGATGGACAGCTATCTAGGTAAAATTACTGCTGTTGTTTGTGGAATTCATTCACATACCATTGCATCATCATCCGAAGCATATCGATGGATGGCTCAATCACTTATTCAACCATTCTCACAATGTTGATACTAATTCCACCTACAATATAGGCAGATGACTCCTAGTCATCAATAGACATTCCACAAGGACAGTTTATAGAGCATGTTAGTATGTGAATTCCTTGTACATAGACCTGATCATTATCCAGTAATTATTTTGATGCTAGGTGTCACTTAAGTACTTAACCATGTGCTGTTCTGCATTTCCTCCATTTTCAGGTTGGGTAATAAAGTCAAACTGTCATGGAAACTCACAAGCATTACAAAGTCGGACAACCAGGGATATGTATTAGTGTATGAAACACCAGAAGGAGTTGTGTCAGTGCAGGCTAAAAGTGTTATCATGACCATTCCGTCACATGTTGCTAGTGATATCTTGCGCCCGCTTTCAGTAAGTGTATGCGAATTAACTTTCATGTTCCAAAATACGCTGAGTCTTGGCTTCCTGAGATCCTCCATATCGCTTATCTGAGAAATAGGAAGTAGCATTCAGTTGCACTTGTTTAGGGATTGATTCTTTCTGTTATGCTGTCAATGTCATCAACATTTCCATTGGTGATGTACTAGTACTACACAACCATTTAACAAACTTGAAACAACATTTTGTTTGATTTGACTGACATCTCAACAACCACTTGCTAATTGCTATCTTCTGGATGGAACATATGATTAGGAAATTTTTGTGGGAAGTTATGACTTTGTTTTACAGATTATACTTATCAGAATTGGACTGGTGACCAACCTGGTCAACCCCATGTTTCACTGATTCACAAGTTGGGTCAATTCTTCGCCAATCAAACTTGTGTGTTTTTAGTAATTGAATTTAACAAGAAAATTTGTAGGTTTCTAAAGTTATGTTTTGACAAAATGACACAAGAGGCAAATGTGTATAATACTGTATATTAAAAGGAGAAGACTTTTTATCTACAGAGTGAATGTCGACAAAAAGAGAGAGAAGATAAAGCACCAGAGAACCAGTGTTCCAAAAAACGGTAATTGGTACGCGATCAGTCACCCCCACCTTTTAGTGATTATATGGCCTAACCAGCTGATTATACGCAAACTGGGAGGGCACTTGTTCCTTGTATGCGGCCTAGATTCACCTTATATACGGAAGCTGATGCCTTAACGGTTTGATTCACCTTCACCTTGTAAGGTTTCCTATCTTATTTGAGCCTGGCAAACCAGTTGAGTCTGGTCTAAATGCATGTTAGATATTACAAGGTGAACCAGATTGGTTTAGGTGATGTTTGCTGTTTTTTGCTAGATTCCCTGCCCAATTTTGTTTTTATGAATACATTATGTATGTGGCATTGGACACATGTATTCGTTCCCCATTAAGCTACATGTTGTAGCTGATGTCTGGGGAAGAGTTTGAGAACGTCCTACCCAAGGTTATAAAAACTAGCTCCAGTAAAAAAAAATCCTGAACCTAGCTAGGCCAGCACTGTTTCCTGGTGGGGCTGATAAATCCGGAGAGCTCGGTAACTCAAATTCAAGCACAAATTTAAACCTGAAATTCAAAATCTTAATTTTCAATTAATAGCTCTTTCCACTAGCTGCCAGTCACCAGTGAGCATGGTTGTCACGGCGTCGCCAAGGCGTCGCCTAGGCGTCCCGGTGGTGCGGAGCGACGCCATGATCGGTCACCTCGCCTTGGCCATCTCCGATCAGCGTCGCCAAGATCGCCACCGCCCTCAGGACTCCATCTCCTCCTCCGCTCCTCCTCCTCTCTCTCCCCCCTCCCATGACCCGTCCACTCCCAAGGCGTCCCGTCACAGATCCCCTCTCTTGCTCGATCCGGCTGACTGAAGTCGTCGCTTGCCCCGAGCCGCAGCCAAGAGAGAGGGAAGAGGCAAAGCCAGGGAGGGAGGGGAGGAGGGAGGAGGAGCCCGAGCCCAAAGGGAGAGGGGGAGGGGGAGCTCGCCGCCGAAGGGAGAGGGGGAGGGTGATCTCGAGCCGGGAGGGTGAGGCGGAGGGGGATTTCTGCGGGCAGCAGGGGGTCAGGCTGGCATTTAGGGGCAGGCGGGCAGCCGGGCAGTCGGGATTTTCTGTTCCCAGTGTATTGTATATGTACAATTTTAGTTGCTACTTACTTCGCCTTGCCTCGCCTAGAGGACGACTAGGCGACGCCCCCTTAGGCGCCGTGGTCGCCAAGGTCGCCGTGACAACCTTGCCGGTGAGATTTGAAACCCCGGCTCTACACTTGCAAAAATATTTCACTAACCTGTAGGTTGCACTTGTAAGCTGTAGTTGTTTTCACATTGCTTAGGCTCTCTAAAGTAATCTAGACATACTTCCTGCTCATTGAACTTGTTTTTTTCCTTCCACAGAGTGATGCAGCAGATGCTTTATCAAGATTCTATTATCCACCAGTTGCTGCTGTAACTGTTTCATATCCAAAAGAAGCAATTAGAAAAGAATGCTTAATTGATGGGGAGCTCCAGGGTTTCGGCCAGTTGCATCCACGTAGTCAAGGAGTTGAGACTTTAGGTATTTTTTGGGATTGAGTCTTAAGCTCAATCCACAAACTCTATTTTGGTATTTTCTGTTTGCATTTATCTTGGGATTACTATTGGCTATTTTTTTTTACTGATTGGTGGTATATCCTTTTCTAGGAACAATATATAGCTCCTCACTCTTTCCAAATCGTGCTCCTGTTGGAAGGGTATTACTTCTGAACTATATTGGGGGTGCTACAAATACAGGGATCGTTTCCAAGGTAGTATTCTCTGTGAAGATAATTGATCCTCGTGTTTTTGTGATTGTTTGATAGGTTTATCGCTTATTATTTCTTGATCAACATAAATATTTTGACTGCATTTTTCACCACCAACTGCAATGAACAATTAATGGTGACCTGAGCCACTGGTTTTGTACCATATTCAATTCCGATGTTCTATTTGTTAGATTGCCTGTTACTGGCTGTATTTGTACTAACACCATCTCGTTTGCAGACTGAAAGTGATCTTGTAGAAGCAGTTGACCGTGACCTCAGGAAAATGCTGATAAATCCTAGAGCAGTGGACCCATTAGTCCTCGGCGTCCGAGTGTGGCCACGAGCCATACCACAGTTCCTGATTGGACATCTTGATCATCTTGAAGTTGCAAAATCGGCCCTTGGCAGAGGCGGCTACAACGGGTTGTTCCTAGGAGGGAACTATGTAGCAGGAGTTGCCCTGGGCCGATGTGTGGAGGGTGCGTATGAGAGCGCCTCACAAATATCAGATTTCTTGACCAAGTACGCCTACAAGTGATGGAAATGGTCTGCTCATTCTGTTGCATAGATGAGGTAAGGCCGAAAGCAGCAAAGTTGCACGAGCATTTTGCGGTCTTCTTTCTTGTATTGTACTTTTTGATATTTTTCCTGATCGTAATTAGTTGGGATTTAGGATTGTAGGAGAATGTTTCACTCGCCGTTCAGAATAATTGTTTCAGATTTCAGTTATGCGACCATCCATGTAGTTTGATCCTGTAAACACCAGTACGGAATAAAATGAAAATTTATTGTTCTGCAAAAGCAATGAAAATGCATAATCGAAAATTTCTTGTATGACATTCTTTGCTTCCACGTGCCGAGCGCGCGAGCAACAATATAATATGTAAGACCTCAGTAGAGATCTGAATTCTCAGCAAATTTTATCACTACTATGCTGTTTAGAGTGTGTGCATTAATATGTTTCAGATCCCCCACTGTAGTCAAAGCATATAAGCAAGATTTCACAATATGATTTTGCTGCTTGATTTTGTCAGAACAAAATAATCTTGTTTACTTCGACGTTGGAATACCTCGAACGTAAAGTACCCCCAACCATTCCTCATGTCCCCTTTTAAAATAAAAAGAGAAATGGAAGCACCGAAGATTCATATGACAAGGACAGTACTAGTGTACTATGGTGTGTTCTTAATTTGAGATAACACGATCCTAGGAAGTACTCTGCCACTAAACCAACGACGGAATTTGAGCAAAATCTCAGGTGGAGCTCAAAGATGAAAGCAAATTACCATCAGCAGGACTCAGAATTGTAGGATGGTTGTATGCCCTGCGCGGTGTACAGACTTAGCTCTCCGACTATCGGTTGCGCATTTGTTGTCGCCGTCGGGCCCGGTCGCGGCCAGCGCCTTGTCTACTATTTTCGTGCTCCGTCGCCGTTGGGCAGGCCACGACCAGTACTTTGTCTGCTGTTGTTTGCGTTGCTCGCCGCTGCGCACAAGACGATTGAAGTCGTTGTCTCGCTGAGTAGTAGTATCGTAATTAGTAGTAAGCAACAACAGTGATGCTTCTAAATGGATCTGATCTAACCAAATTGGTTTAGTAGTTGTAATGACCCAAAGTTCATTACCAATTTAATGTTTATTAAAATTATCATTTTATTGAATTTCCTGAAATTTGAAAGAGTTTATTTGCTTTATTTGAATTTCTGAAGTTTTAAAAGTCAAAAATAAAATTTATTAAAGTTTTTAAAGTTATATTTGAGTTAAAGTTGAAAAATAAAAACTAAATTAATTTTGAGAATTTTCTGGAGTTTTAAAAGCTTTTTCCTAAATATTTTAAAGCCAAAATAATTTATTTGCAAAATTAAAAGCCAAATTTAAGTTGGAAATATTTTTTTTAAGTCCAATATAACTCTAGCAATTTATGTGAATTTTTCTATAATTTTTAGAATTTATTTGTTATTTTCTAGAGCTATTTTGATTTAATCGGATTATTTAAATGGCAAAAAGAATTGAAAACCCTAAAACTCTTTTGGGCCTAAACCTCCTCCGGCCCATCCCCCCATGCGCACGCGCCGGCCACCTTTTGGCCCAAACGGCCCGCCCGCACCCCCATCTTCCTCATTTCCCCTCCCCCTCCCTCCAACCGTCGGATCTAAACTGACGGCCACCACGCTCCCATCGCCACCCCATGCCATCTTGGCCGCCTTTGCAAACTGACGCCCGCCAAGCTTCTTCCTCCCACCTTCTTCTCCTCAGACGGTCAAAGCAACGCCGCCATTTTCGGCCCCAAAGCTCGCATACCACGACTTCCTTCCTCGTCTCACAAGACGCACGCTGTCGCCCACACGACCTCCACCGCCTCACCCCACGCTTCTTTCATGGCCGTTCCGCATGCACAAGAACCGCCACGATCGCCATGACCGCGGCCAAGACGATCTCCTCCCCGAGTCCTCCGGCCTATAAATAGAGCCGGGAGCGCCTCCTCCATCTCCATCTCTCCTCACCCACACCCTCTCTCCTCTCAATCGGCGAGAACAGAAGTTCTTTGTCGCCGCTGTGAGGTCTCCTTCTCGATTCCGACGCCGACTTCGCCTCTCCGCCGCCGTTGGCATCCTCAGATCGCATCAACGACGCCATCCGTCGCAGATCCTCCGCCGGAGCTCCACCCAACGCCTCGCCACCACGACCGACCGCTGGCCGCTTTTCTGCTCGCCGCGGCCGCCTCGTCCCCTCTGGCACTGGTGGCGCTTGACTTCGACGTCCTCTTCCTTGTGGCACCACTCACACCGGCAAGCGCCACCGCCGCCACCGCCGAGGTGACCCGAGCCACGCCGGTCGTTCTTTGAGGCGGCACCACCATGGCGCCCACGTCGGCGCCCCACGCGTTGTTTATCGGCGTGGCACTGGCGTGGCATGACGGCGGCACAAGCCACACCACGCCAAACACCCACCCCGAGCACAAAAGCCGTGTGCACCAAGTTCACATACACCGTGTCTATGACACGTAGGCCCCACATGTCGGAATTCGTTTTTATTCTTTTAAATTCCGAAAATCAGCTGCTGATGTCACCTTGCGCAATAATTAGCTTTTCCTTTAGAAAAATAATTCGGGAAATTGTTTAAATAACAGATTTAGGTTTTAAATTTATAAAATTCACATCTTTTGACTGCTAACTCCAATTTGAGTGAATCCAATTTATAAAATCTTATAAAATTATTGTCTAACTGAATAAAATATAATTATTCCATTTGGAGTTCAGTTTAGTTTTGTTTTAGAATTTAGAATTCCTTTAAATTTGAAATTTAGGTTAAAATTAATAAAATCCATATCATTCGAATCTCAACTCCAATTTTAGTGAGTCAAATTTATAAAATCACACAAAATTATGTTTTAGCTAAAGAAAATATAAATACTTGTTTTAGAGTTAATTTAAATTGTCTTTTGAAATCAAAATGGTTTAAATTGCTCATTTAAGATTTAAAACTGTAAAATCCATATCTTTTGATTCCTAACTCCAAATTAAGTGTTCCAAATTTCTAAATTCATATAAATTGAAGATCTAGTTAACTAAACCAAAATTATTTAAATTGTGCTTCATTTGAATCTTGTTTGTATTTAGAAATTCATTTAAATTTGATTTAGGATTAAAACTTGTAAAATTCATATCTTTTAAATCCCAACACCATTTTGAGTGATTCAAGTTTCTAAAATTTTATAAAACTATTATAAAACTAAATAAAATAGAATTATTTAGTTTTGAGTTAATTTGATTTGCCTTTTGATTTGTTATTTGAATTTCGTTTGAGTTTGGATCGTTTCACAGATAGATTTAACGACTTGAGAGTCGATTTTCAGCGTAGTTGGAGACCATATAAGAGGATTGATTTTGACTGTATGATCATCGTGGTTGTACACACAAACAACCTGGAGAGAGTGTTCGTGAGTACTAGGTGACCTGTTAAGGAAAACAACATCACCAAGCAAGGCAAGTTACATTCTTGATCATATTACACCCATTATTTCAAATTATTTAATTCTGTTTTAAAATATTATTGCATGCTTATTTATATTCAGTAATTTAAATGCCTGTTTTAAGTTCATAGATATTCCTAAATCCTTTGTATGGCCAAATTTGTTAATTGAATCATATACCTTGTCAACCTAGATAAAACCTAGTTGGTGCAATAGTGTGAACTAGGATCATCTGAAAATGTTGCTAAGACATGCTTAGACCAAAAATGTTGATTTGGGGAATTTTAGCCAAAAATCAAATCTTGTTTAAATTGTATCCATGGCATTGGTGTGTTATGGAAATTTATAAATGATCTTGAAAAGTGAAATAAAATGATGGTTTGTACTTGGGCGAAATGGTTGTTTGGATGGTGCATGTCAATGCACCGCTTAACTGGTAGGGTTGAGGCCCATGGGTTTTGTGGAAAGTCGCCCAAGTCAATTGAGGACCGCCTCTGGCGTTCCTTTGCTATGCCTATAATGGGCTATGCCATATCGCGGCAACCACATGTCTGTATGGGCGTAACTCGGTCGACTAATTTGCAAAGTGCCATCGCGGTCGATCCCATGGATTGTGTGGGTCCATCTCGGATGGTCGGTCGTGTTATGACCTCGTTAGTCCCATCGGCGTAAGGGGCCCCTACAAACTCGCGGATTTCTATCCAGGAGGATGCGAAACCTTAACGGGATGGACTGCGGTGGGATGGCGCATTGTAAAGGCCTTGTCATGGACTCTAGACTTCTTACCTTCGGCAGTGAGAGGTGGCATTGACGGATGCCGAACAAACTAGAGGAATCATGTCATGTGGGTAAAGTGTACAACCTCTCGCAGAGTGTAAAACTATTGAATAAGCGGCGTCATGATCATGGACATGCTAGCAAAGCCACTCAAAGTTAGACTTGGAATTTGATTTAAAAAGACTTCAACAACTGGTTTATCCAAATGGGATTTGGGCGGTTAGCCATTGTGATAGGAGGGTATCCTTCACCATTCATGTGTGAATGTTATCTGATTATAAAATTGATTTAGAAAATGAATTTTAGTTATTGAATAACTGCTTTGGAACTTAGTACAAGTATTTAAAGAAAATGCTGATTTATGCAAATCAACCATGTTAAGCCATCCTTTGTTACATCCATGTATGCATGTCATTCTGTTATTTGACGGGTGTAACTTGCGAGCACGGTAGTAGTGCTCAACTTGCTTTATTGCAAACAAATTTCAGAGGAGAAGGACTTCGCCATCGGTGTGGATCTCGACGACTAGGCCGCTTCCCCAGTCGATTGCCTGTGGCAGATCAGCTGGACTCCACTACATCTTCGTCTTCCGCTGTGTGTTTATTTTATTGTTGGCCTGTAAGCCTCCTTTGTAATCAACTCTGTCATTATTTATTAATAAAGTTATGATATGATTTTGTTACCATATTTGTTTACTGTGTGGACTAGCTACTGATCATGGGACTAATTCAGAAATACACAGAGGATTTGGGAGTGTTAATCCCGGATCTTACAGCCGTAGACTACGTACATGTTATTAATTTTTTCATGAAATGCTGGGGGAGGAGGGCCATGTTGGTCGAGCCCAACTTCCGTCCCTGCACTAAAGAATAATTAACACGACTACCTTTGGCTTAAACTTACGTGTGCAGTGCTCACTTTGAGCACTTTGAAAAACCTGCATCATCAGGTGCGGATCTAGACCTTGGGTTAGGTGGATTATAACTTAAGGCCTGAAAATCTTACCAAGGTTAAAACCTATAAAAATCTCTTGAAAAATCAACAAACATTCGAGTTTGACCCATGAACAACTCACACAACTTAAGACTTGAACCGTGGCTGGCTTTTGCCCCTGAGCATGATCACAGGATGACAAGCTAACACGCCTCAAGAGCCCCAGAACCTTGCTTGACATTGTCAGGGCAACAGCAATGCAATGAGGAATTTGATGCACAAGAAACCAAAGCAGATCACCGAGGATGAGGGATCCCCGCCTGTCTGCTGCCTCCTCGATCTTGCTCACCCAGTTAACTCTGTACCCTTGACACGCATACATCTGCATCTTTTGTTGGTGAACAAATTGAAGGCCATGGAGGGAGCCAGGGAGGGACCAGGCTGGGGATCGATCGAGATCGACCGTCAGACAAGGATACAATCATTAGGGTTCATGCATGGCTCCAACATCTCCCTCGGTGCAGCCAAACAAGCTTGTCCTAGTAGCTTTTTAGCCTTTTGTTTTCTCAGCCTATTGTAGTAGTGGCACTGTATTTTCAGTTCTCTGACGGAACCACTGAACCAACCAAGCAGGGAGGAAAGGAGTCAGTGGTGTTTGCTGCAGTGCATCCATGGAGGCACTGCGACGAGGGCCCTTAAAATGACGTGCATCCTTTGTTGCGCACGCATCTCGATGCAGGATCGATTAGGGCCACCCTGTCCTTGTGGGCGCTTTAGGGGAGCCACACTCGCGTGCACAATCATTTGTTGGTCAAGCCGAGAGGCAAGCATGTACATAGGCTGCTCCGGCGACATATAATTAAGTTCGAGTGCTTTTTGTCTGAAGTTCATCGATATATATATATATATATATATATATATATATCGATAGGTAACACCACATTTGTCCTGATCAGAGCCTTTAAAATGGCCTTTTGGTAGGTTAATTAAGATCGATGATGCATTCTGAAAGCTTCTGCTCCATGTTGTTTGTGAGCTGACCAAGTGTTATTAGGTGCTTTGACAAAGATGAGCCTCTTTTGATTAATTAATTAAGCACATGCTACTAGGTGAAACACACTCACAAATTCATCTTAATTTTGACCATCACCTGTTGAGATCTCTGAGTAGGCTCAGCAGGGGATTCCGAGAGTGTGCAAGCTTGCGTTGCATGCACATAAAGAGCGTGACTACGTATCATTGGCGATGCGCTGGACCGATCGATGGAGAAGAACCCTAACATGTCGATCACCTCTCCCATTGCTGGTTGCCACTACAATCTCCATCAATTCCGCGTTTCTTTAGGAGCAAACAAGTTTATCAAGATCGGGATCTTATGCAAGATCGTTTCTAGTTGACATGATCAGATGTTAGCTACAAAATGGCGGTTCTAAATATTACGAAATGTTACACTGGCCCTGTTTGAAGTGCATAATTTTTATAGAAATGTCAAATGAAACAATTAATTATCGCAGGAATCAGGAAAAATTATTGCGTTCCAAACATGCTTATATATGGATCAGAACCCTGAGAAGCTTGAGAGCAAGCTGATCAACAACAGTGATCGTGAACAACCCTCTGTACTAGTTAGTGGTTTGTGTGTTCGGGGGGTGGGGGGTGGTTATGCACGAGGAACTTCGTATCTTCATTTTTAAAGAAGAAGAACGGGACTTGAACCCACAACCTCAAGCACCACAATCCACTAGGTGTCGGACCTAAATTTTCCAAATCCTCAATATTCTGTGAAAAATACTATACTATTCTCTAGACCAGTAGATAGTACTCACAGGCATATTGCTGAATCAATTCATACAAGTCGCAGGATCAAACCATCCAGTATATTACAAGCATCATAGTGACTTAGACCACGTCGGATCAGATTTACAGTAAGGGCCGAACAGGCCAAAAGATTACATCACAAAAAAAAAAACAGTGAAAGCTACAAACCGGTTTCGACCACTTGGTCAAAAAGCGGTTTCGACCACCTGGTTGAAAACTACAGCGGAAGCAAAAGGGGCAGAGTACATCTCTCCACAGGCAAGCGACTGGGATACTCGTGTACGACTGGTATTAACCAAGGACTTGGACAATACCGGTACGCGAACACCGACGAGCCAGCTAGATTGAGGCGAGACCATGACTACTCGAAACTAAACTACTCTTCATCACCACCTTGCCCATCGACTTCGGGGTCCTCGTAGTAGTCGTAGTCTCCATGATCCGTAGGATCTAAAGGGTTGGGGAAAGAGCGATGATGAGCACAACTTCCGTGCTTACGAGCCAACACACAAGATGCAAAAGTATACATGCATGGCTTAACAAGGGAGGCTCGGGTTCTTTTATTTGCCAAAGCAATATTTTCAAATATCGATATTAGAAGTTCCTATCACTTAGCATTTTAACCAAATTGTATTTTATAAAGAGAGTAGTTGTGCAATAATAAATAACAGCAGAGGCTACCTCCACCTATACTTATTTTGCTCGTGGTTACATCCACCACTTAACGACACTAGGTACGACCACCTAGGAAAAATCTAAATACTGGGTTACATCTACTCGACCAATTTTCATCCCACCCACAAAGGTTTTTGAAAATAGAGCTAACTCTAGTAAAGTTTTCATGTCCGTCTTTGACTGTAGGTATGGCTGTTTAAAACAGTTTTATACTCTGCAGAGATTTATACACTGTACCCACAAGAGATAATCAACTTGTAGCCCCACACGATTCCTTAGTCATGTGGTCGAGAGATCATCACAGTAACTTTTCAAATCATCTCACCCCTTCTGTCATCTCACCCATATGGGCCACGCCCATAAGTTGTACGGGATGTGCACCACAGCGACTAGCGCAGCTGGACTACGACACTCCACAACGACTAGCGCAGCTGGTCACTTCACCTTACCACAGTGTCCCATTCAAGCCGGAATGCATCTGCCGCTTGTACTGCTTCACTCCTCCACCAGCGAGATGACTTTTAGGGTTCGATAACTTTACTAAGCCAAGTTGTACTTTGCAGACTTATGGTTGCACATGTTTTACGATAGGAGGTCATCACCGTATTAAATCCTTAATGTCATCTGGGCGGTTCATACCACAACCCACCCATTCTCGTGCTATGTCCGCACCCACCATCATACCATCTGCCCAGATGTAGACAGTAATTTAGGGGTTTGAGGAGGAAAAACCAATTTATCTCAAATACTTCAATCATGTACCTCCCACGACTGCCCAAAACCCTTTTTATGATTTAAGAGATGATGGTTGGGGCATTTAGTGCCCCGGTACTTAAGCAAAACTAGCATGTCGCTTAAGTACAACCTATAGCTAGTAAATTACCACATAGTTACTAGGGTGACATAGAATAACGAATTCAATTTTCAAAGGATAGGATAATAAATTAATTAACCAGCAAGTGGACATTTAACTATCTTAAGAGTTAACATACATTTATCTAAAAACTAAAGCATGCAGTTTTGGTAATTTAAAAGAATAATTTGCGGAAAATGTAGGCTCAAAATGATCAAAGTATTGACTCACTTGAGCTGAAGGCAATAGAATCTTGATGATCTTGTGCTTGATCAAACTGGGGGTCTCCTACTTCTTCGAACTCTACTCGGACAAACGTACTGAAAAAGAAACAAACAAGCAAGGAGAACAAATAAACACTAAAGAAATAACAAATAAACTCCAAATTAAGTGAGACTACTACCAAAAGCAAGATCCCGAATTTAGACAAATTTAGAAACAAAGAACGTTGTAATCGGAGTTGTAACGGAGAAGAACGGAGTCCTTAAAGTTTTGTGTTCGAGTACTGACCAACGACTTCAAGAGGTCAGAAGGAGTTCGACTGCACCACGTGGTCAGAAGGGTTCGACTACACGAGTGGTCAGAAGAAGGAAAGATTCGACTACACAACGTGGTCGAAAGAATGAAAGATTCGACTACTCAGTGTGGTCGAAAGGAGGGATTCGACTACTCGATGTAGTCGAAAGAATGAGAGATTCGACTACTCGACGTGGTCGAAGGAAGGAAGGATTCGACTACTCAGCATGGTCGAAGGAAGAAAGGATTCGACTACTCAACGTGGTCGAAAGAAGGAAAGATTCGACTACTCGACGTGGCCGAAAGAATACGGTAGAAAACAGGGCACGGGAACACCATAGAAAACAGGGCATGAAAAACTTACCAAGACCGAGAGAGAGGTCGAAGAAGGTTGGTGGACTGCGAACGGCAGCAAGGAAGCTCACAGTTGAAGGCGAAGGAGGACGGCGGTGAAGGGGGTCAGCCGAGACTGAAGGAGAAGCGAAAATGCGGCGGTTCCTGAGAAACAAAACTAAAATAGAGTGAGGAGATTTCCTCAAGGAGCCCTGGGACACGAATTGACGCGGGTAGAAGAGGGGGGTGCATTGGTGCAGCGAGGACCGAGAGGAGGTGCGCGCCGGCTTGAACTCGGAGCTCAGAGCTTTGGGCAAACCACAACAACAAGAGTGAGAGATGGAGAGTTGGGTGGAGGAAGGAGATGAAGGAGGGCGGCTCGGGCTCTTTTATAGCCCAGAGGAGAGGAGGGGAGAGGGTCACTGAAGGCCCAGGGAAACTTGTGCGGTCCTGAGGGTGGTAGGTGAGAGCACGGGGGCGGGCGCAGAGCGACGGAACATAACGGGGCGCTCTGATGACAAGACTAGGTGGGGGAAGAGGGGCACCTAAGTCAAAGTGGGTGAGAGGAGTAGGTGGCAGCAGAGAGCGCCAGGTGAGGACAAGGCGCACGAGGACGTGGCACAACGGGCACGTGGTTGAAAGAAAGTTCCGACCACATTGTCAGGATGAGCCTTCCACTTGGTTAGAAGGAGGTATCCGACCAACTGGTCGAAAGAAAAGAAAGGGGCCAGAGGAGGTCAGTCCCAACTGAGAGGATTCGAAGAGAAGCCGGGATTTAAGCTGAAACTTGAAACCCGAAATTTGAAATAGGACAGAAATTAGAGAACTTTGCAAAAACACTATAATTTAAAATGGGTTCTGAAAATCAAGAAGACGAACGAAAAAATACTAGTCGAAAACCGAAAACGGGATGTTACACTAGGCCACATAGGTGTCCTCTTCGTATACTAGTTGATTTAGTGTCCCTAGAAATGAATCTTGAATTTCCAACATTCACCTGTGAATAGCTCCAAAAGTCACAAACTTAGGGCCCGTTTGGTTTGTAACCCTAGTGAGCCATATCAAAATTTTGGCGGTGCCAAAACCAGGGCAAAAAAATTGTGTTTGGATCGTAGCCATCCCAATTCACGGGCAATACCGAAATTGATGTGTTTGGATTGCAGCCATACCAAAATTTGCCAAAATTGTGAGTATGACACGCGGGACCCGCTTGACATATAATTTTTTTGCCCCAAAATATATCAACATGGGTCTTGTTTTATTGATAAAATGACAAGGAACACAACGGTTCAAACGGATTACAAATTGAATACCCGGTTTAGAAAATATGATCCTTTTATGGCTTTGAATTAAACTGAACATGCAATTAATGTTCTTTCCACAGCCAATGAGATTGCGCCACGTGTCCCATTCTTGGCGAATGAATTGGCCGCCCGCATCAAGCCCTAGCTTTGGGAAGAAAAGGCCGGGCAAGCCAAAAAAATTTTGGGGGCAAGCCAAATTTTGGTTTCAAACCAAATGGTGGTCAAATTGTCAAGGTAACATCAAATTTTGGTAAGACTAAATAGGGCATCAATCCAAACAGCCCCTTAGTTTCAGACATGTGTTTGGGGAAGAAAGAAAGAAATAACGAAAGAAAGTTGACAATTTGAGTGCCCTGCACCCATATTATTTTTCACAGGCTGAAAACGTGATGTGATGATGCGAATCATCAGGCGATGATACAGGCGGCCGGACACGGAAGCAAAGAAACCTAAGCCATGTCTCACTCCTGTCCCCATCGATCTACTCTGCTAAATTAGACATAGAAAACTGCAAAGAGAGTTGCAGCATTCTTTTGTGTCGCTGTTGTCAAAAACTGAAAATCGTCGTAAAGCCTAATGAGCACGCATATGCTGCTGATCGATATGCATAGCTTTTGCTTCTTTAATTAATTCCTTTGTCATCCGGATCTCCGAAACCACGTAACTGGTCTGTCTCTTGTGCCTGCTAAAAGTCGGCGATATGCTATGAAACAACGCGCCCCTTGTCTGCACAAAGCCCATGCAGATCTGCAGCTGTAGTAGTTGCAACCTGCACGTGGTTCCCTTTTGCTTGTAGAATGCTGCTCGCTCACTCGGTCGATCACCTCGCGATCTTCCTTCTCACAAAAGGAGAGCGATGGAGCAGCTGGCTCCCTAATTTAGAGATCTTTTACGGTACATTAGAATTAATATGGGCCGTTCATTCTATTTGATTCAATGGATCAGGCTGATTATAATTTAGTTATACTTTCTATAGTAGTATGTGTAGTGTACAGGGTTCTGATAACCGGCTAAAAAAAATACCGGGGGTGGCCGGTAAGGCCGATAACTTCGGCCGAAATTTTCCAATTTTTTTTGAATTTTTCGGATTTTAAATTAAAAAAAAATCAAATTTAAGCAAAATTCAATCAAATTCGGCCAAAATTCAACCACAACCGAAATTTCGGCGCCGGTTACTGTTTCTACCGGGGGGACCGGTAGAACTGGTAAAACCGGTTTTCGGCCGGTTTTCGAATCCCTGGTAGTGTAATATGAAGAGGGGTATAATTGTACAGTTAGCCATGTCATCATAGTAATTTTCGCACTTAATTTGGGCTTACAGTTGGAATCACGCTTGGATTGGCCCTCCCGGCGGACAAGTAAATTAAGGTCTGCCCATTCGTTTTCTATCTGAGCCTGTGGACAAGTAAAGGCCTGACCCAAATATACTACCACTCAAGTACCGTAAATTTCTCCTGCTTTATGCTTTGTCTTGTCTCCTTCGGCAGCTTCTCTAGTAAACCCTAATAAAAACAATCGTTAATGCATAACCGTCACTAAGACACTAACCCTCTCATAGCCCCCATCAATTAGACGAGATAGTCGATCAAACTGTGCACGTGAACACCACGAGGCCGGTGGGACTTTGGTCACTTGCCCTGTGGCTGTGTATGCCGCCTTAATTTCACACGCCGACCAGTTCACGCATAGCAGGGCACACCATAATCTTAAGTTTTATAAGACTTTTGAGTTGAACACTGCACCAACTCTTCCTCGTATGAGATTGGTAGTTCTCAATCTTCAGATATCTTTGCTTTGATCAGCGGCGGATCTCAGGGTAGCCTTGTCTCACCGGCACTGCTTTTTTTAGGTTATGCGTATCTATCTATCTCCACCTAATATTAACTACTTTGTTTTAATATTCGTAATTTTTTTTTCAAAAGAGGTGTACCGAAGCTTACCCTAAGTTTACCTCGTACAATCGAGTACACGCAAATGGGGGTACAGTGGACAGTGATCAATCCATTCATACCTCATCAGTACGGCTCCCTTTCTAGCTCTACTTACCTTGGTGAACAATGCACCACATAGGCGATAATAACAACAATTATATGCCTGCGTGGCATCATCGTGCCTGCGTGAGGTAGGAGGTGTCTGAAATTGCATATGCGTGCGTGCAGCCTTCAGAAAAGAGCGTATATGTGCTAATAAAAGGGCAAGCAAGCAAGCAAAGAGGAAGATACTTTTTCTCTCGTGCATATGGTTGTGTAAGATAGGGGCACTGCAGGAAACTTACTGACAAAGCGTAGGTCTCCCTTGTCCCCTCCCTTCTCAGGAACGTTTGCCTTTTCACCAAACACCAAACTAATTAACTTCATCGACGACAAAGCGGAAGATTAGTTGATAGGCTACTTTTTTAATTGAAGAAACGATTGGTAGGCTAGTTGCTGGTATGAATGTTGGCAAGTGCTTATTACGTGCTCTAGCCGAAAGAAAATCGCACAGATTCTTGAGCAGTGTTGGTTATGAAAGTGTTAGCCTTCTGTGTTTGTCGAAAGATGCTATAATCCTCCCCCACCCCTCACAATTGCATTGAAGTCATTGTCTCGCTAAGTAGTATCGTAACCAGTAGCAAGCAACAACAGTGAGGCTTCTAGATGTACCTAACCTAACCAAATTGGCCGGCTATGGATTGCGTACATGCTGTTAAATTTTTTTTCTAAAATGCGGGGGTAATCAAGGGCTGATCTAAACCTCGGGTTGGGTGGATTATAGTCTAAAGTCTAAAAATCTTACCAGTGTTAAAAACTATGAAAATCTTGAAAAATCAACAAACATTCGAGTTCGACCCATAAACAACTAACACAACCCAAAACTTGAGCCGTGGCTGGCTTTGCCCCTGAGCATGATCACAAGATGACAAGCGAACACACCTCCTCGAGAGCCCCAGAACCTTGCTTAACATTTAACCAAAGCAGATCACCGAGGATGAGGGATCCCCGCCTGTCTGCTGCCTCCTCGATCTTGCTCACCCAGTTAACTCTGTACCCTTGACATACATACATCTGCATCTTTTGTTGGTGAACAAATTGAAGGCCGTGGAGGGACCTAGGGAGGGACCAGGCTGGGGATCGATCGAGATCGACCGTCTGACAAGGACACGATCATTAGGGTTCATGCATGGCTCCAACATCTCCCTCGGTGCAGCCAAACAAGCTTGTCCTGGTAGCTTTTTAGCCTTTTGTTTTCTCAGCCTATTGTAGTAGTGGCACTGTATTTTCAGTTCTAGACTGAGGGCTTGTTTGGCAGGTGATGTGAATTCTATGACTGGAAAAAAGTGGTGTCTAGAGGTAACCTGAAAAATAAATGATTTTTATCTGGCCAGGTAAACCTGAAGATGAGTTGTTTGGTTGGAAACCTGTGCTTGAAATTAGTGAATGAAAAATAGACCGTTGGATCGAAGATGCAGTGGTGGATGAAGCTGCTTGGCTCAGGCGTTTGATTTCCACGCCTGAGAACGAGCCTGTCTGACTGGCAGCAATTTCCAGGAAATGAAGCAAACAACGGCCAGTTCAACTCCCGGCTGCATGCTGGCATCAGGCAAATTGGCCTGGAATCAAAGCAAACAGACCCTGAACCAACCAAGCAGGGAGGAAAGGAGTCAGTGGTGTTTGCTGCAGTGCATCCATGGAGACACTGCGACGAGGGCCCTTAGAATGACGTGCATCCTTTGTTGCGCACGCATCTCGATGCAGGATCGATTAGGGCCACCCTGTCCTTGTGGGCGCTTTAGGGGAGCCACACTCGCGCGCACAATCATTTGTTCGTTACGCCGAGAGGCAAGCATGTACATAGGCTGCTCCTGCGACATATGGTTGTGTAAGATAGGGGTACTGCAGGAAACTTACTGAAAGCGTAGGTGAAGTGAAGTGGTCTCCCTTGTCCCCTCCCTTCTCAGGAACGTCTGCCTTTTCACCAAACACCAAACTAATTAACTTCATCGACGACAAAGCGGAAGATTAGTTGATAGGCTACTTTTTTAATTGAAGAAACGGTTCATAGGCTAGTTGGTGGAATGAATGTGGACAAGTGCTTATTACGTGCTCTAGCCGAAAGAAAATCGCACAGATTCTTGAGCAGTGTTGGTTATGAAAGTGTTAAGACTTCTGTGTTTGTCGGAAGAAAACTGAGGATGTCAGTACGTAGTTCGCCGGGCAATTGCATTTTGTAAGTATATCGACATGCTTTTCATGTTAGGGTTTTGGTTACTGGCCAACCAAAACACTGTTTAATACACGCGTACGCGTCCTCTACACACATATTTGGCTGTTAATGAGGTGGATAATGGATTTTCTAGCTTAGAATTCTCGACAGATTAAGGGACCGGAGAGGGCTGGAATGAATTCCCAATGCCCTCCACTTAATTAATCAGCAAAATGAAGGTGGAAAGTGGTTGTAGCAGTTACAGTTATGAGCTGATCTCCCACTGTCGACGATGTCAAAGTTTCCCTCTGCCGATCCTGCGTGAATCTTGCACCGCAAAGCTGTCTGTAACCCTTGCTGGGCCTGACTGCTGCCACTAGCAAGCTCGTACAAAATTGGAGTAGAAAAAGTTAGGACGTCGTGGTCAGGGGGTTCCATCTTTCTTCCAATCTTCCTTTGCAAATTGGATTCGACGGGAAAACGACGTCGATAAGGCTGGATTGACGGGAGAAAGACGGTTTGTCTGACCGGCCGGTCACGGAAGCTCGGTTGGTTGCGGTGACGTATCGGGACGGGCAGATCGTCGTCAGATAGGAGGAGGGAGTTTATGACTAATTTGACATCCTTTTAGTATGGAGTAGCAAATTTAGCCTTTTTGTGTTTAAAATAGCAAAAATGTCATCTCTACTGTGTTCTTGTGCGAGGCAGGTTCGGATGGCATTTTGAATCAACAGTGTGACACTGTAGTGACGGTGACCAAACTAATGGGCACACTGTTCACCACCTAAAAAAACCATCTGTGCGCACGCGTGGCTGGTGCGGTAGGCCAGTGCAGGGCCTCAGGAGCCGTGGGAGCACTGATGTGCGACTCATGTCGCCTGCTTTTTTATCCACGATGTCATTTTTTATATTTGATAGGAGGGGTCTAGATTTACTATTTCGTCACGGATCAGTACCAGTACCGAGATGAGCCAGGAGAATCGAGCGTGGTGGTGCATGAGAGGGAAAGTGGCACTTCAGCTCCACTGTTTGTGACCCGGACAGTTACCATGCCTGCTTACATACGTTCTAAAAATTATTAGCGTAGGAGGAATTTCGTAGCAAATCCACCGCATGAGCATGAAGCAAACCGTGACCGTACCGTACGTCGAGACGAGGCGTGCAAGCGAGGCACTTGGTACGCCCATCCAAAAACATTACAGGAGCTCGACAAGGCCGGGTTTCATTCAACCCTTCCGCTTTCACCGGCCGCGGCTTTGTCCCCTGGTGGTGTCGCCGGCCTGTAGCCCTCTGCCGCGGCAGGCGTTGCGCGAGTGTCAACCAGATCCGTCTCACGTCACCTCCGCTGGGTTAAGTCTCCTCTTTACGACTAACCAGCTCCTCTTTACGACCAACCAGCTAGCGCGCGCCCGCGCGCGCGTGCCTAGCCCTTAATAGCTCGACAATCATGTGATGGATGGAATGATCTGATGTGGTTGGTTGCTTGCTTGCTTTTATGCAAGCGTGCACACATGATTGCGGACTAAGCGACCATAGCTTAGAGAACGACAACAGGAACTTAAACAGTCTATAGAGGTTCCTGTTGTCAGTTGAAATGTCGACATGAACCTATCGTCACTCCAACTGGTGACAGGAACCCTATCGCCGTTTCAACTGATGATAGGAACATCTGCTTGTTTTTACTGTCTATTTTCGACTACATATTTTGTTGATAAATCACAATGATATTACAAAAACATTCAGCACAACATCGTCATTTTTTTTTTGTCAACAAATCATAATGTTATTACAGAACATTCAGCGCAACGTCCTTACATATTTTGTCGACAAATCACACTGATATTACAAAACATTCATCACAACGTCATCACCTAGTTTTTCGACAAATCAAAATGGTATTACAAAGCATGGAGCACCACATATTTCAACAAGACGAACCTTTCATGTGGCCGCGACCTCAACGTCCACCCTGTCGACCGCCTTGAGTGGGGCAGTTGAATGAGGTCCCCGCAGCGCCGTCGGGACTGCCGGTGTCTCATTCATTCTGTGGATTTCTCGTAGGACATTTTTTGAAGGTGTGTCTAGACTCCCTGTAAATTGAGCACTTCTTTGTACAACATCCGGCTTCTGCTTCGTCCATGTCGTTCCTGATACGACGTACCTGTCACTGGCCAACCTTTCTCTTCAGCCTATCAATATCTGCAGCCCAGATAAGTTGCTCCCAAGTAGGATGGCTAGTGAAATGGCCAACCATGTCGTAACCATACAGCTCTGCACTCTAGGTTTGTATCACCTCCTCCTTGTTGAAATAATCAGAGAGATATTGGCCGGGATACTGCGCCACCGTCGAACATGCGGCCATGACATGCAAGCATGGCTTATGCAGAATTGCAAGTACATATGCAACTAGCGCGGCGTAGCGTGTACTCGTGGATGATTCTCTCACAGTTCGTTCCGCGACGTCCTTTATCCCTACACAGTATCTCGAAGTGAAGCTCTCTTGTGCCCATCTTGAATGTCTGGTGCATCTCACCCTTCTTGCTCTTTTCCTCTATGTACTTGGTGATCATGACGAAGTAGAGTACTCTGTCATTTGGCATGACGAGCGACACGTTGTTGCTTCTGTCAACAAAGTAATTTGTGGTACCGCGGAGAATTGCCTCCACAATACTAACCAAAGGAAGGCACCTGGCACCGCGTATGACCCAATTGTACACCCCGGCTAGATTGGTCATCATGACACCATATTGAGCACAACCCTTGTCATGTAACAGCGACCACTTCTCTTTAGGTTCGTGCTCAATCCAGTCTGAGAAGTATTTCACCTGCGCTCCCGTCTTCCTCGCCACACTAGGACCATCTATGGCAATGCTTCGGGGGCCTAGTCACGCTAGAAGCGCCTTTTTGTCGCTTCTTCAGGCGATCGATCCGCCATCCGAATCTTTCAGAAAAGGCCAAACTTTCACTATTGGTTCTGGTTGCACAGCCGCTTGAACAGGTTCATTAAGTCCTTATTGCGGAACTACTTGTAGAAATTTGCACCCAAGTGCCTCATGCACCACCTGCTCTGCAGATCCACCCATAGAAGTGGTTCGTTCTCTTCTTGTTGTAGCTGAGTTATTGCACTCAATAGGCCTGCATGCCGATTATGTATGACGCATACGTTAGGACGACTTTGTATAATATAAATCCTCATATTTCTCAGAAACCACAACCAGCTGTCCGTATTCTCACTTTTAACGAATGCGAATGCTACAGGAAGAACTTGATTGTTCCCATCCGTCGCTATTGTGGTCAGTATATGGCCCTTGTACTTTTCAATTAGGAATATGTCATCTACGCACAAGATTGGACGGCAGTGCCAGAATGCATTAATGCATGGACCAAAGGCGAAGAATGCTTGCTTCAGTACACTCTTATTGTCCCACTTTGGATGTGTGGAATCTTGAATGTTGACATGAGTGACATGATTCCTGTCTTGTATGACTTAGAGTTGGCCGGGGCAGTTGTGGTAGGAGTACTCGAATGTACAGAACTTTTATTCCAATGCCTTCTGTTTTACCCTCCACACCTTGGCATAGCTTATTGTGTATTGGGACCTTGCCTCGCCCGAATGATAGATCGTGGCTCAAAATCTAGATTATCGATTTATCTTACTGGTACATGATGTTTATGCGATGAAGCCCGTGATAGGTTCTATGGGATCAAGACCGACTCAAGGATTTACACATGTGTGAGGGACTACTATCGAGTATTTCTAGTAGGTGTCCCACTTATGCTGAAATATGTGCACTCGCCAAGGGCATCTCTCTAAGTTGCATTTCACGTTGTAGCATCTTGGGTTAGACTTGACGACTGTGAATGTATACTGCACCGGCAAGGCCTAAAATTTGACCGCCTCCTGCACGACCTCCTTGAATTTGTACATAGCTCCTTGTCTAATTTCACTCTGGTCGTACTCACATGGCACATGGGATCCTTCGTTAACGATGAGGTTGTCAAACTGGTATGTGTTCTATTCGAATGGAACCGTCTGCTGTCCAACAACATCCTCATCGTCGGATCCTTCATCTTCTAGCAATGCCATGTAGTCCTAGTCTTTTAGATCTATCCTTTGGACTAGGGTTTCTAGCTCCTCACCCTCGTCAACAAGCCCACTAGCTTGCTTGACTGAAGGAGCTCCTTCCACAGGGTCTTTATTGACAGCATCAGTAACTCTCGGACCTTCGGCCATTGTGTGCGCCGCGCTGTGGCTGGAGTCCCCGACTTCTTCTTCTGCATCACCACTCCCTTCTTGTTCAGCCGCCGATGCCAGAAGGACCAAATCCCATCGTTCATCTCTCGTCTTGCGTACATATGACTGCCATGTCCTTGTTCCCTTGAGCTACACTAACTCCCAATATGCACCATGTGGTGCTTGATTGACAAGACAACTCAATCTAAGATTATACACAATATGGTCCAAATTGAATGTGTGGAACTACCACCGCATCACAGCGCCCCACGTACGCTGTTCTGGTCTTGTTAGGGTCACAGTCGCTGATTGGAAATAACGCAAATCAATCCCCTCGGGATTCTCAAGAATAGTCCTCTAACCATAGTAAATTTTAAAATTAGTGGCGTCCGATATATTTGACGTATTGTACCGTAAACAAGATTTCCACGGTTAACCACATATCTAAAACTAAACTATCCACCGAAAAGGATTATGTACAATATACTACACTACGCAACGGTATATTTAAAACTATGTAATCCATTCGGTTAAAAAAAAATTATCTAACAGGTGGATGACCGACGGCAAGATTGCTAGCTTCTCTCTCCCTACTCTCTCTCGCCTCCTCTCCTTCCCTCCTCTTTCTTTTTCTGAATAAAAGTGAGTTATGCTAGAATTTTGGGGTTTTTATAGGGTAGATTGTGCCGACATTTGAAATGACGATAGGGACTTGCGGGGTCCTTGTCACCATTTGAAATGACGAATTTCCAAAATTTTAATATTAAAAAATTTAGAGACTTGCGGGATCTCTATCACCATTTGAAATAGCGACAGGACCCTGTCGTCAGTTGGAGCGGTGATAGGTCTCTGTCGCCATTTTAACTAGCGATAGGGACATCTCTGCACTGTTGAAGTCTCTGTCGTCATTTGGAATGGCAACATGACCCTTTCGCCAATTCAAATGGTGATAGTAGCCTAGTTTTATAAAAAAATGACTATTTATTTTTGTAAATTTCTTTTAAAATAGAATTATTTCAAAAATAATCCATGAGTGTGAGTGTGTGAGAGTTTGGCATCCATGATTAGAAGAAGGTTCAGCTCGGATTTAGGTGCTTATTTCGTCTTAAATCGATACCTAGTTTCTTCTGGGTATCTCACATTTTATGATTAGCAGACGAGGAGAGTCGTGTGTTGGTGTGGATGATGATGGATGGATGGAGATTTTGGTGCATCCCGTACCAACCCAACACGTCCGCTGTCATGGGGAGGCTAAGCCATATGATTATTATCACCGGACTGTTCTAAAATTGTACCCTTCCTTTGATTAATTAGTTAACTAACCTCATGTACACTATCAGATATCAATCTATCAGAAACTAAATGCGGTTTAGAATCTACACTACCGGACTCAGCTTCTTTGCCGAGTGCAAAAATATTTGCCGAGTGCCAAATATCGGGCACTCGGCAAAGAAATACACTCGGCAAATTAACATTTGCCGAGTGCCATGCACTGCAAAATATAACACTCGCAGAACGCTTTGCCGAGCGCCAGCACTCGCACAAGGAGGCCTCTCGCAAAGGCGGCTTGAGGTAACGGCTCCCGCCGACACAATTTTGAGCGCCACCGCTTTGGCACTCGGCAAATAATTTGTCGAGAGTTAAGTGGTGGTGGCACTTTAAGAATTTTTTGTTTTTTTAAAGTTTTGTTATGCACTGTAGATGTCATGATATTTGTTTTTAAATTTGAAGATTTTTGCAACACGCGACGATGCTTAAACCAGACATCTCAACATGTGATACTTATATCCCTGATGGAGATGTCCTCGTTTGAAAGCATCGTGACGTGACAACGCACGAAACCTTCTCAAATTTTTATCACAGCCTCCACATATGATATCATGACATTCCACAAGTTTCATAATTTTCAGATTTTGTTTGCTTTTTATAGAATTTAAAACACTTACCAAGAAGTTCACTACCATGTTTCACAACAAGATGTTCAAATTTCGGTCCGCTCCTCGATACGGCCTCACACTACACTCAATAACATGACTATCATTTTTGAATCATTAAATTCCATTATTCGATGCACGCAGCTAAATTTGCATTTTCCAAATAATTATAGTAAATGAAATAAATTAACTATATATAACAAAAAGCCACAAAATGTACCAAATTCTAACATAGAGTACCTGCATCAGAGGAGGGTCTGCACAAAAATTTAGAGGCCAAAAAATAAATAATTTGCCGAGTGCCGTGAACCAAGACTCTAAGAAGTAGTTTTTGCCGAGTGCCACATGATGGCACTCGGCAAAGGGTTTTGTTTTTTAATTTTGCCAGCCACTAAGATTTTGTTATTTAATTTTTTTTTTATTTTTGAATTTCTTTGCCGAAAGTGCCTGATCGGGGCACTCGGCGAACTTGGCTCTTTTGCCGAGTGCCTCCCGATCCGACACTCTGCAAAGAAATTAAAAAATAAAAAATTAAAATTGTTTGCCGAGTGTCGGATCATGCACTCCTGCAACCCGCCTAATATGACTTAGGCTCCGCACACACACACAAGACACACACACACACACACACACACCACACACGCCTTGGCCACGCTTCGCCGCCATCGCGCTGCTTCGCTTGCTGCACGCCTCGCTCGCCACGCCTCACGCCTCGGCCTCAGCCACACGCCACACGCCTCGACCGCCTACCACCGCTGGCCTCACCACCGCTCACCATCCCTCGACACCATCTTCTTCACCAACTCTTTGGTTTGGTCCTCCTCTAGGTTGATTCCCCATTCCCTACTGCTTTGTACTTTCTGCTCACCTTAATTGTTGTTTGTTAGTGTTAATTACTCTTACCTTTGCATTGTAGACCGTGGTTGTGTATTTTTGCATTCTCGATATTGTGTGAATGTTAACCTTCGCTCGTGATTGTACTGTGATTAACTCAGTAGTTTTAATTTGTGAATCGGTTTCTGTGATCTGTGTTAGTCTATGTTTATGATCAGATGTTGGTAGTAGCTAGCAGTAGCAGAGAGCAGTGATCTATGTTAATTGCTTGTTTAGTTCTGTTAGTAGTCGTTGCATATGTGTTTGTGAGTTGAGTAGTGCAGATTTTACATTTTTGTGTCCTGTGGCACTTCTATAATTTCTAGCCAAACACAGCAAGTATTTACCTTATTTTCTTGTAGTTATTGATGTATTGTTATTCCTTCTCCAAGTTTAAGAGTACCCACCTACTAGGTAAGAAGTTACGGCAAGCTTATATGAATATGTGAAAATAATTGGCCATATTGACTAAATCAAGTGGTTCCAGACTTCTAGCTTAAAAGATAATATGTGAAATTCTGTCAAGTAATGGCTTGTGCATGTATGTGCCTGCAAGTGGTGGTCTTTTTTTTTTAGAGAGAGGTCAAGTGTTGGTCTAAGTGATTCACCATTGAATAAGAAGGAACACATGCGGGGCTATATGCAGCTAGAATTGGGTACCTCAATTCTGGTTAACAAATAAGAAGTGCAATATGGACAGAGCATCATGATTCATGAATAACCATTAACCAGCCTTGTAGCTCAAGGCACACATCACTTGCATGGCTGCCGCCTGCCTTGGCCAGCCAGAGGAGGAGGAGGAGGGCCCGCCCAAGCCCAAGGCCGCCTATTTTGGTCGCTCACGCTTCACACTTGAGGTATGCATGGCCGCCGCTTCTGCTCTTCTTCTCTTCCTTGTTACCATTAATAGAATCATCACCGCTATGCGATTTGTAGAATTGCAATGAGTAGGCCTAGGTAGACACATGCATGTGTAATCAGAATCATGCCCTTACCCATAGGGCATAGCATATGTACGGTGTAGCTAGAGAAACTGTATAGCAATGGGCCTCCGGCCAAGATGAACTCATCTCGATCACCTTCCTCCATCATTTACTCGAGAAAAGAATTCACAACGATTCAGGGCTGGTGTGTTGGGTGTGGACGACGACGTGAGGTGGGTGTCCACTGTCTACCTTACTCCGCTCGACCGCAAGTTGTTCGATGTAATGCCTCGGAGAAATAGTAGCCCGCAAAGATTGCAACTGAGATGCATAACAATCTATAAAGATATTTGTTTGTTGAAAGCACCATTTTATCCTCAATTTAAGTAGCGTAGTCTTATGACATAGCTTTGGTAATGGTGATACATGAAATTTGGGAAGTAACGAAGAGACCATATAGATAAACAAACAGATCAAAATTCCATCTTTTAGGAACTACAATCCATGTTGAAGTTGTACATATAAATTTTACTTGCACCCTTCTGTACAATTTTGGCTGCATTGAAAAATTGAAAGATGATAGAAAATATAAACTGGTAAAGAAATGCAGCACAGCGAGCTCAAGTGTTAGCTAAAAACATCTGTTTATTTGAAGATATTTTGACTTGAAGCTCGATATTCAATAGACATTATTTCCAAACTCTTCGACTTTTTATCTGATTATATGTCCAATTTTAGACAGGTTTTAGACAAAATAGGTAGAATGTGACATATAAAGATTACATACGTCTTTCTTCAAGTGATAGACAAACACGATATTGGTATATATCAATATATGATGAATAATATTAGGATAATGTAACAAATAAAATTGCAATACTTGAGTGTGAACTATGAAAAACAGCCTTAGAATATTTTTTCATCGGGGACGTAAAGACCAGTAGAAAGATAACACTGCACCTCTAAACAACACCGTGTGAAACAAACAATCTTAAATGGTGAAAACCTATTGTAAGCATATGTACCAATGATAAAACAAGTAGCCAAAGAAGGACGAGATTTACAACTAATTTGTATGGCAACCTCTTCCACTCAACTACATGAATAAATAAATAGCATATGACATGGTCATCATGAGCATATATACCTCAAAGATGGATTGGTTGTTAAAAGAATTGAAACCTAACATTTACCTACCACATCCCGATTTTAGATTTGGATAATCGCGCTTTGTATTGTACAATTTGAAAGTTTTACTAATAGATGGTTGTTTGTAGTTCATCGCCTTCCGCCATGGGTTCCGCTCGCACTGCCGCCGCCATCGCACCGACCCGCCACGGCCCGCTTAGCCTCGACTCCACCGCCGCCACTCTAGGTATAACCCTCTTTCCGTATCATGGTCGAGATCACGTAACCCGCTTAAGCGTCTCCTGCTCGAAAGAGATACGGTTGGAAATATGCGATATTTCCATATCTAAAACCGATCTGCTTCAATTGTCCACGTTTTTGGACAGCCAGCGGATGCGTATGAGGGGTTAGTTTCATGGTCTGCCCGATCCGAGACGAGTTTCGCATCATCTCCCTGTTGTTCTCCGGATACACACTCTCCTGGCAGACGGTATTTGGAGAACAATGAGGTGTCCGCCAAATTATGTCTCAAATAGGAGTAGAGCATGGAAACTAACCTCATCTACGGATCTCGCGTGGATTAGGACCTATCCTCACCTATTACATAGTAGGAACGCGTGTAGATGCAATTGATGTTTATATTACTCGCCGCTATATATGTTAGAGGATGGAGGACCGTGAGTGGATGTACACGGCCGAGAAGTCGAGTGATTACACCACGGAATGGATGAACAAGACCGATGCTTTCTTGAACTGCATTTGGCAAGGTCGCTAAAGGAAATTGTCTAGTTTTGTGTCCTCGCAAAGAAATGTGGAAACAGGAGAAGGGTAAACAAGGTGGACATGGGTAAACATCTTTTGAAGAATGGATTTACGCCGACTACACCGGTGGGTCCACCATGGTGAAGCCCATCGATGAGAGAGGAGGTGGTGAGACCACGCGCCGAGGCTTATGATGTCGATGCCGGGTAGCGTATATGTTAGATGACTTTCACCAGGACAGCTCGATGAGGGACGTGAGAAGGAGGAGATGGAGGCGGCAGACAAAGCGTTTCTACGACATGATGGACTCGAAGACGTAAACCCCTTCACGATCGGTCAGCGGTGTCTCAACCGGATGCCATTGGACGCTTAATGGGGTTGAAGTCCGAGTTAAACCCGAGTCGAGAAGGCTTCGATAAGATGTTGGCCGTGATTGGCACCTCGCTCCGGAGGGCCACATTTCGCCAAAGAGCATGTACGAGTCACAGAACTCCTTCGCACTTAAGATGCCGTATGAGCGAGATACATGCTTGTTCGAAGGGGTGCGTCCTATTTTGGAAAGAACACAAGGATGCAAAGCACTGTCCAAAGTGTAAATCCTCCAGGTACCTGGAGGTAGACTCTGGTGATGGCCAGAAGAGGCAGCTTACGATCCCCGTGAAAATCCTACGGTACCTTCCGTTCCTACCGAGGATCCAACGGCTATACATGACCGAGGAATCCGCGAAACAGATGACATGGCACAAAAATGGCAAACGGTACAATCCTGACAAGATGGTACATCCATCCGATGGTGAAGCATGGACCCGCTTTGATGACAAACATCGTGAGAAAGCAGATGAGGCTCAAGAATGTACGTGTCGCTACCGGCAGCAGATGGGTTCAACTTATGGATCGATGGCTGCCCCATACACATGTTGGCCCGTATTCGTTATCCCCCTCAATCTCCCCGGCGTCTCCTTTCTACGACATAACGTATTCTTGTCGTTGATAATTCCTCGACACCCGGGGAGTAATATGGGTGTGTTCATGGAGCCCGTGTTTGATGAATTGGTCCGTGCTTGGGACGAAGGGGTATGGACATACGACCGAGCTACAAAGACAAGCTTCAAAATGCACGCTTGGTACCACTACTCCTCGCATGACTTCGGGCGATGGGTTATTTCATACTGGTGTGTTCACGGAAGTTCCCATGCCCAATATGCAAGGAAGGTGTGAGGTTCATTTGGTTGCACAAGGGTGGCAAGTACTGCCGTTCGACAGACATCGCCAATTCCTCCTCTTGACCATCCATTCGCATAAGACATCAAGAACTTTACTTAAAGGTGTCGAGTGATGCACCATGCACCGCGGATGATGATCGGTGCCGAGGTTCATGCTCACATAGATGCTCTCGTGCCCAATCAAGAAGGTGGTTTTGTGGGATATGGTGAGCAACATATGTGGACTCATAAGTCGGGCTTGACGAGGCTCCCTATTTTGATGACCTTCTTCTCGCCACATAACATTGATGTAATGCACATCGAAAAGAATGTCGCCGAGGCACTTTGGGCAACACTCATGGACACCGAAAAGTCTAAGGACAACCCTAAGGCTAGAGTGGACTCGCAACGTTATGCGATAGACCAAATCAAGAGATGCGACCTCCTAGTCGCAAGAAGACATTGAGAAGGCCTAAGGTCAATTCGTCTTGAAAAAGGACCAAAGGAGGAAGTACTTGAATGGATCCAGACGCTAATGTTCCTCGATGGGTATGCAAATGAATCAAGAGGGAGTGAACTTAGGCACTCTGCGAATCAACGGGATGAAGAGTCATGACTACCACATATGGATTGAGCGGCTTCTTCCGGCGATGGTTCGAGGCTATGTCCTCGAGCATGTCCGCAAGTCTTTGGCAGAGTTGAGCTATTTCTTCCGCCACTTTGTGCCAAGGAGCTATCTCGGACCGTCATTGATGACTTGGAAAAAGTGGCACCGTGTTGCTCAGAAGTTGGAGAAGATCTTTCCACCCGGCTTTTTCTTGGCGATGCAAAGATTTGATTGTGCACCTCCCGTATGAGGCACGATGGGGGGCCTGCGGCAGTTCAAGCAGTGCGGCTACTCTCGTGAGTATGAAAGTTTTTGCTTTCGCTTGTACTTTGCTTGTATGACCTCTACCTTCCTAGATTAGGTATCTAATGTAATCTTGTCTCACATGCAATCTCTTCTCTTTGTGCAAACCTCAATCGGCGGGTTCGAATAATCCACCTCATGCGCCTCGGAATGATGGAGCTTTTCCTTCACCACAGTCGCAGTGGCCACCTTCGAGATGAATGCTAGTTGTATTTTCATTTGTTGTTCACTTGGTGATGGACTTGTGATATACTTGTCGACTGTGATGTACTTGTGGATTTGTTTGGATGGACTTGAGCACTTATTGTTATATATGTGATGGATTGATGTGATAAATATGTGATGGATGAGATATATATGTGATGGATGTGATATATGTTTGGATGGATTTGTTTGTCGTGATGGAATGTAAAAAATAAATAAAAAATGCAGTTTTGGGTCACTTTGCCGAGTGCAACACTCGGCAAAGGACCCTTTGTCGAAAGTGCCATGGTCATGGCACTCTAAGACACTGGGAATATGGGGCGAAAGCCTGTGTTTCCAATTTTGCCGAAAGTGTTATGACCATGGCACTCGGCAAAGATTTTTTAAAAAATTAAAAAATGCCGAAAAGTGCAGATAGTTGGCACTTTCGGCAAAATGGTTGCCAACGGGGCCGCCGCCGGATCGGGCCTTTTCTTTGCCGAAGGCCGACTCGGCACTCGCAAAGCCTTTTACCGAGTGCCCGACAAAAGGCACTCGGCAAAGGTTGCTTTGCCGACAAATTTTTTTCCGAGTGCCCTTTGCCGAGTGTCGCACTCGGCAAAGCATTTGCCGAGTGCAAAGGAGCGTTTGCCGAGTGCCTGAGGCACTCGGCAAAGAGCCGGAATCCAGTAGTGCTAGGTGGTTTTCTTATACAGCCATATATGCATCGTTTAATTTAAAAAAGAAACATTGTTTGCTAAAATAGCATATGTATGGTTTTAGCTAACCAGTTGAGTCCACCTATCAGATACAAAAAGGAAACTTTAGTTAAAAAAAAAAGAGAACAAAAAGAAGACAAATTGTTCCACCACTGATTGCTCCTCTCTTTCTCTTCTGTACGCACATATTTTCAACTCAATGTTTTTTGGCTTTGTCAGATCTCACCACCAGCTATAGTAAGACACTGGTTAGCTCTCTTTCCTTCATCCTTTAGTGACTTGATTTTGTCGAGAGTTGTTAGTTTCTCTTCACCTCTCTCCATCTCTACATAAATATACATAGCTATATCTCAGCTGCTGTGCAAATCGTGTACTACACATGGAGTGCAAGGATGGTAGTGACCTGTCTCCTTCCTCCTCCATGGATAGCAGTACCCACCCGGCGCTCTCCACGACGTCGTCGGCTTGCCGGCCGCCGGCGAGGTGGGACCTCAGCACTGATCTCCGGCTAGGGCTTAGCCTCACCTCGTCGTCGTCCTCCCTCCAGGCTGCTGAGAGCATCCCTTCTACACCAAGGTGTTAGTTCTACAGATCATGCATGCAAGGGTTCCTCTAAGAAAATAATTAATATGCATAGCTATTTTGATAGTTTTTGTTTGATTTCTTTTTCGTTCATTATTCTCTTTTAGATTGATTTTGCACCACCAGATCATACATGGACAATTCGTGTTCATCGATCCATCGATCTACTCCCTTTTTCTCAAATCGACCATGCATGATGCCCACGCATCACGCATGCAACCTGGAGGCTGGAGCTCATCCTGGTTCCAAAAAAAGTATCGAGTTCTTTTGAATCGTACATATATGATCGAACTGATCCATATGTACGCCTAAAACATCTTGTAGAATAGAGATCGATCGTGTACTTTCTTGTTCATCCCTTTATATATCAGATCTTAATCATCATGTCATTTTATTAAGTGTATATATATATCAATTCTTTGTTTCTTATTAGTAGTTTCTTCTTTCGATACGTTCTTATTAGTAGTGTTTAGAACGAAAACTTGCAATCTTATATTCAGAACAAACCGAGCTTGAATTTTAATGTAGTTTTGATCAGACAAACAGTTAATTTCACTTTACACCAGTCTTTCTTTGATTTTTAAGGAGGTAAGCTGCTTTTATTTCGATGATCAACTTGATCACCACAAATATAGCAAGAGATACAGTCAGATTTCTCACTGAGCCAAACTTTTTAGCCTTGTTGATCATTGCTCTCTTCAGTTCTTCACAACCACTTTATAATTCCTGTTGTCATTATTATTTTTTAGAAATATAGAGCATCCCGAATTACTTGCCCAACTGTACTCCATCAAATTGGGTAGCTTGTACCCATCATCTACATTAATTAACAACCCTTTCAACATGAACGGGTGATCGGCAGGAACCAGGAACCCTCGGATTGGCCGCCGATCAAACCGTTTCTTAGGAGCGCCCTGACGGCATCGGCCGGCATCGCACGCCGGCGGCGGACACTGTTCGTGAAGGTGTACATGGAGGGCGTCCCAATCGGCCGGAAGCTGGATTTGGTTTTGCTGGACGGGTACGACAGCCTTCTCGTCAAACTCTGCCACATGTTCAAGACCCCCATCACCTGTAAGTACACATCCAACCAAGCTGCGTTACTACAATTTTCAAGGATTAGAAAGCTGCATAAAATAGGAGCATGCGAACACATGATCCAAACCATCCGATCGATGTAAAAATGAATATATCTACGTCTAGCTTTTCTTGAGGCACTAGCGACTAGTGCTAGGCTGCTAGCACCCCATCACGGAATTCTGAATTCTTTCGTTTAAAGAGTTGTTGTCTGACACGTCAAATTTGATAGATTAATTCAATTCATGCGGTCACATTTTTCTTTGTCACGATATACATATGGCAATGCTTGTCGTGCGCTGTATAATCATATATTTGATATGATTAGACGCTGATGTAATGGAGTATCATCGACGAATTCCCAGCGCGAAGGCTGCCTATGTTCTCACATACGAGGACCAGGACGGAGACTGGATGATGGTTGGGGACGTACCATGGGAGTATGTTGATCTGCTCTACTTACATGACTTGTTTACCTTTCATTTTGCTGCTCAATTAACCTGAATCTCTGTTTGTTGTTTACTTGTTTTTTGCAGGCTCTTCCTGACCAGTGTAAAGAAACTAAGGATCACAAGAATGGATAAATGCTAAGCAGCAATCTTGATTCATGTGGTTCAGTTGATTTTTTTTTCTTCTTCTATAGGTTAGTTGAGAAAGATTTTGCTGAACATAGTGGACAAGTTAAGCTGAGGTTATACTAACTCTGTACAGTATAGTAAAGAAAACTACCAGGTGGCCCGCGCATTTGCGCTACTAGATTTACTTTAAAGTTTGTATAAATTCTTGATAATATATTTACGTATCTTGTAGGCTATTTAGACTTTTAAGATACCCTAAACATTGAAAATGACAATAGAAATTTGAAGGAAATTACAACCTGAGTAACGTAATTGAAATATGTGTTTTGATGGAAAAAAAACATGTATAGATTATGTAGCTGCATATCCCTATTTTTGCTCGATTAGTTTTTTTTTTCCAAATTGTATGCATGCACACGTACATCTATTTAATCTCAAATAATACGTTGATTATGTCTGCGGCAAATTATCTTATTAGTTTACATGGTATAATGCATTATAGTACATTGCTCAGGTATACATTGATGCACCATGGACGACCTACCTTGAACTTATATTCCTTCACACGCCGACTGCCCCACCAAATCGCGTGGCTTCTATCTCTTTTCGCAGTCACAACTTTTTTGTTATAATCTCCAATGTTAAGCCCAAATCTTGATCGATCCCTCTCAGCACTACCCCCTCCAATACAATACTTTACTACATAGTTATCTTCTACTTCTCCTCAATTATTGCTTAATGCTAACTATTATGAAATCAACACGAATACACATGCAACCGCCACCGATTCCAACTAGTGACACGTGTCACGCTCTTTTTAGTGACCCCGAGCATATTCCCTATAACTGTGTCATCTCTACTCTAAGCTTTTTGCTTTTTTGCCTTTGTATCCCCGCTCTTTTATTCATACATATGCATGCATGTACATACGCATGTACGATGTTATACATGCACGACGTCCTTTTCTCTCGTGTTGGTCGCTCTTCTTCTTCGACGTTGACTAACTTAACGTTGTGGCTTTCTCACTAACTGTGGCGATCTCCCATCTTCACTAATATCGGCATGTCTGCTTTAGTTGTTGTTTAATGATATGAAGTATCTTTTCACCATCGCCAGCAACGACGTGCCCCTCACTAGTGATGGCAAACTTCTAACTATCCGATGGCCACATATCGTCTATAGCTCGTCATCAATGCAAAGCTTCATCTCCTCTTTGCCAGGGCTTCCCTATCGCTGAGCTTATTTGACCACTAACTTCTTCAACAATGCCGACGCTCACCACTTGACATTGTGGCCCTTAGCTCTTTCAACACTAGACTTTCTCTTCAATGGCTCCGGTGAGCAGCATGACAATGTCCTCAACTTCGTCGTCACCGACACGGCTCTTCGCTTCCCCGTGGATCAATGTCTTCTTGCAGGACAAATCGATGCCATTGCACTCTTTCGTGGTTTACTCCGACACCATTCGTGCTATCCTTATTATAACTTGTATTTTTAATCAAAACTCCAGTTATTTTTTTTATTCCATAGGAAGCAACAATAGAAACATGTGACCTTGAGAACGAATGTGGTAACTTCTTTTATGTCTCCTGGACATCATTCGTGTCATCATCGATATAACTTTTGTTTTTATTCAACATTTCAATTATTTTGATTAGAGTTCGTATACAAATCAAATTGCAAAATTTATTTAATTTATTCTAAATTCTAGTTATTTTGATATTTTATTTTGGAATTCGCATTTAAAATCAAATTATGTAGTTTTCTTATTTTTACTACTTAATTCTAGTTCTTTTTCTTGGAATTAGTATGTGAATCCAAATTATATTTTTTTCCTTTAATTTTTATTCCAAATTACAATTATTTAGGATTTTGGTTTGGAATTTGTATTGTAATCAAATTGCCAATTTTATTTTATTTTTATTCTCAATTTCAGCTTATTTTTATTGGATTTCAGATACAAATATTATTTCCAATTATTGTTTAACTTTTATTCGAATTATCGTTATTGGAATTGCATGGAAATCAAATTGCTAATTTTATTTTATTTTTATTCTAAATTTATTTTTTTGTTGGATTTCGTATACAAATCTAATTTCCATTTTTGTTTTAAATTATAATTATTTAGGATTTTACTTAGAAAACCGTATGCAAATCAAATTGGTAATTTTATTTTGTTTTTATTCCAAATTTTAGTTTTATTGTACTTGACATGGACTCTTGTATTTAGGAATTCATATGGAAATCAAATTGCTGATTTTATTTTACTTTTTTATTCCGAATTTCTATTTTGTTGCACTTAACATTGACTCTTTCTTTTAATCTAAACCGTTATAATCTGGACCCACCACAATCGATGGTGTTGATCTTTCTCTTTTTCTACCGATTAACATGGGAATTTCTAGCCCTTGAGATCAAACGTGGTAGCTTATTTTGACTCAGCTATAATAAGATAATAGGCTCGACCTTGAGTGTGAATGTGTGGCTTCTTTCGTGTTTCATTCGACGTCGTTCGTAGCATCCTCGTTATAACTTTTATTTTTATTCACCATTTCAGTTATTTTTATCGGAGTTCCTATACAAATTTTAGTCGTTTTGGGATATTATTTTGGAATTCATATGGAAATCAAATTACAAATTTTCTTTTTATTCAATTTTAGTTCTTTTTTTGGAATTCATATTGAATCCAATAGTAGTTTTTCTTTAATTTTTATTCTAAATTACAGTTATTTATGGATTTTACTTTGGAATTGTATTGAAATCCAATTGCTAATTTTATTTTATTTTTATACCGAATTCAGTTATTTTTGTTGGATTTCGCATACAAATATAATTTTCAATTATTGTTTAATTGTTATTCTAAACTATAATTATTAGAATTTGTGATCGAAATCAAATTACTAATTTTATTTTATTTTTATTCCAAATTTTTGTTTTTGTGTTGGGTTTTGTATACAAATCTAATTTCTAATTTCTATTTATTTTTATTCCAAATTACATTTATATATGGATTTTACTTAGAAATTTGTGTGTAAATCAAATTGCTAATTTTATTTTATTTGTATTCCAAATTTCAGTTTTGTTGTGCTTGACATGGACTCTTTTACTTAGGAATTTCTATCAAAATCAAATTGCTAATTTTATTTTTTTTTTATTCTCAATTTCAGCTTTTATTGTACTTGACATTGACTCTTTTTTTCTTAATCTAGACCGTTGTAATCTGGACCCACCACAATTGAAGGTGTGGATCTTTCTCTTTTTCCATCGATTAATGTGAGAACTTCTAGCCCTTGAGAGCGAACGTGGTGGTTTATTTTCACTCTACTCTAATAAGATAATAGACACGACCTTGGGAGCGAACATGATGGTTTCTTTTGTGTCTCCTCCGACGCCATCCGTACCATTCTCGTTATAACTTTTATTTTTATTAAGCATTTCAGTTATTTTTATCGGAGTTCCTATACAAATCAAAATGCTAAATTTATTTAATTTATTCCAAATTGTAGTTATTTTGGGATATTATTTTGGAATTTGTATGGAAATCAAATTGCACATTTTCTTTTCTTTATTCTAAAATTTAGTTCTTTTTCTTAGAATTTGTATCTGAATCCAATTGGTAATTTTTATTCCTAATTACGCTTATTTAGGAATTTTCTTTGAAATTGTATTGAAATCCGATTGCTAATTTTATTTTATTTTTATTCCAAATTCAATTATTTTTTGGTTGGATATCACATACAAATATAATTTCCAATTATTGTTTAATTTTATTTTGATTTATAATTTTTGGAATTCAGATCGAAATCAAATTACTAATTTTTATTTTATTTTTATTCGAATTTTAGTTTTTGTGTTATATTTTGTATACAAATCTAATTTTCATTTTTTTCCAAATTATAATTATTTATGGATTTTACTTATAAATTGTATGGAAATAAAATTGCTAATTTTATTTTATTTTTATTCAATTTCAGTTTTATTGTAATTGAGATGGGCTCTTCTGCTTAGGAATTCGTATCGAAATCCAATTGATGATTTCATTTTATTTTTATCTAAATTTCAGTTTTATTGTACTTGATATTGAGTCGTTTTCTTTTATTCTAGACTATTATAATATGGACCCATCACAATCGACGATGTGGATCTTTATCTTTTTTCATTGATTAATGTGAAAATTTCTAACCCTTGAGAGTGAACGTGGTGGCTTATTTTGACTCTGCTCTAATAAGATAATAGACGTGACCTTGGGAGCGAACGTGGTTGTTTCTTTTGTGTCTCCTCCGACACCATTCGTACCATTCTCGTTATAAATTTTATTTTTATTCAAGATTTTAGTTATTTTTATCGAGTTCCTACACAAATCAAAATGCTAAATTTATTTAATTTATTCCAAATGTAAGTTATTTTGGGATTTTATTTTGGAATTCGTATGGAAATCAAATTACAATTTTTTTATTCCGAATTTTAGTTCTTTTTTCTTGGAATTCGTATCCGAATCCAATTGCTAATTTTTATTCTGAATTACATTTTTTTAGGGATTTTACTTTAGAATTCATATTGAAATCAAATTGCTAATTTTATTTTATGTTTATTCAATTTCAGATTATTTTTTGTTGGATTTAGATACAAATATAATCTTCAATTATTGTTAAATTTTTATTCGAATTATATTTATTGGAATTGTATGGAAATCAAATTGCTAAATTTATTTTATTTTTATTCTGAATTTCAATTTTATTGTACTTGAAATGGACTCTTTTACTTAGGAATTTGTATGGATATCAAATTGCTGATTTTATTTTATTTTTTATTCCGAATTTTAGTTGTATTGTACTTGACGTAGACTCTTTCTTTAATCTAGCTCATTATAATCTGGACCCACCACAATCAACGATGTGGATATTTCTATTTTTCCACCGATTAATGTGAGAATTTCTAGCCCTTCAAAGCGAACGTGATGGCTTATTTTGAGTCTGTTTTAATAAGATAATAGATCAATAAGATTACAAATTTTCTTTTATTTTTATTCCAAATTCAGTCATTTTTTTGTTGGAGTTCGTATCCGAATCCAATTGCTAATTTTTCTTTAATTTTTATTTCGAATTACAGTTATTTAGGGATTTTATTTTGGACTTCGTATTGAAATCAAATTGCTATTTTTATTTATTTTTATTCAAGTTCGCTTATTTTTTGATTGGATTTCGTATACAAATCTAATTTCCAATTATTGTTTAATTTTTATTCTGAAATATAATTATTGAAATTGTATGGAAATCAAATTGTTAATTTTATTTGTTTTTTTTTCCTTTTGAATTTCAGTTTTATTGTATTTGACATGGACTCTTTTACTTAGGAATTCGTATGGAAATCAAATTGTTGATTTTATTTTATTTTTTATTCCAAATTTCAGTTTTATTGTACTTGACATAGACTCTTTTTTTATCTAGACCGTTATAATCTGGACCAACCACAATCGACGGTGTCAATCTTTCTATTTTTCCACCGATTAATATGAGAATTTATAGTACTTGAGAGCGAATATGGTGACTTATTTTGACTCTACTTTAATAAGATAATAGATAGATATATGTAACCTCGTTACCTCCCTGAGCGTATAAAAATCCTGTATGTTATTTCTTTCTATCTTTCTTTGTCTATTTGTAAATACCATGTTATTTGTTAAAGAAAGTACAGAATCTGTTAAAACAAGATTCATAGGTGGAATGGAATTTATGGCCTCTACCATAATACAATTCTCCTCTCTTGCATGTAACGAGTATTTCCAGAACTTACCTAGTTCTTTGAATTTGCTAACAAGTTTTATCACAAATCATGGGAAAATGATTTTAGCTCGCTAATATTTTGTGATAGCATTTAAGGAACACACTGTATGGCAGAAAGAGCTTTTCTATTTTGTATTCTTCATGTTTTCTGAAAAATAGGTGGACAAAACTTGTATTACCACTTTAACTGGCTCTGGGTTGGGGATAGCTTGTTTCTCTGGCTTCAACTGTTTCAAACCAAGCAAGATATTTTATACTCAATATCAAATATTACTTAGTAAATTCCATTATTACTAAAACTTGACATACCAATAAGACATAAATCATAATTGAAAAATTCGCTCTGAAGAAGAAAAGTACCGGAAGAACATATGCAGTTAGTATTAATTTGCATTGTCGACTTCTAGTAAGATATTCTTGTCCGCAAGTCCATCCCAAAAGGCTTTGTTCCGCCACTTCTCACTCGATGCTGAATCAACAAATCCCTGTAATTCCGCAGTTGAATGGTGAAAGCCTGAAACATGAAACACAAAGTTTAAATGAAGTAAATCTACCCACCTGATGTCACACTTCATAAACCCATCATTTCTGCCGAACATGTAACTGTGAATAGCCGAGAAAAACTGTCAGCTAGAACTGTTTCTTTTCCAATGTGGAATGTTAAAAGTTAGATGTTTTTTTAAGGCTCGTCCCTCGCAGCCGTGGTACTGTGATCAAAACAATGATCGGATTACAATCCAATGGCTATGATGGACACTGTGCTGCTTTCCTTCCTCTGCTGTACTTCCGCATATCTGCATATGGCAGTAACCCAGCTATGCAGAGTACAACTATACAAGTATCAAACTTGTCCACATATGTTTCAGCTATATGGTTTGAATCATCTACTGCAATTTCCTTTGCCAGGATGTCTTTATGTATCTCTAGCAACTACCGAGCTTTCCTGACTGATAAGTTCATCCAGCATCCCTGAGACCTCATAAAGCTCGCCTGCCCTTGCTGGATGCAATTGCTGAAGCATTGAGGACACGTTGGTCCTGTTCTCAATGTTGAATAAGCTGTATCCTTTCTCCTTCCTTACCTCCTGGGACACCACCCATCTCCTCACCTCCTTTGTCACCTCCAATCTTCCACGTGATGCGTAAATATTAGCGAGCAGGACATAGTTCCCAGGATTCTGTGGCTCAATCTCAAACAGCTTCTTAGCAACCTCCTTTCCCAGCTCAAGGTCCCCACAGTTCATGCAAGCTGCAAGTAGCGCACCTAGGACTGACGCATCCAGCTTAACTGGCATCTGATCAATGAATTGCTTCGCCTCACCAAGAAGGCCAGCTAGCCCGAACATGTCGACCATGCAAGCATAGTGCTCACTCCAAGGTGTGATCCTATGAACCTGAGTCATCAAAGTGAAGTACTTGCGCCCTTCCTCAACAAGTCCACTGTGGCCACAAGAAGAGAGAGCACTAACAAATGTGATGTGGTCTGGTTTGATACCCTTCTCTAGCATTGTCTCGAAAAGATCAATAGCTTGGCCTCCATGTCCGTGCTGCTGCAGTGCAGTGATCATGGCAGTCCATGACATTACACACAAGTGATCTCCTGCCACCTCAAACGCTCTGCGAGCATCGTCCAAGCGGCCACATTTGGAATACATGGTGATGAGCGAGCTAGAGAGGCCATGGCTGTCCAAGAACCCTGTCTTTACGACAGAGGCATGTATGCTCGCTCCCAGAGCCCATTCTGTGAGGCACGCGGAAGCATGCAATGCAGTAGCAAAGGACACATCATCAGGCAGGACCCCACTCCTGACCATGGACCGGAACTTCACGCAGGCTTCCTGGAAGCGATTTTCGTGGAGGCAGCCAAGAATGACGATGTTCCAAGTAACAACATCCCTGCAATCCGCAGAATCGAACAGAGCCAAAGCTTCCCGGGAACAGCAGCATTTGGTGTACATGTCTAGAAGGGCGTTGGTGACGCACACCGCGCTCATCTCCAATCCCACCTTGACGACGCACGCATGCACCTGCCGACCAGAGTTCACAGCCCTGGCCGCTGCAGCGCACTGGACACGCTCACCTGATCCAGCGGCACCTCCCTCCCCTGTGCCGCCAACTCCCTGAACACCCATAGCGCCTCGAGACACATTCCATTCCTGGCGTACCCCACAACGAGCGCGTTCCGGGACGCAATGCCCCGGCGCGGCATTTCGTCGAACACCTTCCTGGACGCCGCCATGTCTCGGCACTTAGCGTACACTTCCCGGAGCGCGGCGGCGAGGCGGCCTGCGGCGGCGTAGAGGGAGACGAGCTGCGTGAGGAGGACAGGGTGCGGGTGGCGGCCGGACACGATTAGGCGCGCGTGGTGCTGGCCGGCCGGCGCAGCGCGGAGAGGAGGGTCGTCAGCGCGTGGACGCTGCTCACAGTCATCGGGTCATGTCACGTGGGATGTTTCGGTCGGCCGCCGTGCGTGTGTTGCTGCCGCTGCGGGCGCGGCGCGTGGTGTCTCCGGTGCGGCCACGCCATGCGTTTTTTTTTCAAAAAAAAAAGATTACAAAAATAAATAACGATTTTTTAAACAAAACTAGACCTGGCAATTTAATTGACGATGTGGACCTGAACCTGGACCTGATCACATTTCCCTTGGTGGCAGGATCCTATCGTCAATAGAACTCATTTCAATTAGTGACAAAACCTTGTCATCAACAGAATTTTTCTAGTGAGATACGCTATCTTTAAACAAGAGTAATTTAGGGATTTAGTCTCTGTCGACAATTCAATTAGCGATAGGGTCCCTGTCGCCAATTGAAATGACGAAAATTCCATATCGAGTTTTGTAATTTTTTTCCGGCTATTTATTTCTGTAAATTCTTTTGAAAAAATGTACTATAAAAAAAAGTCCACGCCACGCACGGTGGTGGGTGGCGCTCGAATTTTGGACGGCCGTTTTGGTGGGCTTGCCTTGAGTGGTTCATAAAAGGCCCATAGCTTTTTGTGGGCTAGATAGGAGGTTTCAGAAACCACTAGGTTGGAAACGAGATTTAGGCCATTTTGCATTTATTTCTTATGGGGCTCGTTCATGACCTGAGAGTCCGGCCAGGCCGTTTCTCTCATTTGGCACTGCCTCACCGTGACCAACTTCATCAACGGTCGCCACCACGTCAAGTCCCATCGTCTTCTCATCCACCGCCTTCTTTGGTCACCGGTCAAACAACAACTACTCTCCCTCCTCTCTCTTCCTCTGCCTAGGGAAAAATGTCACTGCTCAGAAATTCAAAAACTAATAGGAATTCTAATGGTAATGCCATTTTGCAAAAAAAAGAAAAAAGCCTTTGCCATGGTATTAGGAGGACGATATTGGTTCTAATGATATTTCCTAAATACCACCCTTGTGATGACATTAACAATACTTTTTATAGTTTGTCTAGGTATCATATACATGTTTTTTACCCTACAAATCAGTTCCAAAGTACATTTTAGACCGTCCCCTTGCTCCTGTTGTGTATGTTTAGCCAGCCTTGCGGCGGTAGGATCTAACCCACCTCATCAACATCGACCCTTGGATTTGAAATCTCCTCAACCCTTACCACCCCTCCCACCTCCCCCTATCTCAATCTCACAACCCAAATCACCACCGCTTCTCTTCCCATCATCGCCTTCTTTATCGTCTTCAACAGTTCGCCGTTGTCAACCCTCCGGGCTCCGGCCACGCCCACGGCCAGCCCCCACTGCGTCCACCACCCACTGCTGCTCTGCCGCCTCTCCCCTACCATTATCACTGCCCTTGGAAGTACGAATCTTTATGAATCCTAAGGCGCATCAACGGCCAAGAAAATCTTCTTATGTGGGAGAGAAAAAAAACTTGTACCTGCGTGTTATCGGTTCCCTTTTTTCCTATGCCGGATGCTTTCCTCGGCACGCGGTCATCCCAACTTTGAACGGAAGAAGGTCCCGTGTGCAGCCGGGAGATGGAGGCAGGTTCGTCAGGCTGCAGCGACGTGATTGGTCAGGACTCTTTCTTGCCCGGGCACGAAACTCTCTTATGTGCAAATCACGAGACCAATCGAAGGCCACCAACCGCACGATATGGGAATGAATGGTCAAAGAAGATCCCAACCTCTGTGATTTTGTAGGTGGGTTCGCTAGCTTGTCGGTACCCAAGCTGTATGTAGTAGATGTCATATCTCTGCTACTTAAAAATTAAAGTTGATGGTTGTCCGTCCTACCTCCTTACACGCTGATAGGCCCTTCTCCCCATCGCTAGCAACCTCCCTCGCGGAGGAGAATCATTCGCTCCTGGGGCCTCATGCGTTTTGTCCCCTCCCCTCTAAGTCTATTGCAACTCCCTGTCCTTCTTGTATATCCCAAAGCCCAACTGCCCACCACTTTACCTTCCCATCCCGATTCTATTTCTCTCATAGTTTTGTGTGTGCCACCGGGGTCGGTCACGAGGCGGTTGCTGACGAGGGAGGCACGGGGGGATGGAGGAGGTCTACGGCGGGAGGCAGAGGAGGTCGTCGTCGTCAGGCAGGGGTGCCGACACTGGTGGGGATTGGGCAGCGCGGCAGCGCCGATGGGTCATCCCGCCCTCCTCACTCTCGTGAGTAGTCGAATGAGTGTGGATGCTTCTCTCCCCCTCTCTTCGTTCGATTCAAGAGAGGCGACCAGAGGCGACGGTGCGACAACGGTGGCCATGACGGGCGACTGCAAATGTGTGCATGACTTCAGTTGGTCTTACTTTTTTTTTTGCTTACTTTGAACAACAATCTGAGAGTTTTTTTTTAAAAAAATTAGCCATGGAATGCAATGCGTAGCTGTTCTGCATTCATGGCTCTATTGAAAATTTCCGGTGGGAGTTTCTCTAGACTTGCGATACACTTCACACAATACAAAATTATTTGATTCAAAATATGTGTTTCTGTTGTAACGTACGGGTATGGTAGTGCTTGGTGTGTGTGTCTGTTGCTATTGGGAGTGTCTATGCTTTAAGTGATTGAAATTTCTTTATCTATCAGTCACTTTTTCTTACCGTTGGATCAACATTCTATAGGTTAGATTGTCTCTTTCTAAAATAGACAAAAATATTACAAGAAAAATACAAAAAAAAATTCTAAACTAGACAAAAGTAAATCTAAGTGAACCCTACAACCCTACAAATACTAAAAAAATACAAAAATAAATAGAACTAAAAGTTACAGTAGAGTTGTACTAAAATTGCATATCACTTAGTACTGCAATTTTAAACTTAGTACTGTGCAACTGTAGGTGACTGATGGGTAAAAAAATTTGAGGCAACTGAAGATTAGCAAATCCGGCTGCTATTTGGCCCCGTGGAAATCACCGAACCGTGTTCACAGTCACAGAGCAGGGGGCGGCGGGGGCCGAGACACGTACAGGGAGCTCCACAAGTCACTGCTAAGATCTGAGCCTCCGAGGTAAACTAGCAAACGGGCAAGCTGACGGATGAGGCAAGGAAAGAAATTACGCGCGGTAGGTTTTCACCTCGATCACCTCTGTGCGAATTTTTTTTACTAAATAATCTTTTTTAACTTTTATTTTAAAATTAACCTCCGACGCATTTTATTTTTAAAAATAACCTCTTTTGTCACGCCACCACCCATGGCGTGACCAAATAACACTGTCACGTCAGCCCGTTTCTGGGCAAACTCTTGTCACGCCATGGGTAGTGGCGTGACAGTGTTGTTTGGTCACGCCATGGATGGTGACGTGACCAAAGAGGTTTTTTTGCGGACTTATCCTATGACGTGACAAGAGTTTGCCCTAACGTGACAGTGTTGTTTGGTCACGCCGTAGATGGTGGCGTGATCAAAGGGGTTATTTTTAAAAATAAAGTGCGTCGGATGTTAACTTTAAAATAAAAGTTAAAAAAAATTATTTAATAAAAAAAAATTCCCTCCGTGCAGGCCCCTTGCCTCTGTACTCTCCGCCCAAAGCATGGTATTTTTTTGACTCCACCATTGGATTTGCTTGCGTCGTGTGCTCGCCCGGCCGGCCCCGGGTCGCTGCCGTTCCTCCTCGCTTGTATCTATAAAACACACACACGCACACTAGGCAATCCTCGGCATAGTTGGATTCAGACACGTCCTACCCAATTCTTTGTGCCTCGTGCCATCGTCTTCTCTGTCTGCGGCTGCGCACACCTGTTAGTTACGCTTCGATCAAAGAGGGGAGAAAGAGAGAAGAGGATCAGTGGATCAACCCGAACAAGATGTCGGACGGCACGACGAACTGCATCGACATCCTGATCGCCATCATCCTCCCCCCTCTCGGTGTCGTCCTCAAGTTCGGATGCAAGGTGCGTGCGTACTGCTGCTCTACCATCGATCACCTCAATCAATAACTGTAGCAAATCCACAAGTTTGCAGTGTTTTATTTTTTTGTTTTAAACAAGCATGTATGCAGTGTTTTGCCCTCTGTTCCTCTGCATGGATTATTCACAGAGGTAGTATAACTATCGATGATTTGACGGCTTGCGTGCACCTGCGTACTTAAATTGAATTGGCCCTGTGATAGGTCGAGTTCTGGATCTGCCTCTTGCTCACCTTCTTTGGCTATCTTCCGGGGATCATCTACGCGGTCTACGCCATCACAAAGTAATAGACTAATTACTCCAGCATAAACACTACATGCAGCTCGAAGCAAGGTGATCGCCGATCATAATCTGAGCTCTGTTTTCTGCAACAATCATAGGCATGTACTGAACTGCTAAACGAGCGGTAAATAACTACCACGTATGCTTAAATCTTTGCAGGAATCGTGCAGATGGATGTGATTTACTAGTGTCGTTTGAACTTGTCAAGCTAGGGTTGAGCTTGGCTTCGTGTGAGCCGGTCGGCCTGTCCAAAAGCGGATCTTCATTACGCTGTACTAGTACTCGTGATCGACCTCTGTTTTCTCTCAATCTGTTGTGATACACTATTTACTGTACAATGTCTCATCCAAAATAATGTAATGTTATTAGACATTTGAAGAGCTCTCCACTCGGCACTGTCTTTGTATGATTGGTTGCTTTGCGAAATTGGGAGGTTGGGAGTTGCTTGTGTCAGCCAACCCCAACATGCATTGATCTTCACATCATCTATGGCCCGATTAGCTCGTGTACCTCTAATAGAGATGATTTGGGCAGCAAATCCAATATCAAATGCATCATGCGTCACGCCCAATTAGCTCAGTCTAGAGCATGTACAATGCAGGTGCTTAGCAAAGAAAAAATGATTTTTCTTGCCACGTAGGACAGATTATGTGCTTATTTTTTATAGCATCGATGCTTGATTAGACACCGGTACTTAACAGTTGCTTATGTATATAACTATATATAATTAATAGATAATACAATAATTTAAGCATCTACAAAAGAGATACTTGTATTGGAAAAAATGACTTTTACATAAGTGCTTGATGCTGTTGATGTGTTCTCTTTCTTTAAGCACTTGTAGATGTTGCTATATTCTCTTTCTTTAAACACTTGTCTATAAGCATCTTGTATTGTACATGCCCTTGTAATGCTTTGATAGCATCATTCACCTATCAAAATTAGAGAAAACTAAAGAGGTGGAGTGCAACTCAACTCGGAGCCATCTCGGGCAAGGAGATGTAAAAGGCAAGGGATTTGGCCCCCGACTTTCTATAGCCAAAACTTTTTATGTCCCACGACAAAGTTCCCAAGTCCAAGATATGCCACTACAAAACGCTCTCTCCCCTACGTGCCACTTCATTTTACAAACCTTACCCGTTTTTGCTATTGATGACTATTTTTCGGCAGTCAAACCGTGATGTTAGAGTGAAAAGACCAGTTTGCCCCATTCCTGATCACCTCATCTCTCACTTCTCTCTCCTCCCCAACTCTCCCATATTCACTGCCGCTAGGCCCTACCAGTCAGAGCCTCACCACGTCGTTTCCATCCACCTCACCAAGGGCCTCCCCCTCAGCTCCGGCATCGGTTCCTCTGTAGCCTCTGCCCCCGCCACGGCCAAGGCTGTCGACACCCACTTCGGCTCCCGCCTCCACCGCGACGACCTCATCCTCGCCGGTCTCAAGTCCGAGCAGGCCGTCAGTGGCTTCCACGCTGACAACATCGCCCCGTCATCCTCGGCGGCTTCGTCCTCCTCCGCAGCTCGGTTTGAGATGCGACGAGGAAGGCCACCGGCGGCGGCGCTCCAAGGTGGGAGGGAGGGAAGAAGAAGGTAGGGGATGGACTCTCCACATCCAGCTCACCATCGAGCAGGACGGCGGCGTGAACGTTGGCGATGACGACGTCTTGAGGCGACGCATCTCGGGAAGCAACAACGTTGGCGGTCGATGGCTGGCCTTGTTGTGCCGGTGGCCGGTTGGGCTGGCAATGGAGGGAGATGAGGACTTGGTCATGGAGGTGGTGGCGACGGTGCCGAGAACGACCATCATCGTCGGTAGCAGAGCAACCACCTCACATGCTGACGATGCCCACACAACACTCTGCGAGGCCACCGACGCCGCCAAGAAGCTTGCCACCAGCACGCTTGCCCTCGTGCCGCCTGATGCCGCACCGGCCACCTCTACCCAAAGTTGTCGTGGCTAGGGTGCTGTGATAACCCAGAAAATCACATTAATCTAAAACCACACTAACCACCATTTAGCAGTAAATTAAGATTTTCTAAACGCAAACAAAGTATAACGTCATATTAATATTAATCGCTTTGTTAAAACAAAGTTCCTATTACCTAATATTATCTGGAGTTTTTCAACATGGATTACAATCTAAATTATTAAGTCAAGCATATAACATCGAGTATACTTAAGAATCAATTATAAAAACCATTTCAATCAAAGGTGAAACATTAAAGACAAACTCGAAATTAAATAATGATAATTCTCTACAGTGGTTGACATACAAGAATTCCTTACGAACGAAAATAAAATATCACAACTCAAGTATATTTATAAAAATTCGTTATAAGCGAAACTAAAACAATAGTCCAATCATCGAATTAATTACATCATCAAGAGGATACAAACATACACCCAAATCAACATATATCATCCTTATGTCATTCAAAGTCAATTACAATAATCCCTTCAAGCTGAAGGTAAAACAGTAAATACGAGCCTAGATTTAATTACAAGAATGCATTATCACAGATACAATATAATTACAACTTTGTTTAAGTTACAAAAGAGTAAATCATCTATATAATCTTAGAATCTTTTGCATGAAGTTATTATCAAAGAACATACATAATTCTTTCAATCTCAAAAATACATCACAATATGATTTCATTGCAAGCAAAAGTAAAATATTACAACCCAATATTATTTACAAGAATCCATACAAGGTAAAAAGAATAATAATAATACAGTCTCTGAATTAATTACAAGAATGATTTTCAACAGATCACAATATAAAATACAATCTAAATGCTTGCATTCATCTTGTTGAAGCTTTCCTTGCCTTTTCATCCAATTATCTTCCGTCCTTCCCGATCCACACCTCCATAGACGGCCGAAAACACAGGAAATGATTAGTACAACTGATAGCGGTACGTATATATATATATATACACACGTATTAACCGAAGTTAATCGGCTCTTGATGGTTAAGATAGCCAAGTCAACCTAAACTAATAGGCACCTCTCACTTCTAAGGGTTTCATCATACGGCGTCATTAAAGCCCAACACCCACCTTTTCCATTTTTCCTCAATAGTATCAGAACCATACAGTGCATCACCCTTTAATCCCCCACCCTCAGCTCAAAGCTTCATAGGGTATTTTGAATCTAACACCCACATCTCATCAACCTCTCCCTACCACAGGAGAATCCAGAGTTCATTAGCCAAAGCACCTCTGGACACATAGTTGATAACCCAACAGTTTACAGCGAGGGCAGCAGTAGTACAAGAGATAAGAGCATGGTAAAAATGAACATGAAAATGGTAAAGAGGGTAGTGCACAGGCAATAGATAAGCCAACCCCACAGGCAAGAGATAAGCCAGCCCCACAGGAAAGAGATAAGCCAGCTGAAGGCCACCAGCATGCCTATCTACCACACATAAGCCACATACACTTCACAGCTGAAAGGAAGGAGGAGCAGAGCCAAGGGCTTCCCAAACACTTCCATTTCACTGCCATCACCAGAGCACAAGCAGGAGGAGAAGCAAGGCATCAAAGCAGCAAGGGACCCAAGGCAAGCTTAGCCTTCTCGCCATCATAGCTTGCAAGCCACCCACGACAGGGAGAAGAAGGGAGCACCAACACAAGTCGGCACTACTACCCTCTTTCCCCACCTCAAATCCCAACCAGAGGTAACCCCAGTATGCACTACACATACTCATCATTCACAAGTAGAGCATCTCACAACAGCATCAACATGGAGCTCTCAGCACATCACATCACAGATTCACAGAGCAAGGGTTTAGGGAGGAAAGGGAGGTACCTCAGGGAACCCAGGATGAACCATCCCCCATCTCTATCTGCAACCATCAACCATCACTAGAACCCAGCCTCCAGTAGCCATCTCATCACCATACCATGCATATTAATGAAGTATCACACGTCAGTAAACAACACAACATCAATCAATTAAATGAATTGATCTCAATAAACAAATCAGCATAAATCAACTTAGTAATCCAAAACCAGTAGCCGAGCTAGTGTAGAGGAGGAGTCAGTAAGCAGTGGGTTGGTTTTAGGACCGAGCTAGGGAAGGGCTAGGAGGAGGAGGCGAACCTGAGGGAGAGCCGAGGCGGTCTTGGCCTCCGGCATGGCACGGGAGGCTAAGGGCGGCGGTGTTAGGATCAGGGGAGCAAAGGCAATGGCCGTGGGCCGGAGGCTGCCGCCAGCCAAGCCGAGCCAGGAAGGGGAAGCCAGAGCAGCCGGGTCGGACTGGAGGCGCACGGGTGAGTAGGAGCCGCGAGCCGATAGCGCCGGGGCGCAGGGGAACCGAGCCGGGTTGCGCCTTGGACCGAGAGGAGGCGGCAGGAGGAGCGTGCGGGGCCGGACGCAAGGCCGACAGCGGCGCCATGAGGAGGCGGCGCTAGGAGCCGAGTCGACCGAGGGGGGAGCCGTCTGGGGTGGCGGTGGTGGCACCAAGAAGGGAGGACGAGCAGTGAGATTTGGGTTTGGGGAAGAAAAGAGAGAAGAGAGAGAGAGAGAGCCGGATGGGGATGTCGGCCGGGTAGGATTAGGGTAAGATTAGGGAAGGAAAAAAGTAGGAAGTGGGAAAAAGAAAAGATAGAGGAAAATTTTGTAGAGAATTGTTACAAAATTTAAAATAGGTAGAGAAATTGAATTAGTAGTATAAATACGATTTTCGTTTGAGTCACTAGTAAGGTAGGTTATTTAATCTACGTTAAAATATTTAGCAGTAAATTGATCGGTAGGAGATAACGACGGAAAGTGCGTATAAATTAATTGAGACCATAGATTTGAGTTAGTCATCGATAGAACTCCCAAATTAAGTAAATAAGTAATTTGAGGCGTTAGAAATAATTTATTCAAGTAGATTTATTTATTTAGCACCGGCGTAAAATCAAGTTAACCGTTTAATTGACCGCGTGAATTTGATAGATTTAGTTATGCTCGAATAAAACTTAATAGACTTAATAAGTTGCGATCACGTAGAGTATATTCTTTTCGTACGATAAAACGTGAGTGTCGGCAATCCTAACCCTAGAATTGATATTCTAGAATGACCATAGTTGGTGAGTGCTAACTTAACGGGGTTTCGAAACTATTATTAAATTAAGATCCGCTAACAAAAAGAATCATCCGACTAGTATGCATATAGTCACACATATTATTGCTAAGTATTTAATTATGTATTTATTTATTTCGCACCGTCGTATAAATTGCAGCGGGTGAACCAACAGGAGTAGCTAATATCGATTTCATCGACGACAATCTCTTCTACAGTTCTGCAGGCAAGCTACTCCCTTAATCATAAACATAGCTATGTTAAATGTAAATGGTATATTGCTCTATTATATATGTATTGCATCAAAACTATTTTCTCAAAACTAAATTGGATTAAGATGAAATTGGGAAGCTAAAAAAATGAGATGAAAGAAAAGAAGAAATGAGAATAAATTGGTTGGTAAAGGGGGGCCCGGGCTGGGGAACACGACAATGATGCTGAGGTAAGAGGTGGGACCCCTTTACATAGGGTTATAATATAAGGACCAACAAACTCTTACTCGGTCAGAGGTCGTAAATTCAGTGCTAATCATTTTCCTGTTTCGACGGGCAGAAAATGTTACCTGTTACGTAATTATACTCTCCACATTGGGTAAGTAAGTACGGGGAGGATCCTAGAACATGGGGGACCCAGGGCGATATACTACCGCCCAGGGGATTGTTGGGACTGGAGGACCGGCCAACCAACATTACTGGAACTCGGTGGATGACGAGGCCAGCACCGTGACTAAATCAGCACTGACGAAAGTAATGGGTGGAGACTTAATCATGCAACTGAAAAACGTTCTGTATTCTGAACTCGAACCCACATATAAGGAAATACTGGGGACCTGGCTCATTTAGGGTTCAGAATTACTATGGGTAAAGTGGTACAAGCCTGCGTAGTGCTATAACAAATCATGAATTCATGCCAGTCTCCTGGACTGGAGTCTACGGGAACCACCAGGGGTCTATCTTCTCTCCGGGTAACAAGTAGTCTTTTCAGAATTAAAATGAGCAACATAACTCTTTGAAAACTATTTTCAAAATAAGAGAAGAGGAAGGAATTTTGATAAAGACGAAATTTAGAGTCATCAAATGCATTTTACCTATTAATGCTTGCTGAGTACACTATAGTACTCACTCTTCCTATCTCTCCCCTTGCTTAGATCCTTGTCCGACCGGGATCTATCCCGAGTGGGATGAGGGGTTTGCAGGCACCGGGGATGTCGCTGGCGATAAGGGCGTTGCTCAGGAGGGGCATAGCGAGGGGGACGCGAGAGGCAAAAATAGGTGGCCGATACTTCAGGGCAGGCGAGAGAAGCGAAGAAGCTCCCTTTTGTAATTGTGTAATATTTGTATTAAGAACCATAGCCATACGTGGCTATTACTGCAATAAAGATGTATAGTTTTCTATCTTATTGTTCTGCTGCGTAACTCTGGTAAATGGCTTACTATTCGTTGGAGCAGTGTTCTACTGGGCAAACGAATAGTAATCCGTATGCCTAGGTGTGATTACCCCCTAGGGTAATGATACGGGGTGTCGCAGGTGCTCCTCACCAGGGCGATGGGTTGTCTGCTGGTCCAGAACCTCACAAGCACACACTTTCAACGGTGGAACATGATGAACACGGGAACAAGAACACACAAAGAAACTTGGTGACGCGCAACTACTTGCATCGGGTTTTCTGTTCTTTCTCTTGTGTTTGACACACGCACGCGCATGGAATTGGTCGATGAACACAGAAGAACACGAGTACTAAGAGTTTTGGTGTCACGCAACTGCTTGCGACGTTTGCTTCTCTTCTTCTTATTACTTGGCGACTCGTACACGGAATAAAATAGGCTAGCTAACCGATTGACTCCTAATCTTGTGCCTCACGCACATGATCCGAACAACAAGGAGCAAACTAACTAATAAGCTAACTAATCAAGCAACAAACTAACACACGCACAATGCGCACTCATGAACCACACCACCACCACGTGCACAACTACTCAACACGAGTCAAACAAGGAACAAAATTGTGCGGTAAACGGACACAGCTTCGTCTTGCGTCACACGTACGTAGACTCAGCGGCCTTGTTGGACTCGGCTTCAACTTGGCTCACGCGCCCATGACTAGAGACGGTAACACAACTCACTCGACTCTATTACAAGATTAACTCTAACATCATCAACGCCGCTGTGGACCCATCGATAGTGCGTCATCCGGGCTGATCTAGGAGGCACAAGGCACGCTCGAGCGCCTCGTCGTCGTTCGTGTCCGGACCGGCACATCGGCCTCCAGCGCTCCAGGAGCAGGTCCTTAATGAGGCCTAGCGGTGGTGGTTTGGCCAACTGTGTTGGTGCCGCACCTGATCCGACGATGGTAGCATCAGAGATAGAGAAGGAGGGGGGGGGGGAGTGAGGAGCAGAGAGAGAGATGAGCATTTTGGGCATTAAGGAGCACTGGTAACGGCAAAATCTAACAGATCCGATGGCAGTGGCATTGATGGAATTGTTTTGCAAAACGAGTGGCGAGTGGCAAATAAGAGAACGAAGGTTTTGCAACAGTATTTTAGAAACTCGGAAACTTTGCAATGGCTTGAATTTTTTTTGCATTTCTATAAGGGCCTATTGGCTGAAAGTACGATTGTTTGACCAAAACAGCCTAACCGGATGACGCGAGTCGAGCAGAGCCATCTCTTTACTTTATGGAATTTGATAGTGTATGTACGATGGGCGAAAGAAAATCGTAGGCCTTGCGACTAGACCTGGGAGTTGGGCCGTGCTTTTTTGGGCCGACCCGAGGCCCGGTCGGCACGGCATAACACAACACGGTCTGAGCATGGCACACCACGCCACATGATGGGCCGAGCCAGTACGGCACGAACAACTGGGACGAGTCGGGCCTAAGAATGCGGCCTGTTGGGCAGGACGGTACGGCACGACCTGTTGGGCTGTGTTTGGGCCGACCCGGTACGAAAGAGGTCTAGTCGGCCAATCCCTCCCCCAGCCTGGCCCACATCCCATCCCTCTCTCCGGCCTGGAGGCCTGGCCCAATCCCATCCCTTCTCACCGGCCTGGCCCAACCCCAACCCCCTCCCTCCTCCCGGCTCCAAATTCCCAATCCCCAATCCCTCAGTCACCTTCCTCCCTCAGCCCCTCTCCCTCCAACCGCCTCCCTCTCTCTTCGGCTCTCCCTCCCCACACACCGCCGCCCGCTGCCCTCCCTTTACTCATCCAGCTGCCTCCCTCCCTCTCTGGCACTCCCTCCCCATGCTCCGCTGGCCACCTCCCTCCCTCTAGCCGCCTCCTCTCCTTCCACACTCACCATGACCGAGCCCCGCCAATGCCCCCTTCGTCGCCGTCACCACCACCACCACCACCTTGTTGTCGTCCCTCTCGCCCCCTTCGTCTTCCTGGGCGGTGACGACCGTCGTCTTCCCAGGCGACGTGGTCCTTGTCCTCGGCCTCGTCATCATCAAGGTCGCCGCTCGCTCAAGGCCGGGCCTGGGCCGACATGGCACGATGGCGGCTCATCGTGCCTTGGGCCGTGCCTGGGCCTCGCCGGAGGCGAGTCGTGCCGGCACGACACACGATGAGGTGACCGTGCCTGAACGGCATGGCCCAATGCAGCCCGACTCCCAGCTCTACTTGCGACCATATCCCCATAGGCCACTCATTCGCTCAACCACTCATTCCCATATCCCCACAGACCACTCGTTCACTGTTGCTCTTATTTCCCAATATCCCCGTCTCCTCCACCTCTAGATCCCCATCTCTCTGCTCTATTCCCCATGTACTCTCTCTCTCTCTCTCCCCTAGCACAACGAGCTCCAAACCAACGTTCACTGCTGCTCTTGTTCCACAATATCCCCATCTCTTCCACCTCCATGTCCCCATCTCTCTGCTCTATTCCCCATGTACTCTCTCTCTCTCTCTCTCCTAGCGCAACGAGCTCCAACCAAGCATTCATAACATGGTCAGCAATTGGTGTTGTGCCTTAGCCAGGCATAGCAACTTCGAGTGCCATCGGACCGGCCGAGCTCCCTCACTGTCGCATGGTCTTCCACCTTGGCATACCAAGCTCCACCACCGGCCACCTGGTTCGGGGTTGCCCCACCTGTGCTCAGGGATGGCCATCTACAGCAGCTGGAGCACGCAGTTCCGAGGACTCTCACTTCTTTGATAGTTTGTAAGTCTTTTTTGTTATGACCATTGAAAAAAATGTTGCACACGTTTTGTTGCAATAGGTGTTTCCAGATGCTCGACCTCTTCTTTGATAGTTAGTTTTTTTTGTTACAACCATTGAATTTTTTTTTGCACACTTTGGTGTTTCCAGATGTCACATCTTCTTTGATAGTTAGTTTCTTTTTTGTTGCGACCGTTGAAAAAAATATTGCACACGTTCCTCTTTTTTGTTGCAAGGAGATCGGGCGGACGAATTTATGGGGGATTTTGTTGACGTTGGACATTGGACGACGAGCGGTGTTGGGCGGAGTGATGGGGGATTTTTTGCTGCTGTCTGGGGTACACGTAATGTTGCATTTGTTGATGATTTGTTGCCAGTTTGCTGCTATCGGGGGGAGGTTCGTTCACACACGAGATGGACGGCTGAACAACATCGTGGGAAATTAGACGTCGAAGCATAGCGTTTGTATGGAGTAGCCGTTAAAACGACGTTTCATACACACCAACTGCATTGCTTCATCTCTACTACTTAAATATTGGAGTTTACCATCGTCCGTCCTTCCAACTCACTTATGGTCCGTTGATCAAAAAGCACTAACAGTCCAGATCTACCGTGCGGCCAGCAACTTCCCGCTCTGCTGCGCCCCGAGTCCACAACCGCCTCCTACTCCGCCCTCCCTCCCTTTCCTCACGATCCCCACCCGCCTCCCACTCCGCCCTCCTTCCACGATCTCCACTCGCCTCCCACTCCGCCCTCCTCCCCTCTCGTCTCTCTCCCCGCAGCGGCATGAATCCGCCTCCCCGCCGGCGACATGAATCCACTTGCCGCAGCCGCCTACACCGGAGGAGACCACGCCGCGGTGCCCGCGCCCGCCGCCGCCGTCGCCGCCTTAGAGTACGCTCGCTACCCGAGCCTCTCGCCGGAGGACGTGGCCTCGCCTACGCCTCCCCCTTACCACGCCGCTGCCACCACCTCCGCGCCGCCCTTCTCAGGCAACCCCTACGTCTCCTCCGCCGCCTACCATCCCATCCCCTCCTCTCCCGATTTGCGTCTGCCCGGTCGCCACCTCCACCTCCTCTTGCGCACCCACGCTGTCATTGCCACTCCGAGCGCCCACACCATAGCTGCTGCTCCAAGCACCCGCGCCTCCACCCGTGCCGCTACTGCCGCTCCACGCGCCCTCCACTTCTATCCGGGCGCCGCCGTTACATCTGCTCGTCGGCCGCGGCCGTTTCCTCAAGTCCGTCCGCTGCAAGCACGACGAGGGGCTCCTCCTCGTCAAGGTCTACTTCAAGCATGCAGGCGAGCCCCTCGACCTCAAGGTAACGCTAGCATCCCTGTGCGCTCCCCCCTTCTATGTACCTCGTGAATCCCTTCGATTTGGCGGTGTGGAATTGTGTACTGAGATCTGGCCTGGTGTCGCAGAGCACGAGCGGAGGTTGGAGCGGATCAGAATGCGCTCGAGGGTTGGAGGATCCCATGTCCGCCCTTCCCGTGAAGATCGATCGGCTCGGTGGAGATCTTGTTGCGACCATGAAAGCATCCGCGTTGCGGTGGTGCCATTTCACTTGAATCCCCATCCCTACCCGCCCGATCTGCTCCGCCTCGCCTCGTGTTCTCTCCTCCCCAATCCTCCTACCATGGCCGCCCGCCCCGCATTCGAGAAGCAGGGGTGGTGTTGAAGAACCGTAACGCCCACATCTTCCTCCGCAATGGCACTCGCTCTACAAGCTCTTCCACGAGCTCGGTGGTGCTTGCCGATCGCTTCGCCGAGGTTTTCCGGATGGCCGCCAGGCGCCCATGACCGTGTCCCATTGTCAACGGGTCAACGGGCACCGACGAGCGGGGGCGGCGGCTCGAGCAAAGCGGCGGCGCGGCGAGTAGTGGATGGGCTTCAGTCGTTGATGTGACAACGGAGCAGCATCTCAGATCCTAGATGTCCGACCGAGGAGGAGAGGGCGGCACTGTGTCTCCTTGACTTGAGGTGAGCCATTCTACGCCTGATTTGTGTTTGGAGCTCATTGTGTAGCGGTGCAATTTCATAGGTATATTGGGCCTTTTCTGGGGGGATGAATTCGATAGTAAGCCGATGTAATTGAAGAAGTACTTGACCAAAAGCGAGGAATTGTGCTATGTGGCAAGGATCGTTTCAGTCCTAATGCCTTCCTTTTGAGTAGGGCAAGTAGTTCAGCGACCGAGTCTGATCCTATGCACGGCGTTGAATGGCCTGCTGCAGAGACGATTGAGCATGTGGCCGGTGATGGCCAAGCAATGCCCGATGCGGAAGAGACAAGGAATGCAACGGGTGAAAAACCTAGGGATAGTTGTTATAAAGGCTAATGATGACTTGACAAAGGAGCATTACCAGTTCTTTCTTTACCAATTACTCTGGGCTCTGAAATACATTCACACCGGTGGGAAAAATGTCACTTCCAGATCATTGTTTTGCTTTAAAGATCTTAGGTTACACATATCATACAATATGTGTTCTTTTAGTGAACTTGTATTGAGTCACTATCTTCCGATTTGATATATTAGCTGTGTGGCCTTCTGGTTATAGTTGGTGTAATGTGTAAGATGTCGAGAGGATATTCATTTATTTTACATATACTAGCATTTATGGGATCACTATAGTTCTCGATTATATAAAAACCGGTACTAACCGGTGCCATCTTTGGGTGGGTAGGGGAGAGAGGCGGTAAATATATGGCTCCCTCTTGAATTCAAGATGCACTCTAAAACAGTTATTTTTTTTTTGTATTGGTAGGGAATGAACAACGAATCAGACTTTTTTAATAGAGAATGTGTCATTTCCTCATTATTTTAGAGATTTTGTTAAATAATTTGCTAATGACTTTGCATATTGGTTAATTCAAATGGTATTCTGGTGTGCTGTGGTCTTCTCAACATCTCAAACTATCTATCTCGACAGTTCTTCCATCAAGGCATCAACAGAATCTGCATAGATATTCTGTGCAGATGTGCTACACTACTACTTTTGCCGCCTGCAATCTTAGCTGATACTAAGTCCATGTAACTGCTGCTAATGTTTATCACCGGGACTTGAAGCCAAATAATATATTAGCAAATTCTAACTGCAAACTGAAAATTTGTGATTTTGGACTGGCACGAGTTGCATTCAACGATATATTAGCAACTTCTTAGTTTTCTTTCGTCCTTTCGTTTCAGACTTGTTACCTGTGAACTGATCATAATGATGTCTCTTTGTTCATATGCCCTGCAGGATTATGTTGCAACAAGATGGTACAGAGCTCCAGGGCTCTGTGGATCCTCCTTTTGAAAGGTAAATTTTGTGGTGCATTATAGCAGTCTCTTGGTTGAATTTTGATTCAAGCATTGAGCTGAGACAAGGAAGTTTTCTTTCGGCCTTTCGTTTCAGACTTGTTACCTGTGAAGTGTGAACTGATCATAATGATGTCTCTTTGTTCATATGCCCTGCAGGATTATGTTGCAACAAGATGGTACAGAGCTCCAGAGCTCTGTGGATCCTCCTTTTCAGAAGTAAATTTTGTGGTGCATTATAGCATTCTCTTGGTTGAATTTTGATTCAAGCATTGAGCTGAGACAAGGAAAGGTCCATGGTGCTATACTGCTTTGTCATGCATCAGATTTTTACCAAAGTAAGCTCCAAAAATAAATAATTGTTAACAATTGGAGCCTGCTTACAGAAGATGACTATAATTATAACTTATTGGCATGTATATTATAACTTCTGCTTGAATTTGTTACTTATCACAAGTTCTAATAGAGTGCAGGCCTTGAAGGTCAACCTTTAGTTTTGTACTGTATATCTCTTACAGGGAATACCTATATTATTTTGAAAAAAAATTAGTATGTCGACACACATGTTCATTATGAACTTTCAGTTATTGTGTGTTTATTTATTTCATATTGTATTATTGGTCAGATTGGTGAACTTATGGCAATGTTACTTTCGATGTTATCCTTGAACTAAGTGAACCTATAGCTATAACAAAAAAAGAACAAAATCTTCTTGTCACCTGTCCATCCCTGTATGCATAAACTATGCTATGGTAGTGTCCGATTTGTTTTCAGTAGTGCATGCATACATGAATGAGCATCAAATTGTATAGCCAGATCCAAACCTTTTATTTTGTTGAAAGCTTTAAGTTTAGAGATTAATCTGGTCCTTTATACACTCTATTCTAGAATGTCCTTTTTAAAATTTCAGCCATCTTGGAATATCTTGAGATTTACTAGATATGTTTTTTTAGTGTCTGTGTGTTATTGGTAACTCATTTTGGACATTTCCAACCTCTCGTGGGACATAGTAGGTAACTATTGGATTTGTGACCGAGATGCAATGACTCGTAGATTTGTGGGGTTTTAGAGAGAAAGCGTTTGAAGTACATTATTAAACTTTACAAGTAGAAATATGAATGCTATCAATCTGAATCAATTGCCATGTTTAATCAATATATGTTGGCTTAATAGTAAGACAACCTTTCTGGTACTATTTAGGAACTTTCTATAATTTTCTCTCTATAATCTAATGTGGACAACTATTTGCATATTGCAGGTGGCATGAATAATTTTGTTCATCTACTTGTTTTACCACATCTACTTCCACTTTGATCAGGTACTTTGTTCCTCTTTGTTAATACATGAGTACATGACAAATATCACTCTGATGGTTCTGAAACTAAACTTGATCTTGTTTATTGACAGATCAAGCAGATGCATACCTGTAGCTGCATTGTGATATTTATTGTGCCCACAATACTACTCGTCATGAACACAACGTGGTCTGTCAAGATCTTGAGAGGCCTTAAGAAGACGCTAGCCAATAGGCATTGAAGAGGAGAATGGTAGATGCAAGCTCATGGACATCTACAATCATCCTTTTATACAGTCACGCACAAGTACATGTACTTCCTTAGTAAAGCCGTTAGTGCAACTCAAAGCGCAAGCTAAAGCCCTTGTACATAATTCAAAAATACGCTTAACGCATCCCAAAATTTTCCCTGCATATTCTACCTTGTACATACACATGTATGGTTATGGCTAAGGATGCTTTTATCTGTGCATCAGATACTTCGAAATCTCAAGTCTCAACAACTGAGGGAGTGAGTGTAGTGCTCATCAGATTGACCTAGAAAGGTTGAAACTTGAAATTTTGTTTCTAATTACCACTCTGAAGTGCAGCTCGTATTGTTCTGAGTTCAGACTTCTGAATTGCAATGAGTTCATTCACTTATTGCAACAAGTAAAGTTGGCAGGTGGTACTTCATGTAAAACTCTTCAGTTTCCTATCTGTATGTTGCAGTGTAATTGTTATTACACTTTCAACCATGCAATATTATTTAGTCTGGTAAAACGTTCTGAGCAAGAGCTTATTTTAATGGTCACACAGTTTGAATACATGTTTTTTTTTGCAGTGGTTGGGTAAGGCAAGGAGGCTCCATTTGGCTATGAGCGGCACGATAATAGGACAACGATGCAGGCCGGGTGCGGTCGTAGAGCCACGGGTGCAAAACATAGACTGAGCTCAGTGGTGGAGATGAGAGTATATTGTAGGTCGAGCATAACGACAGTTGACATTGTAGGCCGAGCACAACGACAGTTGAAGAGTAGACATGCTGGGACTATGATTTTTTTTAATCCGTAGCAAAGCACGGGCATTGAACTAGTCTTTCTTTATTCTTAAGCCCCCAAAAAGGGAGAACAAGAAGAAGACACACAGTATTTCATCCGTAGCATAATTGCGTAGCAATACTTAATTGATTCAGTTTACTAACGAATGGACGCGTTTAGAACTGAAACAGGTTTAGATCTGAGAAAAGCGTCTCGATCAATTAGGCAGTAGCACTGGCTAGTATGGCTGCTGGTGCGCGCAGTCGAGGTTGGGCCCGACGTCCACGTTGAGGATCTGGCAGTACCTCCGGTAGAACCCGATGCGGTTGTTGACCCGCGCGTCGTCGGTGCGGTTGCACTCGAGTCCGCCGTTGACGATGTTGGTCACAAGCCCGAACCCGGCCGTCCGATTCGCGGCGGCGTCGGCCCTGGTGGGGCGGTACTCGCCGACCATCACCTCGTGGCACGACGGCTTGGGCCGCCTCGGCGTCATCCAGAACCACAGCGCCGTCTGGAACGCCGTGTTCGAGCAGTTGGCCACCACCTCCGGGTTCCGCAGCCCGTCGAAGCCCAGCGCCCGCCCCGCCGGCCCGTAGTTGAAGTTCCTGCCGATCAATTGTCCCGGAAATTAACATGTTGTTGTACCCATTTGGTTCACAGAGATTACGTGCAGTTAAATTTGTAAAATTTTGTCTATCGATATCTTTTTTAAATATTTAAATTAGATACATGAAAATCATATGTGTAGATTCATCTCAAAAAGTATTTTCATAATATTATAATTTTACTGAGTTTTACTTAATATATTACAATAGTAATTAGCGATCAAAGTTATATTTTGGAGGACTATATCGATGTTTAAAACAACTTGTTTTTGTGAACCGGAGGGAGTATGAAACAACTAGTAATTTGACATGGATGATGGATTAATTAGTCAGCAATCACCATGAGATTTGGATTGGGCCTCTGCCGTGGTAGGACTTGCCGGGGTAGCAGGGCCACTGCTTGTCAGTTGCGTCGCAGTAGTTGCTCTGTGGATTGATCTCCTCCTTGTAGCACAGGCCCCATGAGTAGGGGCCATCTGGTGCAGTAGCCCAGCCTCCTGGAAAAGCACAATTAATCCACGTTAAAATTGCACACTAATATTTCATACATGGACATGCATGGGCATAGCTAGTGTACCGCACCTGTCGTCTCGTGAGAAATTTGGGCGAAGAAGGCGGCGATCTCGCGCTTGCGCGTGTCGAGGTCGCCGGTGCTGCCGAACTTGGGGAACCTCCCGGTGGCCCGGACGAAGGACGCGTAGGTGTAGAAGCCCTTCGCGGGGCAGGCCGCGTCATCCTTGTGCAGGAAGAAGGAGGAGTAGAGCTCCTCGCTCACGATCGCCGCCACCGGGCTGCGCTGGCCCGGGCCGTACCGCCCCGCCCCCGCAACGCCACCGCCGGAAGCAGCAGCCAAGAACACGGCGACGGCGAGGACGAAGTACAGGTCACTCAAAGAGGCCAATGCGTGATATGCCATTGCTGATGCAAGCGCGAGCGTGCTAGAACGGCCGCGTGAATGGATCACTTGTTGGAGGCCTGGAGCCGCATGATTACACGCATGTACATTATATATCGACGCTCTAGCTCTCGCTGGTGGAGTGTGACGACGCATGGGAAGAGAACGGCGGCCGGCAGTGGTGGGCGCGGGGCTAGTAGCTAGTCGTGGTCTGTGGTCAGAGCTTCGACCGCGCCACCACTGGTTGACTTGATCTTGTCAGCGCCAGCAGGCAAGGATCGTGCGAGCCGGTCGGTTTCACCGATCGATCGAGACGGGGCCGAAAATCAGAAAATTTCAGTCAAATTCGGCCGAAATTCTCAAATCGAGATTTGAATTTTTCATATTAAAATGAAAAAAGATAAAATTCAATGGACAACAGCAATTTCGGCTGGTTCTTGTCTGTTTTTGAATTTTACCCGGGATATCCGATAGAACCGAAAATTCCGAAAAATTATCAGCCGATAATCCAAACCCTACTTGAGACTAACAGGAACAAGGAGCCCATGGTACACATGGGACTATGGGAGCACGCAGAAAGATATTGATGACTGTTATTTGTTCCTAGTTGAATTGGTTCCTCACTTGATGAACTGTTACCTCTCTTCTTTTTTTTTTTGGGTTCTTCTGCAGTCCTGTCCTTCTTGATTTGTTCAATCTCTTCCTGACCGAGCTTTTTTTTTAAAGGGAATAATTATTATTCCAACCTCTGCACAGCAGGATATATATGGCTAGTTAGCATCAAAAGATACGACCAAGAGTAATTTATTACAATCAAACCAAGTCTAAAAATTAAAGACAAATCCTAGTACTGAACTGCTACCCATGGTTGGCATAAATCTCCATAATAGAAGTTTCCAGGCGTCGCCCCATTTCCTGAAGGATAGGACGATCGTCCTCCCTCTGCAGCAGCGACCAGAAGCGAAACCAATAGGTACCTCTGAAGATAACATGTATAACAGAAGAAACTTGTGCCTTGTTAAACACCACATCATTACGACTCAACCATATGGCCCAACAAAGAGCACTTACCCCAACCAATAAAAGATACATAAGTTTACGATTAATCCCCATAAGCCAATTTCCAAACATATGAGAAATACTTGAAGGCGGATTAATACCACTAGAAATATATACCACACGCCAAATAAACTTAGCAAAATGACAATCAAAAAATAAATGTTGTATTGTTTCATCCATACTACAAAAGCAACATTTGGTACTACCATTCCATTGTCTCTTTGCTAGATTATCCTTGGTTAAGGTTACTCCATTGAACAGAAACCATAAGAAGATCTTAATTTTTAGAGGAATATATTAAGTTTCCATAAGTAGCGATTAGTTGGAATTACCATACCATTAATCAACGCTCTATACATCGAATGGACAGAAAATTTACCATGCTGATGTAAAGACCATCGAAAGGTATCTTGGCCATCTATTAATTGAATGGAAGCTAATCTTAGGACCAACTCATTCCACGCAACTAACTTATCACCAACTAAAGCTCGACGGAAAGAAATGTGAAGAGGCACGGAACCTAAAACCTCCGCTACCGTAGCATGCTTTCTGTAGACGATATTATATAAAGATGGATATAGTTGACTCAACCTAGTTTGACCCAACCAAACATCTTCCCAAAATCTGATTTGAGAACCATTATGCAAGGAGAAAGAGCTAAGTCTCAGAAATTCAGCCTTAACCTTCATAAGGCCTACCCAAAACTGAGAGTCACCTGGTTTATATTCCACTTGTGCAATTGATTTGTTCCTCAAATATTTATTACGCAACAGTTGTTGCCAAACACCATCCTCATTAATTAGGCTAAAAAGCCACTTACTAAGCAAGCACTGTAGACGCCATCCTCATTAATTAGGCTAAAAAGCCACATACTAAGTAAGCACTTATTCTGCAATTCTAGATTTAGTATACCCATGCCACCTTGATCTTTAGGAGTGCAGAGAATGCTCTACTTAGTAAGTCCATATTTTTCTTATGCCCATCGTTTTGCCAAAAAAAAATCGAGATCGATAGTGATCCATTTTTTTAAGAATTCCTTTGGGCACTTCGAAGAAAGAGAGCATGAACATGGCTAAACTACTAAGGACAGAATTAATAAGAACAAGTCTACCCCCAAAAGATAGAATTTTGCCCTTCCAACAACTTAGTTTCTTTTGAAATCTCTCTTCAACTGCTTGCCAATCCTTATTTAATAACTTCTTGTGATGCATTGGAATACCTAGGTATCTAAAAGGCTGATTACCCCTTCCACAACCAAAAATATGTGAATATGAGTTTGCCAAATCCTTTGCTTTACCATAACAAAATAATTCACTCTTATGGAAATTTATTTTCAGTCCAGACAGTTGCTCAAACACACATAGCAAGAGCTTCATGTTCTTAGCTTGTTCTAAATTATGATCCATAAAAAGAATTGTATCGTCAGCATATTGTAAGATTGACAAACCATCATCAACTAAATGAGGGACAACTCCTTTAAATTGCCCATCATCTTTGGCCCATTGGATAAGGATGGCCAGCATATCCGCAACAATGCTAAACAAAATAGGGGATAATGGGTCTCCCTATCTAAGACCTTTCTTGGTCTGAAAAAAAATGACAAATGTCATCATTTACTTTAATACCTACACTTCCTCTTGTTACTACCTGATCTATCCAAGCACATCACAACGGAGAAAAACCTTTCATCCTAAGGGTCTACTGTAAAAAGGACCATTTCACCTTATCATACGCCTTCTCAAAATCCAACTTTAAAATTACCCCATCTACCTTTTTCCTATGCATCTCATGAATCGATTCATGTAAAACAACGACCCTCTCCATAATATAGCGTCCTGGCATAAAAGCAGATTGAGTCGGTCTGATCACATTTTGAGCTATTACAGATAATATGTTAGTAAGAGCTTTAGTAAAGACCTTAAAACTCACATTTAACAAATAAATAGGCCTATACTGCTGAATAAGAATAGCATCAGTTTTTTTAGGCAATAAAGTAATGATCCCGAAATTTAGACTGAAAAGAGGCAATCTCTTATTATGGAAATCCTCAAACAAGCTCATTAAGTCCTTTTTAATGATTTCCCAGAAAGTCTGATAGAACTCAGCTGGGAAACCATCAGGGCCAGACGACTTGTTTAATTCCATTTGAAAGATCGCCTCTTTCACCTCTTTATCTGAGAAACATGCTGTTAACAACTCATTTTCCGCATTAGAAACTTGAGGAATATCATCCCGACGAGATTCATCCATAGAAAAATGATTCTCCTCCGATGACCCAAAAAAGATCTTTATAATATTTAGTGATATATCTTTTAAGATTATCATTACCCTGAATAACCCCATCCTCATGATCCAATTTAAAAATACGTGACTTACGATGCCTCCCATTCGCAACCAAATGAAACAATTTAGTGTTATCATCACCCTGGAGCAGATTAGTTGTTTTAGAATGTTGGGGCCATTTAATCTTCTCTTCCCTTAGCAACTTGGTCAACCGGTCTTTAAGATGATGCCTTAAATCTAATTCATGAGGTTGTAAAGGCTGAAACTCCACTTTTTTTATCTAAGTCGTCTAACAAGGATAACAATTCTTTCTTCTCTTTTCTAAAAGCACCTAAATAATCCTTCGCCCAACCTCTCAGATATTTCCTAAGCCTCCTAATCTTAGCCTGCCATTTATCTAAAGGTGAGTCTCCACTAGTTTCATTTCTCCATACACTAGCCACCATGTCGTAAAAACTCTCAATTGTAAGCTAACTTAATTCAAATTTAAACAACGGTTGGTTTCTCCAAGGAGAGCTTTCGCCCGTACTAAGTAACAAAAGGCGTATGATCTGAAATGTCTCTAGATAAAGCTTGCACTATAGACAAAGGGAATTTTTGTTCTCACTCAGAACTCATCAAAATGCGATCAAGATTACTGCTCTGGAAGATTGTACTGCTATAGATTCGGGTTGGTAAGTGGAATTGGTGGTGCATGCCATTATTATATGCAGTAACTTCCCAAATGGGCGAACCATTATAGAAATGGAAATGCTATTCGGCAGTTTATGTGTCTCTAGGAGAGCTGATCTGGTCAGCTAAAAAGGTGAGTGGAGTTTGTTGGCGCAATACTACCAGATAGTGCAGCAATATATGCGTGTCTCTCGGGCTGCTGGCTGCTGTAGAGTGGAGGACATGTCATGTAGTGCACGGCCTGCAAAAATGATCACAAGACGCCCCCTTTTTTTCTCTTCATTTCTCACCAATCGTTAAGCAATTGATCGGGATGAGGATCTTCGTTTACAAAGTAAACAACATGTCCACTACACAATTTTCTTGAAAATCCTTTTTTAATTATATTTTAAAGTTAACCCCTCGCCAACATTATTTCCAAATCTGACCCTTTTGATCACGTCACCTCCCGTGGCGTGACCAAATCAAACTGTCACGCCACCAGTGGCGGTGTGACCAAAGATGCCACGCAAGCCCTCAGCCGCGCATCGCGCCAGCGTGGAGGGTTTGCGTGGCACCTGTCACGCCTTTTTGTTTGGTGTGACAGAGCCCGATTGTCACGCCTTTTTATTTGGCGTGACAGATCCCAATTGTCACGCTATTTATCACGGCGTGACAGGGGATATTCCAGTTTATTTGGATTCCATTTGGATTTATAGATTTGTAGCCAACAATTACTTCGTTTTGAAAGATAAAAAACAATTGAAGATACAGTGATACATAACGCCATGTACATATAACATTTAACAATTCACAACTTGAAAATAGAGACCGCTCTACGTAACCAAATATAACACCATCCTTTTTAACTGAGAGTAAATAGATATATGGACCTATAATTTTTTTGTGCTTTGAAAACCTTAGACACTTTACAATATTTTCAGGGCGTGTCCCAGAAGTGATACATAATGCATCCTGGAAAAAAAATGAGTAATATGTGGATTGTGTGGTACAACATGAGGCACAATTATGCACATATGCTAGACAAGATCTGGCGATGAAAGATGCGAGACATCCTAGTGGAATGATAGGTGGTGCGTAGACATCCCATCGAATCATAGGTTTGTGGTCGAGACCAAACCGTGAACTTCCGTAACTCGTTTTTGTCATGTTGTTGGATGCCTTACTACGCGAAGAATTGAAAGCGAAAAGACGACGAGATTTAAAGTTGCAAATTAAAATAGACTTCATAACAAAGCTTGGAATAACATAGCGCATAGGGTTTGGTTACATGCATAAGAAACAACATCATGCATGATGCAACAAACCGAAGTACTCCTATGATACATATGCGCCTTTTTTGAATGGAAATAAATTAGACCTTCCGGGAACTAGTACGGAAAGGTGCCTCATACTACCCACATAGAGTGTTCTCCAGCTAGACGCCTCGGATGTGGCTGGCCATCGTTGTAGTGGCACACACAAATGCAGCTAGGGTTGGCGCATCAGCATGTGGGATCATAGGAACTTCCTATGTTGACGACCTCCTCGTTGCCCCTCTCGCGCTGCATCTGTTGGTGGAGGCCATCATTTTGCTCCTTGAGATCGTCAATTTGCGTCTCCAAATCAAAGATTCGGTTCCACAATATATCCACGTGCCTCCTAACATGTTGTTTATGGAAAGGATCGATCCAGCGGGTAAAGTTGCATTTCGCCATCTGCTGCAAGGGACGGTTAGTATGGAGGATGTATTAGCAGTAACATGAACAAAACTATTTACCCCAGAGTACGGGCATCGGAAAAAACGCCGTCCACCATCGAAAGGGCCGTCTATGATCTGCACGATAGCGTCCTCCATGTGTCCGCATTTCGGCCACTTAGGTTGGGTACGCTTGTTCGGCATCAACCGGTAGTTAGGGCCGAAGTCCTCCCTCCTTTCCAGGAGAAGGTCTTGCTTCGGCGACCCCGGTTAGACTGGTCCCTGGGCGTCTACCATAGTATGTTAGTGTATGACGGAGAAGGTTCTTCTTCCTACGGTTTGAAGGATCGAGTGGTCCTTCCAGAGCGTGGGGCGCACATTTTATAGCCCGCGGGGGGAGGCCAAAACCTGACGGGGTAATGTGTTAGGTTGTAGATGACAAGATCTGACGGGGCTGTCTGCTTTGCGCAGAGATAAGACCAAACGGGGCAGCTTTGCGCAGTGACAACACCAAAAGAGATAGCCTTGCGTAGTGACAAGACCGGATGGAGCAGTTTTTGCGCAGTGACAAGACCACACGGTGCAGCATTGCAGTGACAAGGCCAAAGGAGACAACCTTGCGCAGTGACAAGACAAGACGGGACAGCTTTGCGCAGTGACAACTCTGGTCGCCTCGCCAGCTTTTCAGAACGAAAAGACATTACTCTACAAAGAAAGACGTAGAGTGTTATCACGTCGATCTGAAAACCTGGCGAGGGTCAGGGTTGTCCAGTCGATCTGTAATGAGTTGTAAGTAGAAAGGTTTACAAAGGTAAGTGATATTCGTTCAGAGAAAGGATGGTTGATAAGCCTCCCGTCATAGTGTTGTTGCTTCTGTAATTTTTGTATAATTTTATTCGTTCAGAGAAAGGATGATTGATAAGCATATTAGACGAGGTATAACCTTGAGGATGTCGTCCAAGCAAACTCGCAAGGGGCTGAGAACGCTCGTTGTGATTATGAAGATGCCCTAAAACATGGAGGATTCGATGTCGGTGCGAATGGTTCTTTCTGGGATTCCACTAGAAGAGGCATACTTGCAATATAGGCTTGCTTTGATGGCTTAGCGAGACACGGAACCGTAACTACATTAGAGTCCGCGATGAAGCATATTACACGTAGTCACATGGCATGATGGTTCGCTAATTGCTTTAGTCATCCTCACTACTACTACGGTACACTACTAAGACAAGCATCCGGACCATGTAAGTATACATGCCTTTAGGGATAGTAAAAATATGGCGGGTAGGACGGGGACTACTACGGAATGACCTATCGTATAACATGATCATGCACGACAAACCGATAATTTGACAAAGAGTGTCCTATTTAACGACGTCGGCCGGTCTCGGTCGAAGGAGCCTTCCCCTTCCCCTTGTTGCCATACTCTCCACGTCGGGCTGGTGTGTCGAAGTCGTCCATGTCCTGCGATTCCATGATGTAAGTGCACCGTATAGTGAATATTATAAGAAGGATGTAAATTCTTCATAACTCACGTCGTCGATACGAATTACGCCTGGGTGACCAGATACGCTGTGGCGGCTGGGCTCAGCCGCGTGAGCCTTTCCATTGCCCTTGTCGCGGGACTGTCCACGTCGGGTTGGTATGTCGAAGTCGTCCATGTCCTGCGATTCCATGATGTAAGTGCACCGTATAGTGAAAATCATAAAAAGGATGTAAATTCTTCATAACTCACGTCGTCGATACGGATTACGCTCGGGCGACCAGATACGCTGTGGCGGCCGGGCTCAGCCACGTGAGCCTTTCCCTTGCCCTTGTCGCAGGACTGTCCACGTCGGGCTGGTATGTCGAAGTCGTCCATGACCTGTGATTCCATGATGTAAGCGCACCGTATAGTGAAAATCGTAAGAAGGATGTAAATTCTTTATAACTCACGTCATCGATACGGATTACGCTCGGGCGACCAGATACGCTGTGGCGGCTGGGCTCAGCCGCATGAGCCTTTCCCTTGCCCTTGTCGTGAGTACTGGGCTCCTTCGGTGCCTTCTCAACAGGGTCCGGTACGTAAGGTTTCCACCGCACGAAGTTCTCGGCCCGCACCGAGTAGTTCAGCATGTACTTCTACTGGATGAATGCCCTGTCGTACATCTCTGGGCCGTCGATCCACTGGAAGAAGTGGCAGCGTATCTCGGGCTGCCATTACGTGGGGATGAAGTTAAAAATTTAAGGAATTCAACGTTGGGAGAGGAAAATCGATGCGCGCGAAAGAAACGCTTACGAGGTGGTGCCCACACGTGTAGTACGCTCGGGCGGCGGTGTCTGGGTGTGTGGACTGAATGATCTCTGCCGGTTCGCCACACACACACTACAAGATCGGAAAACGTGGTTATACTGGAGCATCTTTCATTGATTTATCTGGGTATTATAGCTGTTTCCTCTTCTGCTTAAGCCACTTTTGCTTATACAACATCCTCGCGTAGAAGTTTGCTGAAGAGTCCATAGCTGGGTATTTATTGTGTAGTGTTGGGTTTAGTTCAACCCCCTTTTATAAGCTCCATGGTTGGCATGGTGTGGTTAATTTCATGCAGAGTCCTGTCTTGCTTTGCGGAGTGCTGTCTTATCGGTCTGAAAAGTCTAACCCTAAAGCTAAACCCTAAGCTGCGCAAAGCTGACTCCTTTGATCTTATCACTGTGCAAAGCTGGCCTGTGTGATCTTATCACTGCGCAAAGCTGACTCCTTTGGTCTTATCACTGCGCAAAGCTAGCCCGTGTGGTCTTGTCACTGCGCAAAGCTGCATCGTCTATTCTTGTCACTGCGCAAGGCTGTCTCCTTTGGTCTTATCTCCGCGAAAAGCTACCCCGTGTGGTCTTGTCACTGCGCAAAGCTGACTCCTTTGGTCTTGTCACTGCGCATGGTGTGGTTAATTTCATGTAGAGTCCTGCCTTGCTTTGCAGAGTGCTGTCTTATCAGTCTGAAAAGTCTAACCCTAAACCTAAACCCTAAGTTTAGACCTAAACCTAAAACCCGAACTCTAACCCTGAACCTAAAAACCTAAAACCCTAACCCTAACCCTGAACCTAAAACCCTAAACCTAGACCTAAACCTGAAGCCTAATAGCCTAAACCGTAACGTAAACCTAAAACTGTAAATCGTAAACCTAAACCCTATAAACCTAAAACCCTAACCCTGACCTTAACCCTTAACCTATAAACCTAAAACCCTAACCCTAACCCTTAACCTAAAAACCTAAAACTCTAACCCTAACCCTTAACCTATAAACCTAAAACCGTAACCCTAACCCTTAACCTATAAACCTAAAACCGTAACCGTAACCCTAACCCTTAACCTAAAAACCTAAAACCCTAACCCTAACCATTAACATGAACCTAAAAACCTAAAACCCTAACCCTGACCCTTAACCTAAAAACCTAAAACCCTAACCCTAATCCTGACCCTGACCCTTAACCTAAAAACCTAAAACCCTAACCCTAACGTATACCTAAAACTCTAAATCTACCGGGGCTAAGTCCTGTCACGCCACTTACCCGGGCGTGACAGGACTGCCTTGTCACGCCACCATTCATGGCGTGGCAAAAACGTATTGCCACGCCACAATGGTTGATGTTCCAGAGGCGTTGCGAAGAAAGGCCATAGCTGCTGGGGCTAAGTCCTGTCACGCCACTTACCCGGGCGTGACAGGACTGCCTTGTCACGCCACCATGCACGGCGTGGCAAAAACGTATTGCCACGTCACAATGGTTGATGTTCCAGAGGCGTTGCGAAGAAAGGCCATAGCTGCCGGGGCTAAGTCCTGTCACGCCACTTGCCCGAACGTGACAGGACTGCCTTGTCACGCCACCATGCATGGCGTGGCAAAAACGTATTACCACGCCACAATGGTTGATGTTCCAGAGGCGTTGCGAAGAAATGCCATAGCTGCCGGTGCCAAGTCCTGTCACGCCCTTTACACTGGCGTGGCAGGACTGACTTGTCACACCACTACGAACAGCGTGACAGTATCACTCACCTCATCCACATGGGCCTCATGTATTGAATCAACCAAACACTGAGACCAAACACAGATCAAACCAACCAAACCTGGGCCTCATGCCCGATTCAGAAATTATCGACACAACCAAACAAATACATCTCTAAATACATAATAATCCAAACAAATCTCGGTTCTTTCTCGAGATCAATATGTCAATAGATCGCCTTGGAGTTAAAATGCGGAGAAGAGCCTCCTCCATAGCTGTCTGCAGTAGTGACCATCAAATGACGTGTATTAGGAAGGTATATACAATGTATGCGTGAAGTTATAATGTGCAAGAAATTTGGAGAGGGGTGTGCTGCAAACATGAACAGTAGATGATATTCTTGTGAAGGATCCTAGCTTTTTCCCCTCAAGGCTAGATGCTACTGATTCACAAAGCTTTTCTGCAATTTCTTCAGCCTGCATAAACATGGCAAATCTTCTTTACCCGGGCAGATAAAGAACCAAAAGACAAAAGAGCTAGTCTAGTAAGCTTATCAAATATCAAATAGGTAATTTGAAGAAATGCATACCACATTCTTTGTCATCACCTATCTTTAAGAGCTTTGAGTGCAAAGTTGCAGATCGATTTCCCAAGTACATTGTTATACGAAATCTTGAGCAGGAAAAATACAAAATCTTGACATTAAGTGAGATGTTTGTGGATTGAGAAATTGCAAGAGAAATCTACAAAGCTGGCATTTGCCCCTTGAAGCTACCATTTGCCAAACCGTGTTCCTTCCCGGAGTCACCGTCGGGGTCATCCTTCCCAGACCCACCCTTCTTCTTACCACCACCCTGAGAACCACCCTGAGCACCTGGAGCAAGCTTCTTGGTGGCAATTGAAGTTGGACGATGATTTCATTAAAACAACAATAAAAATCAACCATCAGGCATCTCAGTTCATTACAATGATTTCATTCAAACAACAATAAGAAGCAACCACCATTCATCTCATTTCATTCAACTTTCAAAATGGCCATAGAAAGTTCCATTCGATATGAACTATACAAAATCCTATGTACGGAATCGATCTTGGCCGGAGGGCAGCATCGTCGAAGGTTATACAACCGAAGAGGTCATTGAATTCTGTGTCGATTACATGGCTCAAGTCGAACCAATAGGTGTGCCTCGATTTCACCATGTGGGGAGGCTCGAGGGTATCGGGGCCATCGGAAGGAAAGAAATCACTCCAGATATGGATGCGTATGTTCAAGCCCATTTCACGGTCTTGCAACACATGACCGAAGTGTCCTCGTATATCGATTAGCACAAGGACATGCTTCGGCAACAGAATCCAGAGCGGTCAGATGTTTGGATCACGAGACAGCACAACAGTCGGTTCAACCAATGGTTGAAGGAGCGACTCACTAGGAGCTCGTCAAGTGATATGCTAACATGGTTGGCAAAAGTGCCAACATTTACAGTAGTGATATGGCAAGGATACGACATAAATGGGTACATATTCTATACGCAGGCTTAGGATATAAAGAGTACTAACCAGAACAGCGGTGCCCGCATAAATGCATTTAGTATCGATGGGTTGAGGAGCTCCTACTATGGGTTCAAAGAGGAGATTTGGGAGCTCGACTACGTGCTTTTCAAGATCCCCCTGTTTCGGTGCCGTTGGGTCCATCTCCCACAGGTGAAGGTCGATAAGTACGGCGTCACTACCGTGGACCTCAAACGTGTCGGATACAAAGTCGAACCATTCGTACTCGCTAACCAAGTTGTTCAAGTCTTCTATGTAACCGACCAGGCAAATAAGAAGCGCCACGTAGTTCTTAATGAAAAAAGGAGGATTGTCGGAGTTGAGAATGCAGTGGACGAGGAAGAATACAATCAATTTGACGAGTTGCCTCCTTTCAGAAATGACATAAGGGTCGAGGAAGAACAGCGTGATGAAACTAGCTACATGCGCGTCAATCATCATGGAGGGCTAATTTTTAAAGGAATAAGCATGTGGAATGATGAACAAAATATTTATGTGTCATATGTTTTGAATTTGCATTTATGTATATGAGAATATGTCATATGTGAATTTGTATTTTTTTTATATGAGAATGTGCATATGTGAATTTTAGTTCATTTGAGTTAATTATTTTTGCGAAGTGGATGTGCTTGTTTCTGAAATGAATGTGAATTGGATGTATACATATACTTGTTATGTTTCTGCTTGTTTCAGAGGGCATGGCTAGCATTTCCTGAGGCTAGCCAACAAACAGAAATAGATTTGTTCTGTTTCTGCTTATTTCAGAGGGCATGGCTAGCATTTCCTAAGGCTAGCCAACAAACAGAAATAGATTTAGCAATACAAAAGAATATCACAAACGGTTCCTTATGACAAATCATCTACGATAAGCTATCATAGACGGTTTCATCTACAAACTGTCTATGATACATCATCTATCACGGACGGTTCTGAGTTAATAATCGTCTGTGATAGTATGCATCACAGACGGTTCGAAAACCGTCTGTGATGACATCATGTCATTACTAACCCATAGACTCAGATGGCTCACAAAACTGTGCGTGATGACGTTTTTGAACTGTCTGTAAAAATCTTTTTCTGTAGTAGTGTTAGCCTGCCACAGATGTACGTTGAGATCTTTGAATGATGCTTTACCAAACTAGCAGGTTGGATCAAGGATATGCTGAGTTCTTCATACTGCATCAGTTCGTTAAGGTAACATCCCACATGCACTTCATCAATGAACTTCAAAGGTAACATAGATCTTCCGGTTGACCAATGTTTTAAGATATAAATAAGCTTGGGAGTGATGTATAATGCACTTTTTCCCCTTTATTTCTATTCTCATGTGCTTTGCTTAATTTTTATAGGCCTGAGCAATTTATCTAAATATAGCTCACCATTTTTACCCTTCTTTTGATCTATGACAAAGAGGTTGTAACTGTTGCTGTTGGAACAATGGATTTGAATTCACATGAGGCAAATTTGATTTATTAAGTTCAACTTCACTATGGCCTTTACTTTTAGATATATAGCAATGTAGCACCTTTTCATTGAAGTTGGCCAGTAAATTTATGTTACCTTTTTAGAACATGTACAATGGGCTTATGTCAGTTGTTTATAACCATTGCCACGTAGGATTTTTACTGACGTGGATGAAAGAGAATGAAGAGAGAGAAAGATACTGTCTACAATCATGTAGTCGACTATAGCACAAGAAACAAGAAAAGTATTAAAAGATTGTGTGTTCTATAAAGACAACTAAAAAGACAGCAGTCGTCTATACCATTGTATGAGCTGTCTTTAGTGCTGTCTACAAGTGACATGGATAGTTGTTATAGACAGTAGCTGTCTATACCAATGTACATGCCCTTAGACCATATTGGTGCCTATAATTTTAGACCTATCATATACCCCTCCATAATCTTGTTAACAGCCGTCTCCTCCATGCTTTATATGTGTTGTTTAATGTGTAGGATTGCAATTCACTAGGTGGCCTGCTAGCTGCTCAAAGGAATGTCTTAATTATGCACTAGGTGGCCTGCTAGCTGCTCAAAACCATGTCTTAATTATGCATCAGGATGAACAGATTGGTGAGAAAATCCTAGCCTCCTTATCTAAATCGATGGATTTGTGTATATGGTTTTTTAGGTGGACTAACATTGTTTCTACTCATTGACACTGCCATGGCTATAGACTGCTATTAGGTGCTTACACATCTGAACACATTTTTATATGAATGCATACTGAATGCCCAACACTGGCATTTTTCCCATTACTGATGTTTAGATGTTACTTTGCTTTGAGGAACAGATGGCTTCTAAGGTTAGCTGATGTTTTTGTGTATGCAGGTCAAATTGGGGTGCATATCAAGCTAAACAATCGTCAAGGTACGCACGAAAAACCAGTCCTCCTGTTCATTATATTTCAGTTACTAATATGTATTGCTAGTGTATACTTAGTTTGTTTGCCTGAGAACTTAAAGAAAATAACTATCTTTTTGATAAATATTTTCTTGGTCACATGTGCATGTCTTAGTGAATAGTGAGGCTGCAAGAAGTCCAACGTTGCTATTGGTTTAGATGTCCCACCTTCGTACGATTATAGCTTTCACCTTGCGCCATTAGGTAATTTGTATTATTTATATTCTATACTTTCTATAGCTATACTTAGAACTTTTACTTACAAAATGTTATGGAATCTTATCCCCAACCAAATTAGTTGATCCTCGCTCACCACAGTGACGCCGTGACCATCTCCTCCCCGGCCTCCCACCTCCTCGGCGTGATGTGCCTGACAAGGGCTACAGAGGTTAATGGCAGTTAAAACCGAGTCATGGCTTAGGTTCAAGGTGGAAGAAGGTGGTCATCGACACGTAGCCCTCTTCCTTGCCGGTCGACAATGGCTGGAAATGGGCAGTGTACCAGGGAGGGAAGTCGGCACCAACTTCAACTTTGAAAGGTAAAACAATATATGAGCTCGAAATTTTAATTTGAGAGTATTAGTAGCAGTAGGTGATACAATAGACAGAGTTAATGTTTGTGTCTACGTGTGTGAAAGAAAATTAATCTCTACTACTTAAATATTGGAATTGGTGGTGATCGTCCGTCCTCCCACCAGCTTTCTCATCCATTCGATCAACGCTCAAATCACCAACGGACCAGATCAATCAACCCGAGAAGCAACCGCCCGGCACCTCCACATACGATTAAAATCGGTTTCTAATCTATTTTTATGCGCTACCCCCGTTCCCCTCGCACAAACATCCACCAGCCTCCCCTCCAACCGTCGCCTCGCCCACCTCCTCACCACCCGCCTTCGCCGCCGGCTCGCTCAACTCCCTCGCCTCTGTGCAAAGCCTCTGCATGGGACGATCGTCCCCCTCCCCACCCGCGACTCACCCTACTTGAGTTTGAGAGAGAGAGAGAGAGATGTTGTTGCCCTTAAGAACGTGGCTAGGGCGGAGCGGAGCGGCGTCGGCGACGGTCGATAGTGAGGAGGGCGGATAGAGGCCGCGCCCCTCTCCCTCCCTGCCTCCGGTTCCTCTCCCTCTCCCTCTCCCTCTCCCTCTCCCTCCGCCGGTCTCCCCACCGGCCCTGCGCGCCCTCCGCATCTCGCCTCGCCCTGCAGCACCCTCCTCCTCTCACGTCCCCTCCTTCCCCGGCCGCTGCCGCCATCGCCTCCTTGCACGCACCGCGCCGCCCTCTTGCGCCTCATTCTAGCCCCCTCCCTAGGTCCTCCTATTACTCCCTCAGAGGTTTGGGCAGGGGCCTACTGAGATTGGGCCACAGTGGCGTGAGTGGTGAGGTGGGCGGGTCTAGCGGGCGTGGGCTCTGGGTGCCGGAGACATGCCAGATAGGAAGGCGGCGCTGTTCATGGACGATGGCGGCTCATGGCGAGGACGGCTAGGCTGGTCGGTGGCCGCGGGCTATGGCGCGCAGCCAACGGCGCTGTGTTGGTTGTCCTGGGTACCGGTGACATGCCGGGATGGGAAGGCGGTGCAGCTCGCGGACGACGGCTGCCCACGGCGGAGGATGGCTAGGCCCGGCCGTGGCCAACTGCGCCGTGCTGGTTCCACGACGTCATTGCACGAGCACCTCTTCCTTTTTTTAGTTTCTGCCATTTCCCAATTCAATATACAGTTAATATATCTTGGTTGACCATCTTCATTTACAAAGATTGCTGTCATATAGCCTAATTATAAGCTCGTATGTTATCATACGCCTTCCATACAGCCAAAAGAGAAGTAATAATCTATTGCTGTATTGCTTGATGCATGATAGATTTTTGTCAATGCAAAAAAAAAGTATGCTATAAGATATTTATGATGTTTCTTGTTTGAATTGCATTTGCCATTTATATAGTGGTATCACTTTCTTTGGCTAAGCCTATAGAGTACTGGAGAATTTGGTCCTTACCTCACTTGGTTAATAACCTGTACTACTGTACATAATTATCATTTGTGCAAGTTATTGCTAAGCTGTGTTGGATTTCTTGATGCATGTTTTTCTTAATATTCTAAGCAATTTATCATGCCGATGACATTGTTAATCTGGTAAACATGCTGCTATTAACAAATTGCCTGATACTTTATTTTGCACTCCTATATAATTTGCTTTTGTTAACTTGTGTCTGGCAGGGTGCGATCTTGGCTTTGGACACTTCTGTTCTTGATAATGACCTAGTGGAAAATCTCATTAAGTTTGCCCAACAAAGGAAGAAATCGAGATGTTGAAGGTGCTTCTGTTTACTCAATCTTTTTTGTTGTACTTTATGATGTGTAACTTAAACTTCTTTGTTCACTTAGTATTTGATATCTAACGTTGCTTTATCCTAATGGACTTCGTCGTCTTTTTTTTTTTTGTGGGGGCTTCTGAGCTCAGAACTATAATGGCAACAAAGATATGCTTGGGAAATGTGAACAGGTTGGTTTAATATTTTGGTTGCATGTAGTATCCCATTTTGAGTATTGATGGAAGCTTTAAACTATGTCGTAGTTTTTCCTGGAGCTAATGAAAGTTCCTCGTGTGGAGTCCAAACTAAGAGTATTTGCTTTTAGAATTACATTCTCAACACAGGTCCGTTGACCCCTCTCCCCCCGCCAAATCACTTGGATTATCTTATTTTCTCCATACCTTGCTGTTTGTAATCGAGATGCCCAACTTTTTGACAGGTAGATGAGCTAAGAACTAACCTAACCACCATAAATGATGCCACTAAGGAGGTACTGCGTTATACCCTGTAAAATTTTGAGACATGTTCTCATTTTTTTCAATGGCTTAATTGTTCACTTTATGCAGGTCAAAGAGTCTCTGAAATTACGGCAGATAATGCAGACCATTCTTACATTAGGGAATGCTTTGAACCAAGGAACAGCTCGAGGTATCAAATAATTGTAGAAAAATCCCATAGAATGCCTTTTCTCTGATAAATTTGCCTGATGTGGTTATCGGTTGAACAGGATCTTCTGTTGGCTTCAGATTAGACAGTCTTCTTAAACTGTCAGATACTCGATCTAGAAACACTAAGATGACACTCTGTATTAATTACTGCAGAGAAGTCAGTGATGTAGCAAAAAGCTGTCATCAACACATCTCTTTAAACAAAAGCTTGATCATCGCATCCATGCTCTTGGTGTGGCAGAACAATTACAGTTACAGAAGTTTCAGAGATCAGCAAAGGGCAGCAAATTGCAAATGCCCTCTTCAGGGGAAGTTACCTCGTACACCTGTACATCTGCGCTTAGAGGCAGAGGACAGAAGTTCGCCGGCGCTCAGCCGGAGACCCCCCGGATGATCCCCAGTTTCTGCGCTGGACCGTGTACGCACCCAACAGTCGGTCAAAGGCACGACCCGCCGGAGGGCATGCCGGTATTGTGGGTGCGGCCAGACGTTTGACGACGACGGGTCGACTGCCCGTACCTGTGCAGCACGCTCATGAGCACCGAGCAACCTGATCTGCTCCTGCAACTTCACGTCACCCCAAGGCTGACCTGCCGGCAGCTCCCATCAGCTGCAGCCTGCAGTGTACAGTCACTTACTTACAGAGCAGCAGCATTAGCAGCGCAATGCTGCACCTTATTGAGAAAAAGTAATGTTGTTTCAGCCTCGTCGTAGTCAAGACTCAAGTCAAGAGCATATGATGGAACAACTTGCGGCTAAGTTGTATTCCACTGCATCATTTGCTTGCGGCCATGCCAATGATGCAGATCCATTCTCATGGTGCATTGCGCATTTGGTCTGCCGGTTTAAAGTCTGGGGTTTTGATTCAGTCTAATGGTCAGTGTATGCGAAAATTGCAACCACATGGTCAACCCGGCCATGCATTCAGGCACTCATTCTGTTGTTAACAGGAAGAAATGGACTCGAACCAGCATTCTGTTAGGCTGCATGCTAACATTTTTTAGCTGGATTTGGTGCGTCCTTGAGACCGGAACATAGTAACATTCAGGCATTTTTAGCTGCATATCTATTCTTTGGAGTTGGGTAGCTGCATTGGATCACCAACACTCCATCAGAACTGGGAGATTGGGTTTCTTGGTGCCTGTCTCATGGAGAGGGTGCTTGCCAGTTGAGGAAGAGCGTGGCGCCGTGGAGCGCGCGGATCCCCCGAGCATAAACCGCTGCACAGGGACGGATCCGAACCCATCGTCGTCACCGTCGACGCAAGCGACCTAGATGCCTCAGCAACCCGAAGGTTTGGTTCTTGATCCTGTAGTATGCAACTGACAGGTAGAGCTTTGTTGGTATCCGTCTCACGGTAGGGAAGTTGTCAGGCGTGGAAGCGGTGATGACCAGTGAGGTGGAGCAGGAGAAGGAAGAGGCTGTGGAAGGAGACGGGGAGTCTCTCCACAGCTTCTTGGAGGTGGGAAATTTAGGGTTCTTGCACAAAGATCTCTTGGATTTACTATAATGTTCCCTCTTTTATCTCTGATTCATTATTTTCCTTTATCTCCATACTCTGTTCGTTATGTTCTCTGCTTCTGATTTCAAGGTTTCTTGTTCTTACAGGATTTGGGAGATCAAGGAAAAGATTGCCTTATCCCGTCACTGCGGCTGAAGGAGATCACCACCCCTGGCCGCCCTGCCAGGGGTGTTGTTGTTCAATCAATATTTTTAATTTTGGCACGGTTTGCTTCATGCAGGTGATTGACTACTACTCCAGGAAGGACTTAGTGGGGAATCTTCATGCGGAGAAATCACCAAAGGAAGTGACTGCTGAGATGCACAAAGCCCTTTCATGAAGCGTATGATTTTCGGCTTAAACATGAGAGATGTACCAAAACCCTTTGTATGGGTTCCCTATAATTTTAAACTGATACTGACATCCAGTGGTTTTCATTTTCCATTTGCCATGTGTGATTGCACCCTTTTTGGACAGCTTTGACTAGCTCGGGAATTTATCTAAATAATTTCTGTTTGGAATGGGGAAAGAAGTTTTCTTTTGGTACCGGTATAGACAGAATTACAGCAACTCATCCTTGACAAATTTTACCTTGCTCCACCTGATTGTAATTCTTGCATTGATGCTTTTGTGGTGATTCATTATTTAGTTCCCAGTAAACATCTCTTGCTTTATCTTCGCGTAAGTCCTGTTCTATTAGCAGTTGGATTTGTGTTAAGTTAATTACTTAAATCACAGCTGTGTCATGCTTAGCAGAAGGGTCTGTTGATGACCGTGATACTTTTTTCCATGCTGTAAGGGATATTCTTGGCAGTCACTTAAGTAAGCAGACTTTGATAATAATTTGTAATGACATTATCTACTAGAAGTTAGAATAGTTCAATCCTCTTTTCATTTTTTGTAGATGCTCAAGCAATAACACAAACATATGTTTCAACATATGGTTTTGTTGAAAATTCGATGATTGTACATTCGAGTGAATAGTATGCTTCGGACACAGTTAGTATGCACTGCATATTAAAATTTTGGTTCAAGTATGAGTTTTCGTTGTAACGCACGAGCACATAACTAGTATTTATTATAAATTTTAGAATTCCGTCTTTTAGGGTTTCGTTACGACGCATGACACACTGCTAGTGTATTAAAAAAAAAGGAAGCAGCGAGATTTTTTTTCCTTGTCAATTCGTTCTGCGTGTAGATGACACATCTTGAGATCAATAGACTAGTACTTGAGGAGTGGAAACGCAGAGGGTTTATCGATCGGCGTACGCGCTTGGTCCACAGTCTGTCTCGGCATGCGTGCATGCATTATTCAACTCGATCCATGTTGCGCGCGGCTAGATAGACATTGCAAATTTGCAGAGCATGTGCATCTTCCGATCCGTTCGTTGGTTGTTTACTAATTTCTTCGCCGGCCGTCTGGTATGAGCACGCGCGCGCCGCTGAGGACAATTGACGAGAGCAATCGCGGTGACAAGGACGTACGTGATTTTCGATCGAGTTGAGTGAGAGTCACGCGATATCGACAGCCACTGTAGCGCGCGTGCCGCAGATCGATCGATTTTGAGGAATAAGAAGGGGGACGGATGGATGCAGCCGCAGCTCATCTTTTTATGAACTTTTTTTTTATTAATTAACCTTTTTTGAATTTTATTTTAAAGTTAACCTCTAACGCACTTTATTTCCAATTCTGACCCCTTGGTCACGTCATGGATGATGGCGTGACAAAACAACACTGTCACGTGTCAAGATAAGTCCCTAAAATAGTACTTTTTATCACGCCACTGGTTGTGGCATGACCAAATAACACTGTCACGCCACTTCTAGTGACGTGACAAGAGTTTGACAAGAAATAGGCTAGCGTGACAGTGTTATTTTGTCACGCCACGGGTAGTGGCGTGACCAAAGGGGCTAGAATTGGAAATAAAGTGTGTCGGGGATTAACTTTAAAATAAAATTCAAAAAAAGGTTAATTAATTAAAAAAAAATCTCTTTTTATCTAGCCATATATTTGGATCGGCGATAAGTTACCATAAGGTGTGTGTGGAATCCGGATGCTCTGTATTATTGCAGGGGAACTGTATCAAAAACATGGTTGCTATTGATCTAGACCTTTAATTTTTGATCAAACGGTAGAGATCGCTCTTAGTGCCTATACATCGTAGATGATCTCAATCCGTATGAGTGTGTGTTTAGCGTTGACCGGACCACAGAAAAGGAAGACGTACTGTACTGGTTGAAACGACCGGACGGTTAAGAAAATGGCAGGAAACCAGGCGAAAACCGCAAAAACAAAAACATGGCCCAAGCGCTGATGCCGCCGCCCAACAGTAACCTCCCGCGTCCATGGAACATAAACGCCTGCAGCCCGCGGGAGCACGAAGCCACGAAACCCGTGGGAAACGGCAGCCCGTCCAAGCGAACGGACTGCCTAATCGACGAGAAACTGGCGGCGGGCGGCATCGACGCGAGATTGGGGCGATCGACGGACGACCGGCCACTCAAAATGGGCGACCAAGATGAATGTCATTCGTCTACCTAGCGGCGGCTGCCACAAGGAAGCGGCTGCACGGGAATACGTTGCGCCATGTCTACATGAAGAAACATGTATCATTTGTCAAGATTAAAATATATATAGAATTGTGTAAACTGTACTGGGAGGTGGCATATTAGCAGTGGCGGAATGGAACAAGTTCGTGGGGGATGTTGTGGTTACGCTGGAGGACGATGGTTGGGAACGGAACCTTGACTCGTGAAGGATTATTGGTTAGCTCTCGCTAATTCGGGGTTGGGTGGTGTTGACCATTGTAACAGTCCAAATTTGGTTTAAATTAAATTTTTCATGAATTTCAAAAAAAATGTTGCATTTCAAGAATTTCCAAAAAGCCTTGCCTTGCAAAAACCATGATATTACAAAATAAAAATTCAAATCAATTTCTTTCCTCCCCCAGGAACCCACCGTACGTGTCGACCTAGACTTTCCCTCTTTCATCCTTCCCCCTCACAGCCTAGCGCACCACCTATCAGGCCGCACAGGAGAAGCACTATGCTTGTTACTAGCGCACCAGCTCGCCTCGCTCTCGCCCGTTGCCGCTGTACGTATGCACGCCGTGCGAGCCAGGTGTCGTTAGACCCTACGCCTCAGCCTCTCGCCTCACCACGACCTGGTCACCTCACAAGTGCATCCAGCTCCCCCGCGTGCTGCTCGCGAGATCTCACACCCGAGTTGAGCGTGTCGTCACGCTCATCTCCCCGCTATTTAATCCACAGTCAAATGTGTCATTGTGCTCGCCAGCTTCTCCTCTGCGTTTTCCCCAACTCCCTCCCCCCCCCCACCCCCTGTTCCACCTCGGGTGGAGAAGAACTTGAGCCGCACCAATCACCTTCCCCTGTTGTCTCGCACATCTTGGTCACCTCGACCTCCTCTCTCTAATACGCACATTCTTCTTCTTCTCCATGCAACAGAGCCACCGGAACACCTTCGTCCCCATTGCTACCCCAGAGCACGCGAACTTCCCACCGCACTCGATCTCCTTTCTCACTTGGTTTCCAGGTGAGCCCTTCCATTCCAGTATACTCCAATGCCTTGCAAACTTGGTAGGCTAGTCAATGAACCACTTAGTTGACCTAGCGTAGCTGTGCCGCCACAAGCTGCCTGGAGAGCTTGGTGTGTCGCTTCTCCTGGAGCATCGAGAGCACCCTTAGCATCATGGAACCGGTAGATGATGTTTCCAACCTTTAGTTGTAGTTTGTAGCCGCGCTTAGCATCGTGGTAGTCGTAGCGCCGCCACCTTGGTCCATCTCCCATCGTGCCATCGCCATCGTTAGAGTCGCCTTGGACCATTTTGGGGGTCGCGGGTGGTCGCCGGAGCTCCCTACGCAGGCGCCGAGCTTAGCCAAAGCCCAGCTATGGTAGTTCTATCCACTCCCTTGTTCCGGGAGGAAGATGATGCCGTAGAGTTGCTGACATGTGGTCCCAGGGTGATTAGGTTCACTGTAATTAGTTAAGGGCAGTTAGTAGTAATGTCAGTATGATATGTGGGCCCTCGTTAATTAGAAAATCTAATTAAACTGTAGGTTAGTGCATGTGTGTATGACATGCAGGCCCTACCCTTAAAACTCATTTGGTAGACCAAGTCCGTAGACCAAAGCCGATGCGTGTGGGCCCCTGGCCCTGTGAACCATCAGGTGGACCGAGTCCATGCGGACCATGGTCCCACCTGTTAGTCTTTCAGGTTTTCCCAATTAAAAAATAATTTGAAAAGAAATTAAAAACTCGGCCAGACCCACATGTTAGCCACACATATTTGTTCCTTAAGAAAACTAATTAGTAACAAAAATAAAAACCCGGTTGGACCCCACCTATCATCCACAGAGGATTTTCTTAAGAAAATTAATTGAAAACAAAAAAGAAAATCCGACCGGACCCACCTGTCTGGGATTTCAGATTTTTTGGATTTTCGTCTCAGGTCAAACTGTGGAGAGCTCGTCCTACCTCATTTTAAATCCAAATGATTTGATTTTTGTTTATAACTTCATCTAAATTCAAAACCTTTCCATCAGTACCAAAATCATAATTTTGTGTGTTCATGTGCATATATTGGAATATATTTGACTTTTTGTAGAATTGGTTATATTCATGATTATAGACTTTGACGCTTCGGACACCGCCATCATTGTTGATCAAGACCAAGTGATATCCACTGTTGAGCAAGGCAAGTCCTTACAATTGATTATGTTCAACCAACTTTTCAAATACGAATTGCTTTGCTTTAAACTATTACCTACATGCTTATTATTATTTATGAAATTGCAAGTCCTCCAAATGTTGTTACTACTATTATCCTCCTTGATTGTTTATATAATGACTACATTGTCACCCTGTCCTAATTATCAAAATAAGATTGTCGTTGGTTAAGTAAACTTGGATAATGGTCATGCCTAGAGATGCTTAATAGTTGAATTGAATATGACACAAATATTGCCATTACAAAACATTGGGATATAATATGAATCATAGTGTGGTAACATGTGTTACCACTGGAAACAGGAAATTTTTTTGTAAAAGGGTGGAGACTTGGGCGAATGGTTGGTATGAGACCGGTGTAGGGATTGCACGAGGGTCGGGTTTGTGGATTGTGTCGCCTGAGTCGACTAAGGACCAAATCATGTGCTGCACCTCTAAACTGATAACCATGCAACCACAAGTCAAGTATGGGAGCGACCTGGCCAAGTACTTTGCTTAGTTTCAACACAACTCTTGCGTAGTAGTAGATTGGATCTCTATACGATGGTTATCGTGGAGAAGGGATGCTGACTTCCCTCACTATGGCAGGTCCCTCATTGAAAATGTAGCCTACTGATGGGAGCATTCTAGGGATGCCCCGTAACGGTCACTGTCCCAGTGTTGAGGGGTTACGTATCGGGCGAGAGAAGTGTCAGGATTAGGTATCAGAAAAGCCTTGTTGTGATCGTCTCGGTCGCACACCTAAGGAAACGTGCCATGGCCGATTTTATGAGTTGATCATATCTTGTGGGTAAAATTGTACAACCTCTGCAGCGTGTATAATCTATTCGAATAGTCGCGCCCCGGTTATGGGCATAGTTAAGAAAGCCACACTTGGTTAGTTTTAATAAAAATATAGGATGGGAACATGTTAACTTAGAAATAGTGGTAGCAATGAGAATACTATAGGTGGAAGCCAAATGTCTAGAGTCGGCTGGATGGAACTTGATGTCTAACATCTGGTGGGTGGAAATCGGGTGTCTAGAGTCTGGTGGGTGGAAACCGAGTGTCTAGAGTCTGGTGGTTGGAATCTTGTGGTCTAGTGTCAGGTGGATGGAACCTGATATCTGGAGATAGGTGGATAGAACCTCATGATTAGTAATAGGTGGATGAAACCTTATTACATGATGAAACTTGCTTATACAAACAACATTTTGATTTTAAGTCAAATGGCTACGTCATTGGTTTGGATAATAATTATAATATTTGAGCAAAACATGCTTTGTGCTAAAATAACCATAAGACCACTCCTTCGGCAAGCCAAGCATTATATATTTGCATTTTGGTGTGAGGGCTTACTGAGTACTTTTGTACTCATTCTTGCTCAAATATGTGGATTCAGATTGCGATACACACCTATGCATTCGACTTTGGAACTTGACGAGGATATAATAATCCTCATTTTACCTTTTATCTATAATTTTTATTATAGGTAAATATGACATCATGTGAACCCCGAGTGTACCCTTAATGTTATGAAGGAAGAACCAAATGGATGGTCGTAAGTTCTTCTCGACCACCCCCATAGTCGTAAGTTATGCTACGACTATCCCATAGTCGTAAGTCTTGCTACGACTACCTCATAATCGAGATTCCTCACGACTAGGTCACCACACACGACCACCTTATAATCAAATGAACACCGCAGACAAGTGGGTCTTATTGATTAAGGATTCAAACAAATCATCATCTGTTGTTATTTCTACGAATAATGGCACGTAATACCCATTATCTACGGTATATAATTTGTTGAGCGACGTGGAGGAATTAATACACCGTAATTACTACCAACATGCGCTGAATTCTGAGGAGGTGATGAGGCGCCGCTTTACTCGAGTAATCGCCGCTCCTTCACGTACTATAAAAGGCGGCAACTAGAGAAAGGGAAAGAGGATAGGGGATCGAGCCATCAGGAATACAAGCACTATCTGTAATAGTCTTAGTTTTTCCCCTGATTGTTCAGTATACACTCAATACCATACACACACAGAGTAGGGTTGTTATTCTCTCCGGAGAAGGCCGAACACGTATAAAAATTCTGTGTCAATCTCTGCATGATTCTATTCTAGGAGACCCCGAATCAAATAATCTTTACGTAAGTTCGGTTCTAAAACAAGCGGTTGGCGCCGACCGTGGGGATCTTCGGTAATTTCTTGTCAAACATTCTCTCTGTTTTCCAAATCTCATGCACTCATGGCGGGAGAATGGAGCGAGGAGAACCGGTTCGACTTGGCGGTCTGTGACGTCGACATGGATGCCGGATTCGATTCTGAACCGAGTGATGACTCATCCTATGGCATTCTTGCCTCAGGGATCTTCCCACGATCCAGGAGACAATGTCGCCGGTGGAGTTGAGGAGGATCCTTATCCCCACAACAAGACGTCCAAGAGAGAATCTACCCTCTCAAGGGGCAAGGGTCAATCGACCAGACCACACCTGTGGACTCACGACACGACGAGAGTTTTTCCTCGAAGTGTCCAAGTTCCCCTAAGGCGGTCCGACTTGGTGAGGCAAGCTCTAGAAGCCACAATTCTAGGACTTCACCGGCATCTGGTGATTCTCTCTCTCTGGATAACGCCGGAGAGAGCGGGATCAAGCATGCTTTTCCTGCAAATTCGACCATCTCTCCATGAGTCACACTGCAAGCGGAGACAGTTATAACCGGACTTCCCTACTTGGAGGATTACTCCAAGTCGCCAAATGGTGTCTCTCGACAACTCCTCAAGCGGAGAGACCTCGGCGCAAGTGAGAATCATCAACGGAGGTCTTCGTCCTTCCTCGAGATCAAGATCACTCTTCTAGAGACCGAGATGGAGACCCTTCGAAGGTCACACTGCGCCCTCGTGGCAATGGCCAGACACCACCAGCTGGCGGACACGACCAACGCCTTCATGAGCGCCAGGAAATCCTCGACATTCTCGCTTCATTGAGGCAATCTCAAGAGTCTAACATGGAAAATCTTGAGGTAATTCAAGGAAGAAGATTGAAGCTCGTAAGAATTTGCAGGCGTATTCAATATCAATCGAGGAAGCTCGAGAGCTCCAAAGACATCAATGATTTGCTCGAGAATCCAACTCAAGAGCTAGCGAACGCGAACTCGACCTCTTATTTGAAGAGATCGCACAAAGGCTTCGAGTACAATGAAAAAATTGGAAGCTCCTCGTCGACATCATTCAAGTAGTCGTACCCATACGACTTCTTCTGCTACGATCAATCCAACATATCACCGCGTAGAAATCGGTATAGCGACAAGTCGTGTCAATCTCCTACTCGAAGAAATGTCTTCCAAATGACCGATGATCAACAAGCTCCTCGGAAGGTGATCGTTCACCACTCCGACATGGAAATCTGCAGCGATAAGAGATAAACTACGAGGAGTATTCCCTCAGAGGACCGAGACCTATTGCAGTCGGGTCAACTCATTCTTGGGTATCGTCGAGTACGACCACGATAATATCAACCCTTCTTTTCCGCAAAGGAGGCGTCAAGAAGTCATTCTTGGATGTCGGGCATTCTCGCTTTGATCTCCGAGCCGTCATTTAGCCACCTCGTTTCGACAAAGTGAACATGGAGAAGTTTGATGGATCCCAAAATCCCATCGAATTCCTTCAAATTTACACAACAAATTGTTCGAAAGCGGCAGGAGGAGAGCATGTGATGGCAAATTACCTTCCAAGCGTGCTCGAAGGATCGCCGATCGTGGTTACTAAACCAACCACTCGAGTCGATCTATTCTTAGCAACATCTCTGCGATCTTCTCTTGGCAAATTTCCAAGGCACATACAATGCATACGGAAAGGAGGGCGACTTGCACGGATGAGGCGAGCGACAACGAGACATTGCGCCGATTCATCAAGCGCTTGATCGAGTTCAGTAACTCAATTCGAAAGTTTCGATTCATCATCATCGGGGCTTTCAAGCGAGTCCGTAGTAGAAGGATAACGAGAGGATATTACTTTAAATCCTCCTACTTACATCGCCGAACTCTTGAAATGGCGATCGATATACTCTCGCCTCGAGGCGGTCGAGTGGAACAACACAATCGATCGTGAAGACAATCCATCTCGAGAGCGGTGAAGTTGGTAAGAAGAAGGATAAGAAAGCAAAAAGTCCAAGAATAAGATGAAGGGTCAAAACCCCAGCGGTTCCAAGGAGGTATTGGTGTGAATGATAAAGAGCCACGCACATCAAGCCACACTCCGGCAGAGGCAAAGGTAAGCATACCGATCGGAAAAATGATAAGCCTAGGTGGTGTCCTTTCCATAAAAAGGAAGGGCATGACCTTCATAATCGCGGGTCTTCCAAGAAAGCTTGAAGACTACTACAGCGACAAGGACCACTTCCTACCCTCGGCGGTAGGTCAAACAAGTGGTCATAAATCTTCAAATGACGAAGAGGAGATGCCGTTCGGGATCCGCAACACACCATTGAACACATCTACGGGATCATCGGCATATGAATCAAAGCGACGACTCAAAGGTCATTGACGCGAGGTAAACTCCATAGATCCTCCTCTCGTCAATAAATTACGAAGTGGTCGGAAGTCACCATTTCTTTCGAGAAGAGTGATCGCCGATCCTTCGACTCGACAGTCGATACTAATCGTGGTCGAACCCACCATCAACAATTGTCGGGTCAATCGAGTTTTGGTTGATGGTGGAAGCTCGTTAAATATTTTATTCTGAGTGCCTGGATGACATGCAAGTACCGGGACCAAAGTAAGACCGATGCGATACTCTTTCCATGGGATTGTCTGGGATCTTCGCCAAACCAATTGGTCAAGTTTCTCTTCCTTTAACATTTGGTTCACCAAGTAATTTCGAGACGAGAAAATCTCCTTTGATGTGGTCGATTTCGATCTGACATATAACGCCATACTCGGACGACCAACTTTGGCAAAATTCCTAATGGCTACTCATTATGGATATCAATGTATTAAGATGCCAGTCCCAAAGTAGTAATTACAATCCATTGTGACAAGAAGATGGCGATACACTGCAGCGTCGATCCCTTGAGATGGTAGGACAAATACCAACTCGAGAAGAAAGTCGAGCCGACTAGCAAGTCGAAGCCTAAAGTCTACACCAAAGCCGAACGACAAAGTCAAAGAGGTTCCTCACGGGCAGGGAGCCCTCAAGATATTCGCATCGGGATACTTCCGACCCCAAATAGGAAGACGCCCTCATCACCTTCCTCCGAGCTAACGCAGATGTATTAGCGTGGCAAGCATCCGACATGCCGGAGTCCCGGGAGGTGATCGAGCACGAGCTAGCCTTACTACACGACAAAGTACCAGTAAAACAAAAATTGCGGAGATTTGCCCTGATCGACGAGATGCTATTAAATCAGAATTGGATAAGCTACTTAAAGTAGGCTTTATAAGAGAGGTCAACCATCCAGAATGGTTGGCTAACCCTGTAATGGTTAGAAAGTCAAGCGGCAAATGGCGTATGTGCGTGAGACTTTCTTGATCTTAATAAAGCTTGTCCAAAAGACGATTTTCCTTTACCTCGTGTCGATCGGTTGGTTGACTCTCTGCGGGTTGTGAAATGTTAAGTTTTTTAGATGCATATTCTGGATATCACCAGATTAATATGTGTCTAGACGATGAAGAAAAGACCGCATTTATTACACCATTTGGTATATTTTGCTATGTCAAAATGCCATTTGGTCTAAAAAATGCCGCACTTCTTTTCAACGCTTGATGCAGCAACTTTTTCATCTCAATTAGGCGAAATCTAGAAGCCTATGTTGATGACTTAGTTGTCAAAAGCATCAAGAAACTTTATCATATTACCGACCTACAAGAAACATTCGACAATCTCGTAAAACATCGCTTAAAACTTAATCACGAGAAGTGTGTGTTTGGAATCTCTTTGAAATTGCTTGGATTCCTAGTATCTATACGAGGAATTGAAGCGAATCCCAAAAGATAAAAACCATTTTACAAATCGCCCTCAACTACGGAAAGAAGTCCGAGAAACTCTTTGGGTGCATGGCGGCTCTAAGTCGTTTCATCGCACGACTGGGAGAAAAGGGACTACCTTTCTTTAAACTTCTAAGGAGACACGAAAGTTTTGAGTGGTCGAATGAGGCAAACGCTGCCTTTGAGGATGTCAAGAGGTACCTTACGAGTGCTCCTATTCTGGTCTCTCCGAGGCCAGAAGAAACGCTCTTGGTTTACCTAGCTGCCACGCCACAGGCAGTCAGCGCAATACTGGTTGTAGAACGTGAAAATGTACAACGACCAGTTTACTACGTAAGTGAAGTTTTACACGGACCTAAGGAGCGTTACCCTCAGGTCCAAAAGCTTCTGTATGCCCTCCTCATGTCTTCGAGGAAACTGCGGTATTATTTTCAGGCGCACAAACTAGCTGTGCCGTCTGAGTTTCCCTTGGGAGTGATCCTCCAGAATAGGGAAACAGCGGGGCGCATGGCAAAATGGTCAGTCGAACTTGGGGAGTTCGACATCCATTTCGTGTCCCGAACGGCCATTAAATCCCAGATCTTGGCAGACTTTGTCGCCGAATGGACAAATCTGAAACTCGCGGGATCCCGATCTGATTCCCACGACCGATGGGCGATGTACTTTGACGGTCGCTTACTTTAAGTGGCTCTGGGTGGGGTGGTCTGGTATCTCCTACCGAGAGACCTTAAAGTATGCCATACAATTAAACTTTCGGGCCACTAATAATGTGGCGAATCTGAAGGTTTGCTTGTCGGTATCTGAAGCGGTGAGCGCTCTCGATTCGCCGACTACTCGTGAGAGGAGACTCTCAACTAGTCGTGAATCAAGTCGGTAAAAAGTACCGGTGCTCTAACCCGACAATGTCTCGGTACTTATCGAATCGTAAGCTAGAAAAGCATTTTTAGGTTTGAGGCACAATTCATCCTCGAAAGGATAATTTCCTCGCAGACCGACTTGCTCGAATAGCTTCTTCGGATCTGAAGTACCAAAAGGAGTCTTCTTGGAACAACTCGAAGCCTTCTCGGTCGAAGAGCCAGAGACACTCCTATTGAGGCGGCCTCTCTAGAATACGAGGATACATGGATGGCGCCCATCTATGATTATCTTGAAGGGTTACATGACCAAGACGATCTCGAGGCGGATCGCTTATCGAAAAGCCAAAATGTATACTTTGGTGAAGAAGTTCTCTATAAGCGAGGTACTCAAGGGGTGCTCATGCGATGCATTCCATGAGCGAAGGATTAACACTCCTTCACGACATACATGGTGGCATTTGTGGAAATCATGCTTCCTACAGAACGTTGGTCGGCAAGGCTTTTCGACAAGGTTTTTACTAGCCAACAGCCCTATACGATGCTAAAGAGTTGGTTAAAAAGTGTGTGCAGTGCCATTTTCATAGCAGGCAAATACACCAACCAGCTCAGGCATTACAAACAATACCTCTATCTTGGCCTTTTGCAACTTTGGGTCTTGATATCACGGGACCGTTTCCTAAAGCTCCGGGAGGTTTGAGTTCCTTTTGTGGCTATTGATCGTTCACAAAATGGATTGAAGCGAACTCGGATCGATAACAAGAAGCGACAAAGCGGTTTATGATGAGATCGTAATTACTCAATTTGGAGTACCAAGTCGAATAATTACAGATAATGGTAAGCAATTTTCGGCGCAAAATTTCAGGAATTTTATGACGAGTTGGGTACCAAGTTATGTTATGCTACATGGCCCATCCCCGAGTAATGGGGCAATCGAGCGTGTAAGCGGCCAAATAATGAGAGGAATTAAAACTCGAGTCTTGACCGACTCATCAAACGCTCGGGGCTTGGGTACAAGAATTACCCTCAGTATTATGGGCGATTCGTACAACTACGGTCAACTCACAGGAGAAACACCTTTCTTTTTAGTCTTGGTCTTTGAAGCTATGCTTCCCGGAACTAAAGATACGGTCAACACGAGTCGAAACATTCACGGACTCCAACCAGAACAAATTCGAGCAGATGATATTAATCTACTTGAAGAAAGGAGAAACCAGCCCTAATTAGTTCGGCAATCTATCAACAAGCCTGCGAAGATACTACGATCGAAGGTTCAACCTCATGACCTTTTGTCAGAGGTGACTTAGTATTGAGGCTTTGCCAATCCAAGTCTAATCGGAACAAACTTTCTAACAAGTGGGAAGGTCCTTACGGTGGTGAAGTTACTCGTCGAGGTCGTGACGATTGGCAATGGAAGACGGCGAGTTCTCTCAATTCTTGGAACATCGACCAATTACGCAAGTTCTAAGTGTAACTTGACCATTAGGACAATAAAGAATCGGGTTTTTCTATCTCTATTATCTTACTTTTGAGTAGTGCTTTCATTATTTTTCGACTATGTTCTAAACACCCAGTTTTCTTTACACTGGTCAGAAGGCAAATAACATCACCTAGTCGAAGCCTCTCCTCTCTGCATGTGGTCCTGCCCACTAGAAGGAGTTTCCTAGTGTCGACTCGTTACTCGCTTTTATGACCAACACAAAGAACTCGGGTTTTATTTAGTCGAAATATTTTTGAAGGCCAACTCTTTTCACCTTAGTTTATTTCTTCAGTTAATTTGAAAAATACTCTAAGAAGAGCGCACTTTCTCAGATTTGCTTAACCGTCTTGGGTGTACTCGTTTCATCTCAACTGGTCGGAGGAAGAGACACATCTAGTCGAAGTTTCTCCTCTCTGCACGTGGTCACCTTAATGGAAGGAGCTTCCTAGCTTTGTTCGGGCTTCCTACTCTTGCTACCGGGATGACTTATCGAGTCCAGGAGAAGGACGAGTAAATATTTTAAAGTCCTCTAGAGCGTTTGCTTAACTCAAGTTGCCGTTCTCGATTTGATTAAACTAGTCGGAGATGTTAACATTACCTAGTCGAAGCCTCTCTCTCTCTGACGTGGTCCCGCCCACTAGAAGGAACTTTCTAGTGTCAACTCGTTACCACCCTTTCGACCGATGCATGACAATTGAGACCCAAAACTACAAGTTAAACAAACCTCTCTGTTTTGAAACCCTTTCTCTGAGACTATTTACTTAGTTTGTCTAAACAAACTCAAACAAATAGTCGGGGGCTAGGATAATTTGATTTTAATTCTTAGTCTTTATTTCGTTAATTATCTTTTGAGTTACTAACTACTCGACAAGATGATTTGCAGGAGACAAAACTATTTACTTAGTTTTCACAAACCAAGCAAATAGTCGGGGGCTAGGATAAAGTCATTACATTTGACTTCATTTCTTAGTCTTTAAATTCGTTAATTATCTTTTGAGTTACTAACTACTCGACAAGATGATTTGCGAGGAACAAGATGGATTACATCAACAAAAGACTGTTTTTCACAAGTTCATTATAGACTACTCAAGAAGAGGAGAGCCCATTGCATCTCCTCTCAAACTTTTTAACCAACCGATTGCATCTCCTCCATCGATGTCTTCCTTCGCTTCTTGAGCGCTTGAAGTTAAACGAGTGGTTGCACATTAAGGTTGGGGTCATGAGCTTTAAGTTTTGCTAATGCATAACTTCTGCAGCTTCGACCGCCTCCTTTATCGATTGACTTGGTTGGCCTTGAGTGGTCACCAGATCTTGCAAAATCGACTTGATCCCCAATGGTACTTGTGTGAGCAGCTATTGTATCATCTTGAGGAGTCTTTCCCTCACTATGTAGCTCACCAAGCACATTGTTCAGAGGCGTGATGTTTCCTTGAAGTTTAATCTTCATTGCTTCCATCTCTGTTGGGTACAAGTCGAAGCCTCATGAGCTTTTTGTTTCGACCACTTGCTCGAAGAAATAAGATTGGTCAAACAAAAATAAATTCCTAGAGGAAAAAGAAAACAAAAATAATCACGGGTAAAAGAATTTCTTACCCACTAGTTGAGAATCCAACTTCTTGACCTCTTCATTATGGGAAGCAACGGTCTCGGCATACTTTTTCTCCCATGATACAATATCCTCTACATTCTTCTTTGCAATAAGGGCGGTGCGTTATAAATCACGGCTTTATCGCGATTTGATCTCAAGTTCTCTCAATTTAACGTCCATTGCTAGAAAGGAAGTGGAAGTGAGAAAAAATAAATTCGTAGAAGGACTGCGGGTAAAAATTACTTACTTGATATTCGAGTTCTCGGCGTCTCAAGGTTTTGATCTTTATTTTTGGACATACGAGTAAGCTCGTGAATAAGCTGAAGTTTTTCTCTAACTTCATTCTCGAGCTTTTTCATCTCGTCTTCTTTTTACGAAAAGAAGCAAGAGTTAGGTAAAGATCAAAGATATAAGCAGTCTTAAGTTCGGCACTTCATCGTTTAATTTTTCCTCGACTTCATGGTTGCGAGTTAGCTTCTTTAAGCTTTCTCAGGAGGTCTAATACCTCTTCCTAAACTTTTTCGACTCCTCTTTTTCATAATCGGCGAGTCGGCTAAGGTCTTAGCGTCCTTTGTTTAACCCGCAAAGGATAACGGTGGACATGAGCATAGGTCAATCGATTGTAAGTTCTTCTACAACCATTGACCTAGTCGTAAGTTCTTCTACGACAAAGCCCTTTGGTCATAAGTCTTTTACGACCATTACCTAGTCGTGAGTTTTTCCATGACAAATCCGTAAGCACTATATAAGTAGTCAAATCCAAGGTGACTATGAATAGCAAATGACTTACCACCTCTCTACTGTTTGCGAGTTCCTCTTTCTGTCGCGACTCTAGAAGTTGTCGATGATATTCACCGACAACAACGATTTGCTCTATGGCTTTCTCGCAAGATGAAAAGACGGTGAGAAACAAGAGAAGATTATACTGTATATATAAGTACGATTAAGTACTTACATTCATAGTTGATCGAGCAAACATCGAGTAAACCCGACTCCGGATCTTGACTTGTCTACCCTCGTGACTTGGTCCCACCAAACCTTCTCAAGACGTTCATTATCAAAGGTATCCCTCTATTGGGAATATCGTTGGGATGGGGACTTCGATCGCGAGATCGAAAGCGAAGACCCTACGATGGAAGCGAGCCCAAAGAAGTCGTAGCAGGTTGAAATACTCTTCTTCTTCGATTACAGAATCAGTTTCTCTTTGGGGCACGGAGGAACGTCTTCAACGATCTCCTTTCCCAAGACGATGGGATGAACCGCCACCATCTTGACCAGAGGCCTGCGGTGCCTCTGTTCTATCCACGACCATCTCGGTGGTCGTGGCGACCGCTCTCGAGAGTCGCATTTATTCTGTGGAGCTTTCACGACCATCTCGATTGGTCGCATTTCTTCTTGGAGTCTCCACGACCATCTCTGTGGTCACCGCTGCTTTCAGAGGTTGTAGCCGCTACCTTCTTGGGTACAACAGTACCTCATTGGTTGTCGTAACCACTTTAGGCGCCACGACTTCCTCTACCACTGGGCGAGGATGATCCTCGACCACTTCCTTGTTGTCTCTCCAAAGAATTTGGAGAGGTAGCAATAGGCTTCTCAACGGAAGCATTCTCGAAATTTGAAGGAGTCGGGCTAAAAACAAAGAAAAGGAAAGCAATTCAGGTTGTGAAAAGGAAAAAGGTAAATTCTGTTCTTACACTTTAGTATATTTCACATACCTCTGCACCTTAGACCTAAACAGAATTTGGGAGTCACTTTCCCAGCGGAAGATTTCTTCTTCTCTCGACCACTTCGGTGAAGTTCGAGTTGAAGAATGGGCTTAGCCACGACCACGCCCGGTCGTGGATTTTGAACGAGGACCATCTCTGGTCTCGACTTTTCTGGATGGCCGAGATCGGTCTCGACCACTCCAAGAGCGACATTGTCATCACCATAGGCTCTCATCGAGCGGTATTATCCTTCACAAAGACATAAAATCCTTCGGTTCTCCTTTTCCAAGTGCTTAACAAAACCAGAGTGGCGAAGCTGCGAAAGATTTTTGTCATAATAGAAGGGTACCTTGGCCTTGCGAGGTTTGCGCTTTAGAGGTTCAGCTACTTGACCTCCTCCACTTGACTATTTTAGCCTCGGCCGATTATGCTATATGCGCCACAAGCTTTGAGAGGATGCGGTCGAAGGACTAGAACTCGAGCTCTCCCTCCTTTGTCGTCACTCCTTAAAAGTCGGCGTCTCTTAGGCGAAGGAGCCGAGCCTTTGTCCTTTGTCAACCCCGCACCGATGGTTATCATCTGACTTCTTCATCATCCCGAGCGATTTCCATGCCTACTTTACGTAAAGCAAAAGCGAAGAGAAGAATTACTAAGCGGTCGTAAGATTTTCTACGACCGGTATCAAGTCGTAAGTTTTTCTCGACCTTTCCTCTCAAGTAAGATTTCCTACGGTCACGACTAAGTTGTAAGTTTTTCTACAACATTTCTCTAGTCGTAAGTTCTTTCTACGACTATAAAGTCTTCAAGATAAAATCAACTCTTGATTACCTTTAGGCTAACCATCCTTTCCTCTGCGGATCGACCGCAAGGATTTTAGGAACCGCCACACTAAGTGGCGGAGACTTCTCACAAGCGAGTTTGACTCTAACGTCAATCTCCATTTGGTGAAAGATCTGTTCAAACAGATAAAGGCATCTTTTAAACAACTGCGAGAAAGACCAAAGCAGAGAGCTAAGTCGAAAATTCACTTACCCTCGTTGTAGTCCCTGGTTGGGTCTGTTAGCCCCGAGTATCTCCACATAGGGGATGCTCGCTTCTTCAAAGGACTAATTCGGCGTGTGATGAAATCTTTCACCATATGCCATCCGGTCAGCCCTTCCTTCTTCAAGTCCTTGATAGCTTGAACATAAGGGGCAATCCGGCTGATATCTTCAGAGTCGAATCCATGAAGATTTCTTTTTTGACCTTTCCCACTTAAAGAGAGGTCGTCTTCCGAGGTGACTTTCCATAAAACCACCTCTTCCTCCATCCCGCCACGAAGACGGGTGAAACTCTGAATATACTCCCTCGACTTCCGTCATGGAGTTTTAGACCACAACTTCAGCAATCCCGCTTGCCGAGACATTCCATAGAAATATTGGAAAAGCTCAAGGTCCGCGGAATTCCTGTGCACGCCTCGCACAAATATCTAAAACGCCGGCATGGTGATGGAGTTAGGACCAAGGTTCACTAACTCCACCCCAAAATGCTCGAGCACAACGGTGATGAAAGGGTGAGCAGCAAATCGAAGGCCACACTCACAATAAGCACGGAAGGCGGAATTTGCCCATTCTCCTGACGGCCAATCTTGCCTAATTGCGGAAGCCATTTCACAAGAGTCTTCTCTGGAATCTTCCCGCGACAACTAGGGCTTGAATCTTCGCGCATCCATCTCCGACTCTTCCCACTCGAAACTTTCTGGCCATCTCTCTCGGAAGCAGAAATTTTGGGTCGAAAAAGAGGGCACAATTGGAGTGGCAAATGAGAAGGCAAGAACGACTTCGGCGGAGAAGGCAAGAGCTTGAAGAACGGCGAGGAGCAATTTGGGGGAAAAGTAAGATCTTAGGTTTTACCCTCGGTGATATATATAACAGCGTACCTTGAGCCGAGGCGTGACATTCCAAGGGTCGCCACCGCTCGGGAACCGCTTCAACAGAAAAGCTAACAGAGCGTCGTTTGAGATTCCCGTGTGTCCGCTCGAGAAATTCAGGTTTGCGTTTACATCTCAAGCTTAAATTACTTCCTTGGTTAGATCTTTTCAACCAAAGGAAATGATAATCGGAAAGTTCCTTCTTCCGATCACTATACTATGACCACCTTGTGATCGTAGAAATGCTTTTACGACCACTTGATAGTCGTAAGCAATTTTCTTGACCAAGCACATTTACGGTCAAAGTAGTATACAATCGAAAAGTTTTTCCTTCGATTATTTTCTCGATCCTCTCATGATCGTAAGACCATCTACAACCCCTTTACCAAGTAAGTTGCTTTCACTTGAAGTGGGGGCTAGATGGCGAGGATATAATAATCCTCATTTTACCTTTTATCTATAATTTTTATTATAGGTAAATATGGCGTCATGTGAACCCCGAGTGTACCCTTAATGTTATGAAGGAAGAACCAAATGGATGGTCGTAAGCTCTTCTCGACCACCCCCATAGTCGTAAGTTATGCTACGACTATCCCATAGTCGTAAGTCTTGCTACGACTACCTCATAATCGTAGATTCCTCTACGACTAGGTCACCATACGACCACCTTATAATCAAATGAACCTCTGAGACAAGTGGGTCTTATTGATTAAGGGATTCAAACGATCATCATCTGTTGTTATTCTCTGAGAATAATGGCACGTAATACCCCATTATCTCTGGTATATAGCTGTTGAGCGACGTGGAGGAATTAATACACCGGTAATTACTACCAACATGCGCCCGTTACAGGAGGTGATGAGGCGCCGCTTTACCTGGAGTAACTGCCGCTCCTTCACGTACTATAAAAGGCGGCAACTAGAGAAAGGGAAAGAGGATAGGGGATCGAGCCATCAGGAATACAAGCACTATCTGTAATAGTCTTAGTTTTTCCCCTGATTGTTCAGTATACACTCAATACCATACACACACAGGAGTAGGGTTGTTATTCTCTCCGGAGAAGGCCGAACACGTATAAAAATTCCGTGTCAATCTCTGCATGATTCTATTCTAGGAGACCCCCCGAATCAAATAATCTTTACGTAAGTTCGGTTCTAAAACACCGACAGAACTAAATATGGTTGCGGGACTGAATACCCGTGTATTGATACTCCTATACAACTCAGAATACACCCAAGTTACAACCTTGAAAGCATTACAACCCTTCAATTGCAAAACAAAAGTAATAGATATTACAAACTCGACTTCTGTTACAAATTTATTTACAACAAATCACACGGTAGATTACAAGAGGTAACTAAATTACAACGAAATAGTCTTGCATTCATGTCACTAGAGCCCTCCCTGCTATTTCATCCAATTGTCTTCCGCCCTTCCCGATCCATACCTCCATAGACGGCCAAAAGCAGAAAGCAATTAGTACATCCGAGAGCAGTTTATATATGTGAGTATTAGAATATAGGAAGTAGCCGTCAGAATTCTCCTAAGTCCAATAGGATTGTAACAGCCTCAATTTAAATAAAGGGTAATTATATGTATTTCATGAGCATACATAACATTTTGGATCATTTGCACAATTTATTGCATTTGAAAAATTCAAATTCAAGTCAAACTTAAAACTTGAAAAGAAACTCCTTAAGAAAAACTGAAGTTAATGCTCGGAAAGAACCCTGGGAAATAACTTAATCAAATACTAGATTAATTATCATGGATTAATATATTTTTTGTCAAATTCTTAGAAGTAAGTTTGACCTTAAGAAAAATCTTTGTTTCTTATTTAAACCTATGCGGTTAAGGATTTTAAATTAAATATTTAAATCAGGAACAGTGAGTTTTCAAAATTTATACGGGATCTATATCTAGTGTCATCTCTAAAAAATTTCATATTTTTATAAATTTATTTGCTATTTTATCCCTCTAGTCAAACTCGAAGCATATGAAATCCATCCGGTCAAATAATCCGACTCGTCCAAACCCTAATTAGTTCAGACCTGACCTGAACCACTTGGTTCAACCGCACCCGTGCCGCTCGACTTGGCTAGACCCAACCGGAAGACGTTCAGACCGACCGGGGAGCCGTTCGGACCGACCGAGGGGCCATTTGGACCGACCGAGGTGACGTTTGAACCAACCGAGGAAATCTTCGGACCGACCGTGTTGGCTATAGTACTTGGTCCGACCACACCCATTCGCTCGTGCCGATCCGATCGCAACGATTCGCCGCTGAGACTGACAGTCCAGACCCACATGTTAGTCTCTCCCTCTTGTCTTCTCCGCGCCATGCTAGCGCCGCGCAAGCCGAGAGTGAGGTGGTGTCGCGCCCGCGCGTTTCGATGCATGCAATCACCATGTACCTTCGTCACTTAATCTAGTGATGCCACGAATCAACTTTGTGTCAGATGTAGTTGGGGAAAGATCATCAAAACACCTAACCTTTCTCTTGGCCGAATCATTGCGGCCATTGTTTCTTCCTCCTCACCGAAGCGTATCCTCTCATCTTCATGTCATTCTTATTCACTTTACACGCTGTTCTCATTTTGCTAAGCTCAGTTCTTGATTTGTAGCAAAACGACGGGACCTCAGGCGTGTCTTTTGGAACTCTAGAGCATGCACTGAAGGCCACCCTCATGCCAACTTCATCTCGGTGAGCTCTTTTCCATTTCTTTTCGCGTCACATCCTGTACTTGGCTATAATGAGTAAAACCCCTCTTTTAATTTCACACATTGTTCAACATGATTGTCGCATTTTAAAGATTCCCATTTTTCCGACTAAAATCAACCCCCTTTCATTCTCACCTCTGATCTAGTAAGCCATTGCTCAATTCCTTCTTTCCAGGGCATCCAGGAGTTATACTCAAGCTATCTGACCATTCATCTCGATTGATTTTGCCTAGGTTATTCTCACCACGTGGAGCTCCTTTTCTTCCTTTTTCGGTCATCATCATCGGCAAGCCACCGTGATCCTCCGACCATCTCCTTGGTCCTGGTAGGCTCCCTGGACCCTAGGGATACTTTTGCGCTCATTTGTTAGCTCAATGTGTAGCCGGGTTGACATGTCCATTTGTGACATAGTAGCGGCGCCGCCATTCGTTGCCGCTCCGGCCAAGCTCCGGCCATGTTCCGACCACCACTAGGTTCGCAACACTATTATGAATCCATTTCAACCCTTAGCTCACGCCGCCGTGGACCACAGCGCTGGCGAGCCATTGAGTAAGCACGCGGTGGCGGGATCCCCTGTTGTCGAATTTTTCGACCGGCGTTGTAGAAACATGATTAGAATTAATCGCTGTCGGGTTAGCATTTAATCCTTGTTTAGTTTTCAGTTCATAGCGTAGAGTCTCGTTGACATGTGGGCCATAAGGCCGGTTAAGTATTGGAGTAATGAGTAGTGCGTTTTCCTTTAAGGAAAACATATTTCTTATACGCTCAAAACCTAAAGTACGTTTTTAAATTCTGAAGACGTAATTTGGAAAATACGCTTTCAACGTCCTTGGCTGGGACTAAGTCATCACTGACCGGGTAAAACCCTGTTCTTAGGACTCGCTTGTCAACTGCTACTGTTAGATGAGGTCTGGTACAAAAAGTATTAGTTACATTTTGAAATCTCGAAATGGTTTATTTCTACGCTGAAAATAGTTTAAACTTCAAAAATTCATAAGTTTTTCATTTTAACTTCAAATTGAATGAAATCATTATTTTAACTTCAAATCAAATGAAATTAGTTCTGTTAATTTTCATTTTTACTGTACTTTAATCTGGAACAACTTTGAAACATGTTTCTATTACGTAAAAATTTGATAATTAAATTAATTGTATGTTAAGAACTTTAACCTTTTAAAATTCATAGAAAATTCAAATGAACTCCAAATGAACTAAAATTTTCACCTAATTTCACTTAAAAATAGAACCTTACTACTGTGAATTTATCATGCATTTTTCAGTATTTTGGTATTTGGGTATTTTTCTCGATGATCATTTGCTATCACTCTTTTTAGATTCTGAATTACCCGACACGAGTGATTATATTTCTGAGACTCCTGAGTTTGAACAAGTGGAATATCATCAAGGCAAGCATCCTCTTGCATCATTTTGATCCCAGTTTTGGTAATTTAGTATTTTGAAATGCAATGATAATTGTGTGCATGTTATTTTGTGTATCAATAATTTGTGAGTCTAGTTAGTTATATCGTAATCATTGTGGCTCACCCTTAATCATTTCATATACTTATGCTTAAGATAGAAATCATGTGATGAAATATATAGTCTTTATGTGAATGTTTAGCCTTGCAAATTAGTAGATCGGTAGTTTGGTTGACAAGATTAACTTGTCGATCATGAGAGACACTGAATCTATTTTAATTTTGTTTCCTTGATTTAGATTCTTGAAACTGAAGTTTAAATCAAAAATTGTCATTTAAAAACATGGTTTAGATTTGGACAAGTGGTTGCTTGTGAGGGTGCCTTCGTGCACGAGAATTGGGTAATGCAGTAGTCTTGTCCGGATCACTAAGGACCCAACTTTGGGCTATCATAACAAGAACTACTCGTACTTCCACACACTAGATTGGGGCCAGTTTGGTCAAGTAGGGGGAGGATTTTATTGGATTGGAACACCGGTGGTGTGATGACATATGTGTTTGATCATATGTTCATAGGGATCCGTTTGCAATTTAATATGTACACGTGAGGACAGTTTTAGATTTCTGTTCATTGGGTCGGTATTCCCAACACAACTTGCATGTCCCGGTTAGCAGGCTCTATCAGTAGCTTGTACTAAGCGGGATTCGTTGCGTATGGGTGTTTCAACTCAATAAAGTGTTCTTGCTAAAAAGTACCAAATCTCGATCTACCCGGCCGACATACCAAAGGAAGTGTGTCATTATCTGGAGGCTTACGAGCGGGTCGAGTCATGTGGGTAAAGATGTACACCCCTGCAGGGTTAAAACTACTCGAATAGCCGTGTCCCCGGTTATGGACAATACTTGGTTTTGATAGACATCATCGTTAGACTCTGAAATAAAAATTGACTTGGGCAATACTGGTTGTTGGCATGGATGGGTGTCCATGCGGCTTGGATAATCAAAGTGGACACCACTTTGATATGTTTGACATTATGTTATAACATTTTTACTTGTTGTCTTTTGGTTCAAGTTTTGTTTGCAAAATGGCCTTTGCAAAATAGAAAGTGTAGGAATAAAACTTGTTGCTTTATGCAAAACTAATACCAATATAGCCTTCCTTTGGACAACCTTTAAAATGTATATTCTCTAATCCATTGGATAGGCTCTATTAAACACTTTCTTTTATTAGTTTGTGTAAATCTTGCGAGTACCTTCTGTACTCAAATATATTAACCACTTGTTGCAGGTGAGGACGATTATGCTTACGATCCATCCGTTAGTGCCGATTATGGTGACGCTAACGAATGATGTTGTTTCTACCTCCACTCAGTTGCCTTCAGGTGTTGGGCACACTTAATTAGTGGTATCTTTTGGTGTTTATATTTGTTTCCGCTGCGAACTTTTGTTTTTAGTTGACCGTTGGTCACATGTGTAATTTATGTACTAAAACTCGAGTCTTGTAAAATACTGTTATGAATATATAACTTGTGTATGACTGTGTACAATGTTGTTTAGGATATGTGCACATTATTCATTGATCTTGGGAACTAATGTGAGACACATATTCGAGAACTTGAAATTGGGTTCGTTCCCTATTAAAAATTATGCCTCTGGTATAATCTTTTAACTTGGAAACGAATTCAATTTCAGGGGTCCTTACAAGGATTCCCATATCAACCTAGGTCAGTCGGTCTCTCGATCACCAAGGTACCCTCATCAACTAGAGTTAGTCGGCCCCTTGATAATTAAGATATCCAGGCACCTTTTATGTTGGGGGTCGGACCCGGGATTACCCCAAATCCTCTATGCAAACCGAACTAGTCCCAAGATCAGCGGCTAGCTCACACAGTAAACAAATGTGGTAACAACCATCAACGCAAACTTTATTAACAAACAACATAGTTGATTACAAGAACGTCTTATTGGCTAACAAAACCAAACACAACGGAAGACAAAAGCAAGTAGACCACACGATTCGCCACAGGCAATCGTCTAGAGGGCGTAGCCTAATTGTCCTGATCCTCAGGCTCCTCGTAGGCCTCTTCTCCTGCTCAATTATTGAATTAAGCAAGAGTGAGCACAACAACCGCGCTCGCAAGTCACACCCGTCAAGTACAGATTGTTATGCATGCAAGGATATCTCAAAGGAAGGCTTATAGAGTTGATTTGCATAAAGCCATGTTTCTTTCCAAATACTTGTACTAAGTTCCAAAGCAGTTATACAATAACTAAAATTCATTTTCTAAATCTCAGTTTTATAGTCGGATAACATTCATCAACAAGTGGTGAAGGATACCCTCCTATCACAGGGCTACCCGCCCAAAACCCATTTGGATAGACATCCAAAACCATTTCATAAATTCTTTGGAAAACAAAACCAAAATCTTACTTGGAGCAGCTTTGCTAGCATGTCCATGACCGTGGACATGACTATTCGAATAGTTTTACACTCTGAAGAGGTGTACAACTTTACCCACAAGACACGACTTCTCTAGTTTGTTTGGTATCCATCGATACCACCGCTCACTACCGTCGTAAGCGGTCCAGAGCACGTGACAAGGCCTTTACAGAGCGCCATTCCACCGCAGTCCCCCCTTTCTAAGGTTTCGCCAAATTTGGACTAGCCATCTGCCGGGTTTAGGCCCCCTCTTGCACCAGGTGGGAATACATAAAAGTAGGTCGACACCCACAGAACAAGATGGAACGACCACGGTGAAACGTTGTAAATTAGTTAGCCAGGTTCTGTCCATTCAGAACATGTGGTAGTACGGTAGGGCGTAACAAAATACACTCGAAGACCGGTCCTTAACTGACTTGGGCGACTTTCCACAAAACCCTGGGCCTCAACCCTACCCGAATTGAGCCCGTGCATGAATATGCACCCCTCCAAACATCTATTTCGCCCAAGTCCAAACCAATTTTCATTTTGCTTTGCTTTTCAAAAACATTTGCAAACTTCCACGACAACCCAATGTCATGGTTAAAACATTTCGACAACAATGGTCTTTGGCAGTAAATTCCTCAAATCAAGATTTTTGGGTCTAACCTTTGACTAAGCGTAGAGTTTTGCAACATGTGCTAGTTCATACTAATGTACCAACTAGCTCTTTACTATGGTGACAAGGGGTGGTTGAATCAATAATCAAGTTTAGATGGACTAAGAAATTAGGAATAACTATAAAGTTAAAACAGAGATTTAAATTACTTGAATTTAAATAAGCATATAATAATAATTTGAAATAGAACTTAAATAATTTGAGATACTGGGATTCAATATGATCAAGGGTGTAACTTGCCTTGCTCAAAAGCTTGAGGGTCTACTTCATCGGAGTACTCGGGCTCTCCGGAGTCGTTGAAATCTACAAATAAGAACGAAGCAAATTCAAATAAAGACCAAATAAAATCCAAATGAACTCCAAAACAAACCGAACTAGAACCAACCAAGGTAGTTAGGATCGCGATCCTACTCTTGGAGTCTTACGATTCTACGAACCCTCGACAGCCTGTCGATCCAAATCTCACTGTCGATCCGATCCTACTCAAGGTAGTTACGATAGCGATCCTACTCTTAGAGTCTTACGGTTCTACGAACCCACGACAGCCTGTCGATCTAAATCGCACTGTCTATCCTACTCGTAGAGACTTATGGCAATTTTTTTAGAGGCCAGGCTTTGCTGATATTTTGTTTTAGAGCAAAATTTGTTGATATTAATTTCTGATAATGAAACTATAAATAAACAAGGAGCATGCAAAATATTGTATCAGTATGGTAATGGTAGTACAAATATCTATATTATGGCATGAGCAATCTTGAGCTTAATAATGATAAGCTATTTTTATTCCTAGAGTATGTCTAGCTGCTTTTAAGGAACATGCAAGTGGTAAACCATATAAGAATCATACAAACTTATAGTATAGATGTTAAATATGTGTATTTTTACAATTCCGTAGAATCGTCGATTCTACGATTCGATACTACGATTTCGATTCTATCAAAGGCAAATCGATCCAAATTAGGATCTCGACTCTGACTACCTTGGAACCAATAGGAAAGTACTGAATTAGATGAATTAGGAACGGGCTCTCGGGAGGAGGCTCGACTAGTCGGGAGGAGGTCCAACAGGTCGGGAGGAGGTCCAATGACCTGGTCGAAAGAGGTTCGATTGGTCGGGAGGAGGTCCAACTGAGAGGGTGGTCGAGGGTCCTGAGGAGGTCAAGGGAGGTCCTGAGGAGGTCAAGAGAGGTCCTGAGGAGGAGGTCTTGAGGAGATCAAGGGAGGTCCTGAGGAGGTCCTGAGGAGGAGGTCAAGGGAGGTCCTGAGGAGATTATAAGGAGGAGGTCCTGAGGAGATCCTGAGGAAGAGGTCCTGAGGAGATCAAGGGAGGTCCTGAGGAGTTCCTGAGGAGGTCCTGAGGAGATCAAGGGAGGTCCTGAGGAGGAAGTCCTGAGGAGGTCCAATGAAGGATACGACTATTCAACGTGGTCATGCGAAGAATACAAAAGGGGTACGACTACTCAACGCGGTCGTACAAAGAATACAAGAAGGATACGACTACTCAATGTGGTCGTATGAAGAATACAAAAAGGATACGACTACTCAACGTGGTCGTAAGAACAAGGGAGGAGAACAGGGCACGAAGAAAACTCACCAGGGCCGAGAGAGAGACTGAAGGGGAAGGGGAGTCAGTGGACGGCGGGCAGCGGTCGAAGACGGCACGGGCGCTTCAGTGAATCCTTCGGCAGCAAGCTTGTTGAAGATGGAGCAGGCTCCAGCGAACTCCTTAGCGACGAGGAGGCGACGACGTAGGCTTCAGTGGACTCCTTGGCAACGGGGAGGCATCGGTGCAGGATCCAGCCGACAGTGGCGAAACTCGAAGCACAAACGAACTGGGTGAGAGCAAGAGAGTTGGGTGCGGAAAAAGGCGATCAAAGAGGGCTGCTCAGGCTTTTATAGCCAGGGGAGATGGGGAGAGTCGCTGAAAGACTCGAAGGCGCACGCGTTCAAGGGTAGGTGAAGGAGGAGATGGGGGCAGGTAGGGGAGGAGACAAGAGGGGGGATGGGTACTACAGAAGTGATAGCATTTAATGCGACACAACGACATTTAATGTGCGAAGACTTTTGCGTCAGCAGTGACGCGGCGGGAGGAAGAAGAAGGTGAGCAGGGCTGACAGGTGGGGCTAGTCAAAACTCGGGAGGGTGGTCCAACCAATGGGGTGGTCGTGACCAAGGGGAGGTCGTGACCGGTCTCCAGGACCACCCGGGAGGTCTCCTAGGACCACCCGGAGGTCTTGGACTGAGAGGGAGGTCCAAACAAGAGGGAGGTTTGGACTGAGGGGGAGGTCCACATGAGAGGGAGGTCTGGACTGAGGGGGAGGTCAAAATGAGAGGGAGGTCTGGAGAAGAAAGAGCTGGGCTGAAAGGAAAACGGAACAAACAGAGAAAGAGAATTTCAACACCAGAGAACTCCAACAAACTCAAAATAAACCAAACTTTTAGATTAGTTGAAGTTCGATTTAGTCATTTAAATCACTTTTAATTCCAAAATCTCAAGTTAAGTTTTAGAACTTCAACAAAACCAAATAGTTATTTTTATTTTGAAAATTTTCAAAAAGACCTGAAAATCAGGATGTTACATTTTACTTCCATGGGTCTCATCATACGACGTCATTAAAGCCCAACACCCACTATTTACAATAGCCTCAACCGCAATATAATCCCGTAGTGCACATTCCCTTAAACCCAACCCTTAGTTAATACATCACTGGGTGTATCGAAAGCAACACCATTGCCTCAGTTCCCTCGCAGCCATTTGCAACCGAGAAAAATATCCAACCCAACACCCCCTAGACACAGGGTAGAAGCCCAGCAGCCAAAGCCAGCCCTCCTGCACAAATTCTGCATTCCTCCTTCCTATTCCCCACTGTATCCATGAGAGAGCACAGCTAGCTGATAAGGCCAAGCCTGCACACACAGAGCAGCACAGCACATCCATTCCCCCTCCCACTTCTTCTCAGCCGAAAGCTAGGACCCAGCAGAGAGGGAGCAAGAGGAGGAAGGGAGCTAGGGAGAAGCCGAAGGGCAAGTGCAACGCTGGCAGCAGCCTTGAACTGCAAGAGACCACCGAAGGCCACGCTGAAGCCAACAGGAGGTTGACTAGACCTGTTCAAAAGGCGAATAGGCAAGCTTGCCTGGCTTGAAAAGCCACGAAAGCAGACAGTTCGAGCTGGTAGGAAAAATCAATTTTTGATTTTAAAATGATATTTTAATCATTTTTTGGAATAAAAAAGTGATATTTAATTCATTTTTAGAATTTTAAAAAATAGATTTTCACTGTTTTAATTCACTTTTCGGGCCTTCGGGCTTTCGGGCTCGGGCTTCGGGCCAAAAAGTCAGTCCTAGGCCCGGCCCAAATAGGGTCAGGCTTGGGCCGGGTCATCCATGAACACCTCTAAGGTTGACCAACCCCCCACGGCTGCCAGCCCCATCTCGACCACCACCACTACATACCATCTTCCCCAAAACCGACAACCCAGCAGAGGTAACCCATCCCTTTCCCCACAACCATTTTGCCATTCATCGATACTCTTGCACACTGAACATCCCACAGTAGCCAAATAGATCTCTCAGTTCATCACATCACAGAGCAAGGGGAGGGGTCAGGATAGAGAGTAGAGGGGAGTAGTACCTCAGTGCAAAGTGATAGCCATGGTAGTAGCTCCATCCCATTCACCTTAGCTTGCATGAAGCACAAGCAACAAATATCAAGAAATAAATCAAGCATAAATACCAAGACCAAGACATCAGTGAAAAAGAGAAAGGGGGAAACCATAGGAGTCATCATGTCTAGTTGCCACCGGGCCGAACCAAGCGCGGGAGGACCGGGGAGGCGCGCTGTGCTAGTAGGCCGAGCTGAGCGGGCGGTGGTGCAACCCGGCCGTAGGCCTAGGGACACCGAGCGTGGGGAGGAAGCGCCGGCGGCCAGAGGCCGGGCCAGCAGGGGCGGCGGCGTAGGCTAGCAAAGAACTGAGCCGGGGAGAGGAGCGCATAGGCGGGCCACCATGGAGCAGCAAGGCCGAGGCGACACAGGGGCGTAGTGGACCGAAGCGGCCGTAGCCGGAAGCCGAGCCGGTCGAGCCAGCGAGTAGCCAAGCCACAGGCACGTCGAGAGAAGCCAAAGGAGTAGTGCCATGGTACAGTCGGAGCTGGAGCGGTGCCAGGGAAGGCGGTGCTAGGAGGGGAGGTGGTGGCGCAGGGAACCAGAGCAGGAGGCAGGCCAGCCGGTGGCGGCGGTAGGCGGAAGGAAGGAGGCGTCGGGAGAGATGAGAGAGGGAGAATGGATTTGGGGAGAGAGCAAATGAGAAGGGGAGGGGGCAGTGAGGGTGTCGGCCGGTTTAGGGATGAGGAGAGTGGGACTAGAGAATGGGATTAGGTGGGAGTAGATTACGAATAGGAAATTAGGGTTAGGAAATTAGGTAATAGGAAGTTAAGTATAGGAAAATTTTAGGAAAATTCTATAAATTCTAATAATTTGTGATAATTAATGTTTGTAGCAATTGAATTTAGCAATAAAATTAATAAGTGTTACCGTTGTTTATATTCGACCAAACGGGTATATTTAGGTCGCATAGAGTTAAGCAGTAATAAATCCGCCAGATGTGTAATAAAATAAAATTAAGATAAAGTGTCATAAATTCTGTTAATAAAAAGTGTTTATGCGTGCGTAGCAAACCTGTACATCGTTGGCAAATAGTTGGGCAGGTTGAAATGTTTTAATCATGTTAATTTAATTAAATTAAAGCGATCCCGAGTTTAGGTAGAGAACTAAATAAACACGTGCGGACTTAAGTAAAATCATTCGACGTTTTTGCCCGAATAAAATTTAATAGATTTAATGAAGTGTGAGTGCGAGTAGTATTTTATTTTTCATTTGTTAAAATGTGAACTTCGGCATTTTCGACCCTAGAGCAAGTAAACCGTAGAACAACCACACTTGGGGAGTGCTAACTTAGCAAGGAATCTGAAAAATATTATTAAATTAAAATTTGCTAACGAAAGAAGTTGTACTAACATTTTATACGGTTACTATCACTCAAAATTAACTAAGTATTTATTTATATATTATTCGTGCTGCCGCATTGCTACAGAGGACGAACCAGCGCTGATAGGAGTAACTGCTCAAGAATTATTCGACGCTAACTTTTTTCGCAATTATGAAGGCAAGCTATCCTCTTAAACATAAATATAGTTATATTAAATGTAAAGCGTACATTGCTGTATTATATGTATTGCATCAAAAAAAATGTTTCTCAAAATTCAAATCAAATGATTGAGATGATATTGAAAGAAATGAGAAAGATGACAGGAATGTGATAAAGAGAATTATATGGCTGGTAAAGGGGACCCGTGGCAGGTAAGAGATGAGGCAAGAGGTGGGACCCTTTACATATGGTTAAAATATAAGGACCAACAAAACTCTTACTCGGTCAGAGGCCGTAAATTCAGTACCAACCATTTTCCCGTTTCGATGGGCAGAAAATGCTACCTTGTTACGTAATTATGCTCTCCATAGTGGGTAAGTAATATGTGTGAGTGTGATTGAGGAACCCAGGATCGGTAGGAGAAGTACAGAAGTGGGGGATCCAAGGCGCTATAGCGCTAAGGTGGGGTGTTGAGTGAGTGCAGGATAGAAACTGCCTTAACCAACATTACCAGAATTCGGTGGGTGATGAGGTCAGTACCGACGGAAAGTAATGGATGGAGAAATTAATCATGTAACCTGGAAAACGTTCTGTATTCTGAACTCGAAGTCGCATCAAAGGAAACGCGGTGGACCCAGTTCAAAGAGAGTTCAAAATAGCTATGGGTAAAGTGGTACAAAGTCTGTGTAGTGCTAAATAAAATCATGAATTCATGCCAGTCTCCTGGATTGTAGTCTACGGGAACCACTAGGGTCTATCTTATCTCCGAGTGACTAGTAGTGTTTTCAGTATTAAAATCTGTCACCTAATGTTTTAATGAGTTATTTTCAGAAAAGAGATGATATAGAAAATATGATAATGAATAGAGATAAGTCATACATTGTATCTTTTGCTATTAATGCTTGCTGAGTACTTTTGTATTCATCCTTGTTAGTATTCTCCTTTGTTAGATCCTAGTCCGGTCAGGAATTATCCCGAGTGGGACGAGGGACGTACAGGTGCAGATAAGGCCGCAGGAGACGAGGATCCTTACAACGAGGAGTAGGGCGAGGTGGACGCCCTATTCGACACGTGGGACGACTAGGAGGCCGAGTGAGCATGGCAGGCAAGAGAGAGACTAGTCCCATTTTGCAATGTAAATTAATATATGTAATGTAAGACCTTAGCCATGTGTGGCTAACTGTAATAAAGAACAGTTTCTATCTTATTGTTCTACTACGTTAACTCTGATAAGGCTTACTATTTATTGAAGTGGTGTTCTACCGGGAAAATAAATAGTAATCCGTTTAGTTAAGTGTGGGCGCCACACATTTATGAACAAACATCAAAGCCACAAAGTTTTTTACATCCAAACACCTATGGTTTCTAAAACAATAGTATTTTTTAAAACCATGGTATTCTTCCAAAACTACGACACCCAAACATGCCGTAAGATTAGAGAAAAATTAACTGCAAAACAAATATGGAAATATACATCTAAAAGCTAGCATATCCTTCGTAATAAAGACAGGCATCTTGCAAGGAGACTTCCATAACTTATTCAGTCTCCTAGCAGCTAGGCTCCTAGAACACAGTCATCTGCATTTTTACCCCTATAGTCCTGAACAAATTTCATAAATCTTGATTAACGAAATCTTATTTTTACCTTGATTCTGACCATTTGTGTATACAAAAGAAAAAGATCTGTTGTGTGATCATTCTTCTAGGTAGACTGCTTATGGACGTATAGACAGTACGTAAAAGTTCAAGATGGACACAGCTTTTCTTTCCTTTCCGAAGGCATAGATGGACACAATTAAGGGCTTGAAAATTTGGTAGTTAGCTAAACATTAACAAGCAGTGATTCATTCTATCTCTTCGATGCATATCTGTAACAGTAATCCCTTTCCATATCACGTTTCTTGGCACGCTGCAATCTGCTCATCTATGCTGATCCTCCACTATAAACACCCCCAGCATTGCTTTCACCTCGCACCAAACCAGCCATTTCCCTTCGATTTGATCTGTAGCGAGCCTCTTGCTGCAGATCCGCTCGAGGCAATGGCTCGAAAGAAGGTTAACCTCCTGCGGATCGCCAACGACTCGACCCGGCGCGCGACGTTCAAGAAGCGCCGCAAGGGCCTGATGAAGAAGGCGCAAGAGCTGTCCACGCTCTGCGACGTCAAGGCGTGCGTTGTGGTGTACGGCGAGGGCGAGGCGCAGCCGGAGGTGTGGCCGTCCGTCCCCGCGGCGAGGAGCATCCTCGAACGCTTCAAGGCCATGCCGGAGCTGGAGCAGTGCAAGAAGATGATGACCCAGGAGGGCTTCCTCCGGCAGCGCATCACCAGGCTCCGGGAGCAGCTGCACAAGTCAGACCGCGAAAACCGCGAGCGCGAGACCAAGCTCCTCATGCACGACGCCATCCTCGGCCGCCGCCCGGGCCTCACGGGCCTCACCATCGAGGAACTAACCAGCCTCGGCTGGATGGTGGAGATGAGCCTCAAGAGCGTCAAGGGCCGCATCGAGCATCTCCGCGGGCAGGCCCTCCCTGCGTCGCCGCCGGGGCTGACGCTGTCGCCAGCGACGTTGTCCCTGCCTCTGGGGCCCTACGCCGCCGGCGACATGCACCTGAAGGCGCCGGCGATGGATCAGGCGCCGAACCAGCAGGGCTGGCTCATGGACGTGGCCAGGAACGGAGGGGACCTCGGCGCCGTGGTTTACAGTGGCTTCGCTGCCGGTGGCAGCGGCGCCGGCAACAGAGCCGGGGGCGACATGATGCAGCTTCCCAACCTGGGTGCAGGCTTCTCCTGGCCCGATCCTCGCACTTCTTTCCCTCCCATGTAAGGAGGCTCTTCGAAGTGCATGCATGCTTGGCCTGCTACGTGCATGTCTATCGATCTCTTATCTGGATTACCCTTAGTAAGGGGTCCTATCTATCTTAGTATTCGCTCGTGTCTTGTGTCTTCTGCTCCATGAGCAGAATATAGTTTATCTTTCATGTCGTTGTTAGGTTTGCATGAACAAGAATGCTTAATGCATTCTCAGTTGTCTTTCATTATATGGATGTTATGTGACTGTCCTTGTCCGGGTCAGTTGTCGCATGTGTAATCCCTGTATCCCTTTGCTTTGTTTAAATTGGTGACGACACCAGCTTAAGAATTAATTACCCGATAAAACCACACTTTCTCGAGTAATGACCCTAATGGTGGTGCCGTTACCAAAGTGATGATAGCACGGGGCGTCAAAAGTGATAGCAGAGCAATAGTGGATCTAACCACGCGTGTAGTTAGGGACTACTGGACATAAAGTTGGATGCCTTCTGGCCGGCCTTACTCTTCTCTATTTCTAAAATGAGAAGTCCTCCATTAATCTACGGCTATGAATCTTGTCTTTCCTTCTCTATCACCACAAGGGTCAGAAGACTGAATAGAACTATTACGTGACCAGGAATGGATGGTCAGAACGTTAGCCTATCTTTCCTCATTAGGTTGATACGATGTGATACTACCAATAGCTAGTCGACCCATCCCTCAAGCTCTAGACCGTTACTAGCCTGTGTCTTGAGGACAGATCCCAATTTGTTTTGTACATAACCAACCTAGTCGCTGTACCAAATTGAACTCGATCGTAGAATTTTCCCTAAATATCCATCCACAAGGCTTTAGTTTCGTCTCTACTATATATCTCTCCTGCTATTATTTCATGGGTTCAAACTCTAAGTCACTGTTACAAATTTGATATCGCAACCTCTCGGGTCAGTCAGGGATCATGTACGGCTCGCGGCGTTGTTTGGTGCATGGTCATTTCTTAACGCCATGCAGTGCGTGGCCGAAAAAAAGATGTTGTTGAGTAGTTGAAAACATGGATTCACATAATTTGTTTCTTAAAAACAGGTAATAGTATTTTTTTTTCTCACAAAACTCGATTTTTTTAGTTTTTGGGAAAACCCATTTTTGTTATGTTTGTTTTATCCTCTCCTACCAAACATGGTTTTAGGTTGTTAATTAGACCCTTAATCGTGTTTAACCAAAACTCGTTTCGATAAAACTTGAGATCCAAACAACCCCTAAGATCTTGTTTGGTTGGGCCATAATTCTGATCCACTCACATAGATAGACTGGTGGTTTTAGTTCAAATTCTCAGACAATCTACATGATCACGGTGCGAAATGGGCCTTCCAAACAAAGTCCAAGCAAGCTACGTACAACATGGAACTTTGCGGACAGCATGCCATGGTGATCCGCGGAAATCCATAGGATCAAACTCAAGCCCCAAAATTAAGGGAGTGGGACTGGTGGGTGAAGAGATTTTGCTATATACTCTGTTTCATTCATGCTCGATTGGAAAATGGAATCGGAAGCCGGATGTCCATCTATCCTCGATCCTGGCAAGCAGATGCACATCAATGTTGGCCATGAGCTAGCTAGCTAGCTGCCATTGAACTCCAGGATCCTGGCCTTGTCGAGCATGGACCACGTGACTAACCGGCAGGTCCTGGTACGCGCGCGCCATCACCTCCCCGTGCAGCTTCGACCTCTCGGCGTCGACGATGTGCTGCATCATCGCTGCAAAAACGCAATCACTGATCATCAGTTTCAGTTGTCAATGAAACGGTTTCGGCTTCATTTTTTTCCTTGAAAAACCGGAAGTCGTACCAAACAGGTGGTTTTTTCCGAAACCGAAAGTCACATATAACGGGAGAAAGCCGGAAGCCACCAAGGGGCAGCTTCCAGCCGCTTCCCATGGTCTCTGTTCCGACTTTACCCCGAAGTTGGGGGGTAATTACCCCCTTTTTGTCACCGCACAACTCCCCTCCGCCCCTTCTCCTACTTGAAACCCTAGCCGTGCCTCTCGCACCCCGCTCCTTCCTCCCTCTCGAGCTCGCTCCTCTCCTCCCCTCGCCCGCTCCTCCCTGCGCCCGCTCCTCCTCCCTCGCCAGCTCCGCCGCCCACCCTCATCCACCCGCCCCAGCATCGCCTCCCTCCCTCCTCCCTCCTCTCCCTCCTCTCCGACGCCCGCTCCTCCTCCTCCTCCCTCATCGCCTCTGGCTCTCCCCTCCTCCTCCCCCGAGCCATCGTTGCCGTCCTCCTCCTCCTCGACTCCACCGTCCTCCTCCTCAATTGCGTTAATTGCAGTCAATTGCGTCAGTTGTCGTTTGTCGTCACTTGCGTTAATTGCATTTAAACGTCATTAAATAAATTATTACATGCCTTAGGGGTATTTCAGACATTTCTCATCTCGAAAAGCTGCACTTACCTAAAAGTCGATACCAAACAACAAACCTCTTCAACTTGACCATTGACCTGCTGAGCCGATCGGAAACGCTTTTGGAAAGCCACACCAGTATCAAGCGACTACATAGGGCATGTTTGGCATGGTTGTGGCTTTCCTAAAAAGCAACTTCCGGCTAGGCTACAGGGCTGAACGACAATCAACAATAAATAATTATTACAACAAACAATTATTACAGAAATAATTATAATAAATAATGATTACAACAAAAAAAATTATAGAAATAATTATTAAAACAAACAATTATTACAAAAATAATTAAAATAAATAATTATTGCAATAAATAATAATTACATAAATAATTTATTTACGATAGAAAAGAAAAAATGAAACAAATAAAAAAAGCCGGAGGACTGTTGTTGCCAGCTGGGTCGGCTGTCGGCGGCGGCGGAGGAGGACGGTGGCGGTGATGGCGGGAAGAGGAGAGAGACGGAGGAGGAGGAGAGGAAGAGGGAGAAGGCCTTCGGGCCCGATCACACCCAGAGAAAGCGCTCGGAGCCGGAGGCGGGCTGCGGCGTGGGCGGAGGTGTCGAGGGAGGAGGAGAGAGCGAGGCAGCGGTGCGGGGTAGCAGATCCAGCGAGGGGGAGAGGAGAAGGGAGGATGGTAGCGGCAGATCTAGTCGGGGCTGAGGGAGGAGGAGGACGGAGGTGACGGATCTGATCAGGACCAAGGGAGGAGGAGAGAGGGAGCCGACAACGCGGGGTAGCAGATCTGGCGGGGAGAGGAGGAGGGAGGAGGGCGGCGGCGCATCTGGTCAGGGGAGAGAGGCGGGCGGCAGTATTAGCACAGGGTACCAGAGCTGCCAGCGTGAGCGGGAGGAGAAGGGAGGAAGGAGCATGGAGGCGTTAGGGTTTCAGGCGTGCGGGCGATGGGAGGAGGATTGGTTTATGTTGAATGGCAAAACACGCGTAATTACTCCCAACTTCGGAGGTAAACTTGGAATGGAGGGCGTGGAAAGTTGCGGCAGCTTCTGGCTTCTAGCTTTCCTACGTTATGGACGGCTTCTGGCTTCCAAAAAAATCCATAGAAAAAAAACACCCCGTTAGGATGGCTTCTGGCTTTTTTTAGGCGAAAAGTCGAATCCGTCCTAAACACCCCTTAGGTCATATACAATGGGTTTACATCAGCTGTCTATAGCCTCTATCATGTAGGATTTAAACTGATGTGGATGAAAGAGCATAAAGAGAGATAAATATGCTTTCTACAATCCTGTAGCTGACTGTAACACGAGAACCAAAAAAAGCATTAAAAGATTGTATGTTATCTATAATTCTATAGTCGACTGTATCACCATAACCCATTATATTAGCTGTATTTAGCACTGTCTACAGATGATATAAAATATTGCTATAGATAGCTACTGTCTATACCATTGTACATATCCTTAGACAGCGGCTGCGTCTTCTTGCGGTCCTTGTGCGGCGGGCCGAAGCTTTCCGGAACGGCGACGTGATGGTGCGCAACCCAAGAACCGTCCATATAAACGCAGGCACGAGCACAGGGGCAGGAGGAGGCTAGCTAGCACTGACAAATCCAAATCAACAGGCCATACATGCGCGCGCGGGGCACCGGATCGGTCGGTCTCGTGCATGTGTGCGCGTGCCTGTAGCAAAACGCGAATCCTTTTTTTTCTTTTTCTTTTCTCTCGTTCTCCGAGCTCTTCCCGATTGAGACCGGTCCCCGTCATCTCTCCCTTGGAAGATGCTTTACGTTATTTACCTCCCTGCAACCGCAACACTCACAATTACTCCCACCGGCCCGTTCATTTTTCCTTCTTATTTTAGAAGACATACAGTCAACCTTCTAGACTTTGACAACAATAAAGGTGTTTATACTTTATTTGTCACATGCAAATTACACTAATAGATTTTTCATAAAAAATACTTCAATGTCATTATATTTTTAATACCTTTTTTGAAAATATGTAATGAGGAATCTGCATGGAGATTTGTACCTCCTTCCCTCAAACCCCCCTCCTCCTTAGCCGACCCGACCCATAATAATAGCTAAGAGCACTGATATGTACAGGCCAACAATTCACCTTCGCCGACATTGCCTTTTCTAGAAACGTTATGTTGTCTTCTTCGCGATCAACGATGCCCACTGATGCCTTGCCACTCAGTAGTATCACAAACGGTTCTTATTCAGAATCATCTGTGATACTTTACAGACGGTTTTCAACACAAACCATCTATGAATTCCCGTGCTCATTATAGACGGTTCGTGTTGAAAACCGTCTGTGAAGTATTACAGACGGTTCGTATTAAAAACCGTCTGTGATATATATTTTACCATGGCTTGAATTTTCCTTACTCTGCAATTTTACCATGACTTAAAATCACTAACACTCGGATTTTACCATGGCTTGGAATCACTAACACTCCGATTTTACCATGGCTTAAAATCACTAACACTCTGATTTTACCATAGACTGAAATCACTAACTCTCTGATTTTACCATGGTTTGAAATCACTAACACTCCGATTTTACCATGACTTGGAATCACTAACACTCGGATTTTACCATAGCTTGGAATGCCTAACACTCGGATTTTACCATGGCTTGGAATGCCTAACACTCTGATTTTACCATGGCTTGGAATCACTAACACTCTGATTTTACCATGGATTGAAATGCCTAACACTCTGATTCCAAGCCATGGTAAAATCAGAGTGTTAAATCCAAGTGTTAGGCATTCCAAGCTATGGTAAAATCCGAGTGTTAGTGATTTGAAGCCATAGTAAAATCGGAGTTTTTAATACAAACCGTCTGTGATAAGATATATATCACAGATGGTTTTTAATACGAACCGTCTGTGATAAGACTTATCACAGATGGTTAAATTAAAACCGCTCAGTGATATGTCGTCACGCATTTATTTTTGTATGAAACCGTCTGTGATTAACAGCGCGGGAGTTCGAAAAATTTTGAACGCGCGCGCGGGAGGCAAAATGTTTTGGTGTTGTCCTTATATATCATAGCCACCCCAGCCTTGTTTTCCATCAGTCTCTCCCTCTCCCCTCCCCACACCGAGCTCTGGCGACCACCCTCGATTCCCCGTCGTGGTTTAGCGAGGAGACACAGCCAACGACAACGAGGAGGGATGCGGAGGAGCTCCTTGTCTGCCGCAGGAGGTAGACTGCTGGAAGGTACATGTACATCTCCATAACATACACAATTTGTTGGCTGTTTGTTGTAAAGAAAATTATCTTAATTTTGTGTTACCTAAGGTCGGAGCGCCGCTGGAGGTTTTCAGTCGTCTCTCCTTGCCGACGAGCTTGAGTCGAACTCGACGACATGCAAGAACATCTTGTGATATGCTGGTGAGGTACAAAGAGGAGCTCACAAGACCAATCCAAGAAGCCGATGAGTTCTTCAGGAGCTTGGAGACATAGATAGTTTCTAGTTAGTTTAACTTTGTAACTTTATTTTTTTTCCCATTCGGAGGGGACGTTGTGAAACCTTTTGGTTTCTCTTTCCTATATTGTGTTTGCCATTAGAATTTTAATTGGATTTTAGTTGTCTTGCTAGAGGTTGCATATGGAAACTACTGTCTAGCAATTGATTGGTTTGGCTCAAATCCTTTTTTTTTGCAATAGAAAAAACTATCACAAACGGTTCTGAATAAGAACCGTCTGTGATAATTACTTATCACAGACGGTTCTTGTTCAAAACCGTCTATGAAAATAGACTATCACAGACGGTTCTTGTTCAGAACCGTCTGTGATAGTCTATTTTCATAGACGGTTCTTGTTCAGAACCGTCTGTGATAGCTTTTTCACAGACGGTTCAAAAATCATCTGTGATGACTCATGTCATCACTGACCCATAAACTCAGACGGCTCACGAAACCGTTTGTGATGACGTTTTTGAACCGTCTGTGAAGACCTTTTCTGTAGTAGTGGTAAAGTCTGTGTTTATCTTTTTATTTTGTGAAACACTCATATATTTCCTAGCTCCGACTGCTTGTGTTAGTAGAAAATGTTCTTAAAGAAGCAGTAGACCAAGAAAAAGAGCAAAAGCTATGACCATAGTACAAAGTATGTGCTGACTATGTTAAAAAATGATCTAATTTGCACTAGAAAATCAATTTGGTCGGAACCAGCGCATGACTTCGACTAGCTATAGATCCTTTCCATAATCGAAATACTGTGTAGTACATTGTTTGGTCGGAAGATATGTATAAGATGTGCACTGATGAAAAGAAATTATGCAAAGATGTATGCAAAAGCGATAAGTGGTCTTATTTATACACATTATCCAAACTACTCATAAAGGTTGCCAAGAACTGAAGATATGATAAACACTTTACGAAACGTGTTCATTCTCGAGTTTTGACTGGCATCGAAGATCGTAAGAAAAGGACTATCACTAGAAAACTCTTTCCAGTGGGCAGGACCATATGCAGAGAAGAGAGATTTCGACTAGGAGGTTTTCCGTGTATCGACCAGAAACCAAACAAGAGTATAACAGAATGTTGAAATGAAGATGATTAGTCTTCAAATTCTTAAGCATGTAAGTAACTATATCAAGTTGTTTGTGTTATGCTCCTTTACTTGTTTGCTTCTTTAAGAAAAGAGTGTATGGTCACGTGTGAGAACCATTGCTGTGATGGTCATGAATAGGACCCTTATGGCTTGTGACGATTATGTCATGGCCAAAAAAGTAAAAGAGACACTTTAGAAGGATATCGGAGAGAATTGGTTCTTCTCTGACCAGTTAAACAACAATAGTATGTGACCAAATAATGGATAACAAACATATAAACAATATCACTCATCGGAAAGTAAAGAAATGAAGATTCTTTATTGAAATTGAAATAATGAAAAAACTATACAAAGAACTTACGCAATTGATCATTGTTCCAAGAATTTGACAAAACACGCCCGTCTGGTAACTTCAATCACAGTGTATGGACCTTCCCATTTTGGAAAAAGTTTGTTGCGATTTGTTTGGCTCTGAATTTTTCTGAGAACCAGATCACCTACAGCAAAACTGCGAGGTTATACCTTACGACTATGATACCTTCTTATGGCTTGTTGCTAAACTACCGATCGTATCAGGGCTTGGTTTCATCTTTCTTCAAGGAAATTGATGTCATCGAGTCTTCGTTCTATCTGATCGTTTTCATTGAAACAATTAGTTCAAGCAAAGCCAATTTTTAATTCCGGAGGAAGCATGGCTTCAACACCGTAAACTAGAAAAAATAGCGTTTCACCGGTCGCATGACTAGTCATGAACACAGAGGGAAGTTTTTGAACCCAAGCTCTTGACCGTTTTGTTAACTAGTCGAACACTCGGTGTTTCACTCCTTGCATTATTATACCATTACCTCGCTCAACTGCTCTGTTGCTCTGCGGATGAGCGACAGAAGCGAAATGTATCTTGATTCCTAGATCTTTGCAGAATTCTTGAAATTTTTCGTTTGAGAACTGGGTACCGTTATCTGTGATTATACGACTGGGTATGCAAAATCGTGTAATCACGTTTGTTGTGAGGGACCTCTTGGCAGCATCAGTTGTTGTTTTAACAACTAACACGGCTTCTATCCATTTTGTAAATGTATCAATCATTACAAAGAGGAATTCAAAGCCTCCAGGTGCCTTTGGGAATGGTCCTAGAATGTCTAGTCCCCAGGTTTCAAAATACCAAGAAATATGTATTGTTTGCAAAGCTTGTGCCGGCTGATGTACTTGTCGACTATGAAATTGACATTGTACGCACTTCGTCACAAGCACTTTTGCATCATGAAGGGCAGTTGGCTAGTAGTATTCTTGTCTGAAGGCTTTACTAGCCAAAGTTCCGCAAGAATGATGTGCTGCACAGACTCCTCCATGTATGTCGGACAACAACTTAATACTATCTGTTTGAGATATGCATCTCATCAATACTCCATGAGATCCCAGTTTATAAAGGGTACTTTCGATCAGAGTCTATCATTTGACTTTTCGAGCTATACGATCAACCTCTATATCATCTTCAGGAATAATGCCAAGCTAAAGATAATTATAGATCGACGTCATCCAATTGCTATATGGATTGAGCTGTATGACCTCCAGTGGAACATCTAAGTCCTCAGAATGCTCAACCACCGAGGGTGAATCGAGTTGCTCAAGAAAAACTCTGAGTGGAACATGTGACCTTGTGGAGGCCATCCGTGCCAACTGGTCTGCTAGAAAGTTTTTCTTTCTAGGAATATGTTGGATCTCGAAACCAAAGAAGTGCTTTTCGAGTTTCTGTACTTCCGCCAAATAAGATGATATTTTGGTACTTGAGCATTGATACTCTTTCTTGACTTGATTTGCTACTAGTTGAGAATCACCTTCCACTAGTAATCTGCAAATCCTGAGCGCTCTGGCTGCTTGAAGTCCTGCTAGTAAACCTTCATATTCTGCCATATTTCATACTCGGGCCCTTGGGTGGGTTCAAGGTTCGTCCATTTGGCAATGAATTCTGCTAAAGCCTAGGACTTGATTGCTATTCGTGAGATGAAATGGAGGTCGAACGTCCCAAGATCAACCACCCATTTTGCTATTCGTCCTGATGATTCCCTGTTTCTGAGAAATTGACCAAGGGGATATCTAGTAGGTACGACCATTCTGCGGGCTTGAAAGTAATACCTTAGTTTCTTTAAGCCATAAGGAGACTATATAACAACTTTTGTACCTGTGGGCATCATTCTTTTGGTCATTGTAAGACTTTGCTTACGTAATATACTGGTCGTTGGATGTTGTCTCGCTCGATGACCAGTACATCACTAACTGCTTGTGGCATTGCAGCCACGTATATCGGCAATGTTTCTCTCGATCTTGGAGATACTAAGATCGGGGCACTTATAAGGTACTACTTAAGCTCTTCAAAGGCATCGTTTGCCTCTTTAGTCCATTCGAAACTTCTATGTTTCCGAAGAAGCTTGAAGAAAGGCAGTCTTTTTTCTCCAAACCGTGCTATGAAATGACTCAGCGCTGTCATAAAACTGGTTAGTTTTTGGACTTCTTTCTTTGTGGTCGGAGGGCGCATCTGGTCGATGGCCGAAATTTTTACTAGGTTTGCTTCAATTCCTCTAGCCAAAACTAGGAACTCAAGAAGCTTTCCAAAAAGAAACTGAGAACACACACTTTTCTGGATTTAATTTAACGTTATGCCTTCTTAAGTTATTAAAGGTTTCATGTAGGTCGGAAACATGGTCGTCAGTGTTGATGCTTTCCACAATCAAGTCATCAACGTAGGCTTCCAGATTTCGACCTATCTGAGGATTAAAGGATTTTTTTGCATTAACCTTTGAAAAGTTGCGCCAGTATTTTTGATTCCAAATGGCATCTTTACATAGAAGTAAGTGTCATATATTGTGATGAAGGAAGTTTTCTCTTCATCATCTCTACTCATGTTGATCTGGTGGTACCCTGAATACGCATCCAAAAACTTAACAATTCACTCCCAGAAGTAGAGTCTACAAGTTGATCAATGTGTGGAAGGGGAAAATGATCCTTCGGATAAGTTTTATTAAGATCTGTGAAATCAATACACATTTGTCATTTGTCATTGCTTTTTTTAACCATTACAAGATTGGCGAGCCACTCTGGGTGGTCTACTTCACGAATGAATCTAGCCTAAAGAAGCTTCTCGATCCCCTACTAGATTGCCTCCATCCGATTAGGTGCGAAGCGCCTTAACTTCTGCTTGACCGGTTTTTTTGTTAGGCTAAAGAGCTAGCCCATGATCAATCACCTCGCTGGGGACTCCAGGCATATCGGATGCCTGCTAGATGAACACATCCAAGTTTTCTCAGAGGAAGGAGACGAGCGACTCTTCCTATTTAGGGTTGAGTCTTGCCCTGACCAGTACCTTTTGGGTATATGTGTTAGCATTTCTTGACCCAGACGGTGTTTTGACGCTTTCTAGAGAAGCGCCTTTGTCGAGTGGAATCTCCTTGGTCTGGTCGGGGGGTTTCGGAGTCATCTTTGGTCTCGAGTGCTTGACCTGCGTGGAAAGTGTATTAGTATCCCGGATCGGAAGTTCGTCGACCAGTTCTAGATATTTCCAATCACACGCATACGCCATCTTTTTATCCCCTCAAACCGTGATTACCCCTTTTGGTCCTGGCATCTTTATACTCTAATAACCGTAATGCATAGCTATCAGGAATTTTGCTATTGATGGACAACGAAGGATTCCTTTGTATGCGGTTTCGAAATCCACCACATCAAAAGGAATCTTTTTTATTCGAAAGTTGCCAGGTCTTCTAAACGTAACCGGTAGGGGTAGTTACCCTATCGATTTTGTAGTAGATCCTAGAACTACGCCACGGAAGGCATATTTCACAGGCTTTACCTTTGACATGAGAATTTGTATTTCTTCTAATGCTCCCGTAAATAAAATGTTTAAAGAACTACCTCCATCTATTAAGACTCAATTAACTTTGCAGTTATTAATAGTAGGCTCAACGACAATAGAGAACCTACCTGGTTGAGTCGACAGGATGGGGCAGTCTTCTTTGCTGAAGGAGATAACCGTTTCCGACCATCTGGATGGCTTGACGGTGATCGAAGACTCGAAAAGGTTCATTTTCCGCTCCATGGCTTTTAGATGATGTCTTGATTCGTACGAGGAGGGTCCACTGAATATCATATCGAATGTGTGCTGAGGCTGTTGGTACTCCATTTCTTCATTACCATCTTTGTCCTTTTTAGAGCTTGGCTCTCCAAGCTCTGTTATAGAGGGGAAGGGACCTTTACTTGAGTAGTAATCCTCCAGCTTCTTTTGTCAGGCTTGGCAGGTGCGCAGATCATGCCATGTCACCTGGTGAAGTGGACACCACTTCTTGTTTTTCTTGTAGTCATTGGTCGGAGCTTTCGCCTTGTTTCTACTGAAAAAGTCTTTCTTGCCCTTGAGAGCCTTCTTATTCTTCTTCTTTGATTTCTCTAGGCCTGGTTGAGGGATTTTCTCCTTCCGATCAATAGCTTTATTCCATTCGACCGCTTCGCTTGCGGCCACATATCTATCGGCTATGTCAAAAAGTTCAATGATCATTCATGGGGGATTCACTGCGATATCCTCCGTAAACCATTGATTTCTCAATCCCTTTTTGAAAGCCTTGATAACAGAAGAGTCTGCGACCTTTGGAATAGAGTTTCAAACCTGGCTAAACCTCTTGATGTATTGTCGAAGAGTTTCATTGGTTTTTTGCTTGATCCGATGGAGATCGTCCTCTTTTCCGGGGCGGTCGTACGTCCCCTAGAAATTTGCGATCAGTAAATCGCAGAGCTGCTTCCAAGTGTAGATAGATCCGACCGGTAGGTTGAGCTACCACGACTGGGCAGATCCTTCAAGGACCATGGAAAAGTAGTTTGCCATCGCGTTGTCATTACCACCGTCAGCTTTGATGGCGGTAGTATAGATCTGAAGAAATTCTAATGGGTTCTGAGTTCTATTGAACTTCTCTATGTTGGCTGGTTGGAACTTGTCCGGCCAACGAACAGCTTGGAGCCCTGCCGAGAATGCTCGACAGCCCATAATAGAGTCATGGCACCTTCTTTAAAAAGGAGCCAGATTGTAGTCGGTTGACGACTGATTCCTCATATTAACATTCTGAGTTTCTGGTGTCCCAATCTGGTCGTGGACATTAGTATAATGCCTCTGACCACCTACCTGGTTTAGATGATGACGGAGGTCATCAGAACCAAGCGGTCATTCCTCTTGACGACGAGGAGGAGTGGCTGCTGGGAAGAGCCGTCTTCCCTCGTGACTCCCTAGTTGGAATCTACGAGGGGGTCTTAGTATCGATCAGTCCACCGTCCGACCATGTTGTCCTCTGCTAAGGGAGGAGCGCTGGGACGAAGTCATAGTGTGACTTTGCGAGTTCCTTTGCTCTCGATACATTTCAGTATGGTGCTTGGTATGTTCGAGGATCTTCGATACCTGCCCTGCAAGTTGAACATAACTCGGAGTCTCTGCCAGAGGAGGATCTGGGTTATTCAGAATGTCACAAACTCATTACAGGTTTTGGAGTGTTACTGAAGGTCTTAGAGGGTTCCCGCTAGCAGTGGGTGTTTGATGAGTCGAATGGCCTTTCGACCTACTGGTTTGCCCTGTCTGACCTGTCACGCGTTGTGAGGTAGAAATAGACGAATTAACTGATCGATGTCCATCAGTTCGTTCACCTCAGCCAGTTGGTGCTTAAGCGCCCGTACCATTTCCATCATTAGGTGGTGGCGAGACAAGCCGTGGAGGAATGTGCACGACATCTTGATTGGTATCTCCGATTGCATTAACCTCGTGGCGCCAACAACAATCCTATCATAACTAACAGAGAGCCTTTCAGCGCTTCGGCAAGAAGCCTCCATGATGGGGAGCGGTCGGAGATTACCGCCCCCGGTGGACTTTGTGGTGGACCCAGCTTGATCTGGCGGATTGCCGACCGTATGCTGAGTTTTACCATGCCCACTTGGCCTACGATCGGTGATAACTTCATTGACACCCTCACAAGATGTCGGTTGGCCCCCGGAATATGTAGGAGCCGTTGGCGAATACTGGTTGTCCATGAATGTATCGAGAGTACATGGACCCTCTGATCGTAGTGTTGGGCTTCTGTCGCCAGTCTTACCGATCGGGAAGACCGGGCTTGTAGAGGCACTTGGACGTTCCAAACTGGTCGGAACGACCAATTCCTCTAGGAGCGCCACGGATGGTGGTGGTGAATCCTCATCCATCCGGTCGATCTCTCTAATCTTAGCGAGTGATGAACCGACGGAAGAGGATGGTGAAGACATCCCATTTTCTTCCATGGCGGGGATGCATGCATCCCACACTAACCAACCAGACTAGCAGAAAAGGGAAAAAACAGGTAGGTTAGGCTTCGACCATTTTACGGACAGCCAAGCCGTTACAGCAAGGTTCGGTTGGATCCAACTTTCCCATGCCAAGACCCTGAAGGGCTCCAAACTGATACCACTTTCGCGATCTTAATCGTTAAGCTATACATCACACAACACTTTGGCTTATTCTTGCAGTTGAATACCCCAACCTTGTATTTTAGTACGTACGTTGGACGGTACAATTCTTTCCTTACATATAAATCAGGGAGGTTAGGCATGTAGCAACTATGTCAATGCGCCATGATGTTTGATCTTGTTAGAATTGGGCCCTTATTTGTAAAGGCCTATTCATTCCTAAATTCCAAAGCATGCATGGTTTAGTCTCTCTCGTTTGGACCTCCCCTCAATCCAGGCCTCCCTCTCGGTTGGAGACCTCCCGGGTGGTCTTGGGAGACCTCCTAGGTGGTCTCCTGGGTGGTCCTGGCAGACCTCCTAGGTGGTCTCCGGGGTGGTCGTGGAAGACCTCCTGGGAGGTCCCGGGGTGGTCATGGAAGACCTCCCGGGTGGTCCTGAAAGAGGTCTTCTTGGACCTCCCTTATCTGTGTGGAGATCCTCTTGGACCTCCAAGAGATCTTTTGGACCTCCCTTGGATCACTCCAAGAGAGTGTGGTCGGAACACTGTGGTCCCATTGGACCTCTTCGGGAGATCCTCTTGGAGATCCCTTGGAGAACGTGGTCAACGCTGAAGACTAACGTGTAATCAGGATATAATAAATTCTGCTTAATTACCATTAATTGGTTTTTAATTAGCTGTTACCAGTGTTCTAATGTGTGCTTTATTGAGTAGTTACTAGAGAGTAATTGACTCGACCCTTAAAAGGTTTTCGAGAGGTCTAGACTAGATAAGATCTTTTTCATTCCAATTATTCTTCTTCTTCCTCCCTGTTCTCTTGTGCTGGAGGGTTGTGCTGTTTGAACCAAGCCATCCCTTCTCCTCGGCGTGCACCGGGAAGAAGGGTGAGCAGTATCTCCGAACCATTGTCGTAAAGTTCACCTGCACGGGGCGACAATAAGGTTTCTGGGCAGCGCAACTACGCAACCGCTTGCTGCACTACGACGTCTACAATTTGCACTACATCGAGTCTGCATTGCTTCCTATTCTTCATCGAGCCATATTGTGAGTTGGTCATACGACCAGTTTATTCTACTATAATCTTAATGTTGAGTATGTTTAGAAGTACAATAAGTTGTCTGCTATTAGTATCGTTTTATGCATCTGTTGTTTTAAGTAATCTTTGCCTCATAATAAAATTTGGAATTAAAATGTTGTCCACATTTCCAACAATCCAGAAACCTTATTGTGGATATTTTTATGATCTAGCAATGACTGGTGCTTCTGATGCTATGAAACCTGAGAGGTTTTCTGGTTAGAACTTTCGTAGATGGCAGACAAGAGTCAAGTTTTGGCTCATGTCTTTGGGGCTGTGGTGGGTGATCCATACACAGTATCCAATTACGGATGAATAGACCAGGCATTTTGACATGCACAACAATCTGACCCTTGCATGCATCTCGACCATACTATCGACCAAAGACTATGATGTGTACATGGACTTCAAGTCCACCACAGAGTTGTGGGATGCACTCGAGCACAAATATGCCGAAGCAGAGGCTGGTCGGTGGCTCTATATGTGCGAGCCATTCTTCGACTACAGCATGGACGATGCTAAGTCGATAGTTGCCTGAGCTCATGAGCTCTGATTCTGGTGAGAGATTGCACATCCGGGTTGTGTCTTGGCTCCTAAGTTTGTGGTCATGGGCATTGTTGCCAAACTTCCGCTTCATGGCGGGGTTTTGGCACTCGCTTAAAGCACAAGAGGGAAGAGATATCTATTGAGGATCCCAATGCTGCTCTTAATGTGGAAGAAAAGGCAAGAGCAAAAGATGCACCAAGCACTTCCAGTCAGAACAATCAAACCAATGCAAATGTTATAGAGAAGAGATATGGCAAGAATAACAAAGGGTTTAAACCAAAAAAAGACAACTAGCTTTAAGAAGAAAACTGAGAAGAAGGATATGAGAAACATCACCTGCTTTGTGTGTGGGAAAAACGAACATATGGTGAAAGACTGTCATTTCCGCAAGAGCAAGAATGGTGTACAGCCAAAGAAAAAGGCTGTCAACATGATCATAGGCGAGGCCTCAACAAGAGGGTATGGTAATCCATCTGTTGTATTTTCAGCATGTCAATCCAGTGATTGGTGGGTTGATACTGGAGCTAATGTTCACGTATGTTCTGATATTTCCTTGTTTTCTTCTTATCAGGCAGCCGGGGCTTCCTTCGTCCTAATAGGGAACGGGTCGCATGCTTCTATTCTTGGTGTTGGCACGGTAGATCTGAGGCTTACTTTAGAGAAGATTGTCCACTTGAAGAACGTGCAGCATGCGCCAACCATAAACAAGAATCTTGTTAGTGGTTCCCTCCTTTGCAGGGATGGGTATAAGCTAGTATTTGAGTCAAATAAAATTGTATTGTCTAAATTTGGTAACTTTGTTGGTAAAGGCTATGAGAGCGGAGGCTTGTTCCGTATGAGTACTTTAGAGTATAATCTGAATGTTGCAACCGGTTTGAATAAATGTGAGGCCAATATATGGCATTCTCGTTTTTGTTATATTGGTTTTGATAGTATTGCTAGAATGTCCAGATTAGATTTAATTCCTGTAACACCCTGGCCCAAAATCCGCTCAATGCCCAGCCCACCGTGGGGCGGACCCGCGCACACATAGCACCCCACTTACACTTTTGTCCTCGCTTCGTGTAAAAGGATTAACTCGGAGGTGCTATGTTTGGACCCAATAGGCATTATATACTACTACAACTCACTTTAGACAAGCAATATGGGACTAATCCCACCACATGACTCCTCATGGGCCACATGGGCCACACTACGAGTAGGCCGGGGTATTACATTCACCCCCCTCAAGGGCTGACGCCCTCGGCAACAGACCGCATACGCGGCAAATGCCCAGAACCACCCCTCGGTACACGTCCGTGCGTCTAGTGCCGGCACATATGCCATGCCGTGTGTCCACTCTAGCACCACACGTGCCATGCGCCATATGCCCGCGCCCCTATCCCGCACACGCCCGTGCAGCGAAGGTTGATGCTCTGATACCATCTGTAACACCCTGGCCCAAAATCCGCTCAATGCCCAGCCCACCGTAGGGCGGATCCGCGCACACATAGCACCCTACTTACACTTTCGTCCTCGCTTCGTGTAAAAGGGTTAACCCAGAGGTGCTATGTTTGGACCCAACAGGCATTATATACTACTATAACTCACTTTAGACAAGCAATATGGGACTAATCCCACCACATGACTACTCATGGGCCACATGGGCCACACTACGAGTAGGTCGGGGTATTACAATTCCAAAATATGAAATTGTCAAAGGATCAAAGTGCCAAACTTGTGTGCAAGCAAAACAACCTGGAAAACCCTTTAAGGGGTTACAGGAGGAAAAGAATTTGGCACCTTTAGATCTTGTCCATTTTGACTTTTGTGAGATGAATGGATTGTTGACCAAAGGAGGCAAAAGATATTTTCTAACTCTAATTGATGATGCATCACGATATTGTTATGTGTATCTACTGAAAACAAAAGATGAAGCTTTAAATTACTTTAAAATTTATAAGGCTGAGGTTGAGAACCAACTAGAAAAGAAAATTAAAAGACTAAGGTCTGATCGTGGAGGAGAGTATATCTCTCATGAATTCTCTCAATTCTGTGCTGAGCATGGAATAGTCCATGAAGTTACACCACCATACTCACCTCAATCAAACGGGGTGGCTGAGAGGAAAAACCGGATACTAACAGACTTGGTGAATGCCATGTTGGAGAGTGTCGGTATGCCTAAGTTATGGTGGGGGGAAGCTATTTTGACAGCAACTTTTGTCCTAAATAGAGTAATCACTAAAAACTGTGAGATTACTCCGTATGAGGGATGGAAGGGAGAAAACCCAATGTTAATTTTCTGCGAACTTAGGGGTGTTTGGCAAAAGTCAATATACCATTGCAGAAAAAGAGAAAGCTTGAACCTAAAACAGTCGATTGTGTCTTACTGGGATATGCTCCTAATAGCACGGCCTATAGATTCTTAGTAGTAAAATCAGAAACTCCTGAGATTATTGTTAATACAATAATGGAGTCTAAAGATGCTTCATTTTTTAAGGATATTTATCCTATGAGAACTGCATGCAGTACTTCTCGAACTGAGGATAATCAAACTATGAATAATAGTCTTGAACCTACCACCATCTCTGAACTAATGAGTGATAATCCTGAAGAAGATAACAATTTAGTCCAAGAGGCTCCTTGCAGGAGCAAACGACAAAGGATTGAGAAAACCTTTGGTGAGGACTTTATTGTATATCTCATGGATGATGTGCCAAACACTCTTTTAGAGGCTTATGCATTACCTGATACTGAGTATTTGAAAGAAGCAGTCCATAGCGAGATGGATTCCATCATGACTAATGGGACTTGGGAGATCATTGATCATCCTATCAGGTGTAAACCTGTTGGATGCAAGTGGATCTTTAAAAAGAAAATGAGGCCTGACGGTACTATTGATAAGTACAAGGCAAGCCTTGTGGCCAAGGGTTATACCCAGAAAGAACATGAGGATTATTTTGATACTTACTCTCCTGTTGCCAGATTGAAAACCATTCGTATGCTTATTGCATTAGCTTCTTCCCATAGTCTACACATTCATCAAATGGATGTGAAGACAACTTCCCTTAATGGAGAGTTAGAGGAAGAAATCTATATGGAGCAACCGGATGGTTTTGCGATTTCTGGACATGAAAGTAAAGTATGCAAGTTAATCAAATCCTTGTATGGTCTAAAGCAAATACCTAAACAACGGCACGATAAATTTGATAAAACTTTAACATCTGCTGGTTTTTCTGTAAATGAGATAGATAAGTGTGTGTATTATCGTTATGGTGGGAGTCAAGGAGTGATTTTGTGTTTGTATGTCGATGACATACTTATATTTGGGACAAACACTGCTGTTATTGACGAGGTCAAATCTTTCTTATCTAGATGCTTTGATATGAAAGACCTAGGAGAAGCAGATGTTATTCTGAATATAAATTGATCAGAAATGAGGATGGGATCACTTTAAACAAATCCCATTATGCTGAGAAAATCTTGAGTCGGTTCGGTTTTGAGAACTACAAGATTTCCCCAACTCCTTATGATGCTAGTGTTAAGCTTCGAAAGAATAAGGGATTAGGCAGAGATCAATTGAGATATTCAGAAATAATTGGGTCCCTTATGTATCTATCTGGTGCCACAAGACCTGACATATTATTTGTTGTAAGCAAATTAAGTCGGTTTACTTTTAACCCAGGAGATGATCACTGGGAGGCACTTGAGAGAGTGTTGCGCTACTTGAGAGTCACAACCTCATATGGAATTCACTATACTGGGTATCCATCTGTATTAGAAGGATATAGTGATTCAAACTGGATCTCTGATGCAGATGAGATCAAAGCTACAAGTGGGTATGTGTTTACCCTTGCAGGTGCTGCAGTTTCATAGAGGTCGTGTAAACAGACTATATTGACAAGGTCAACCATGGAAGCAGAACTTGTAGCACTAGACACAACTACTGTTGAGGCTGAATGGCTTAGAGAGCTTCTGTTGGACTTACTACTGGTTGAGAAACCAATACCGGCAATCCTAATGTACTGTGATAATCAAACAGTGTTGACTAAGGTTACAAGTACAAAGGATAGCATGAAGTCCTCCAGACATGTGAAGAGTAGGCTTAAATCTGTCAGAAAACTGAGGAACTCCGGAGTGATTACTGTAAATTATATACGAACTGAGAAAAATCTGGCAGACCCTTTCACAAAGGGGCTAGCACGAAAGGCGATTTCCGTTGCGTCTATGGACATGGGAATGAGGCCCATTGGAGTTACAACTCAACAGTAACCCATACCTTTTTGATCGGAGATCCCGTGACTTAGGCAATGGGAAAAACAAGTTGATGTTTGAACAAGAGAGTACATTTTAATAAAATATGTACCCGTATCCTGATAGACAAAGTACTCTCAACTGTATGAAAGAGGATGGCTTAAAGCCTTAATGTATTTTAGTGTCCAATGAGGGAAAAAGGTATTAGCCTACAGGATACCTAGAATGAATACACCTACTTGAGCTTAACTGAGGTCGCAGTTCATGAGAATAGGGGCATTCTCTAGAAAGCTTATGAGTAGATAAGGGAGCATGACCATATAAAGCTCCGGTTAGGCTTGGTTCTTTGACAGTCTAGTATCAGTTGAGATTTCAAGTGAAATCTAATCACGAAAGACTGTGAATTCAATGCATAGTCCATTCATCAGTTGTGAGAAGATGAATCTTGTTATTCTAAGTGCAAGTTCAACCCGTATGGGACTTACACCGAAAGACTGGTATATTAACAACTCTTCAGCACAAAAGTCTTTATCTTACTCTTTGCTGCTTGTCTTGGAATTGGTGGGGGATTGTTAGAATTGGGCCCTTAATTGTAAAGGCCCATTCATTCCTAAATTCCAAAGCATGCATGGTTTAGTCTCTCTCGTTTGGACCTCCCGGGTGGTCCTAGGAGACCTCCTAGAAGACCTCCCGGGTGATCCTGGGAGACCACCCGAGTGGTCCTGGAAGAGGTCTTCTTGGACCTCTCTTGTCTGTGTGGAGATCCTCTTGGACCTCTAAGAGATCTTTTGGACCTCCTTTGGATCACTCCAAGAGAGTGTGGTCAGAACACTGTGGTCCCATTGGACCTCTTCGGGAGATCCTCTTGGACCTTCCTTGGAGAACGTGGTCAAAGCTGAAGACCAACGTGTAATCAGGATATGACAAATTCTGCTTAATTACCATTGATTGGTTTTTAATTAGTAGTTACCAATGTTCTAATGTGTGCTTTATTGAGCAGTTACTAGAGAGTAATTGACTCGACCCTTAAAAGGTTTTCGAGAGGTCCAGACCAGATAAGATCTTTTTCATTCCAATTATTCTTCTTCTTCCTCCCTGTTCTCTTGTGCTGGAGGGTTGTGCTGTTTGAACCAAGCCGTCCCTTCTCCTCGGCATGCACCGGGAAAAAGGGTGAGCGGTATCTCCGAACCATTGTCGCAGAATTCACCTGCACAGGGCGGTAATAAGGTTTCTGGGCAGCGCAACTGTGCGACCGCTTACTACACTGTGACGATTACAATATGTACTGCATCGAGTCTGCATTGCTTTCTGTTCTTCATCGAGCCATATTGTGAGTTGGCCATACGACCAGTTTATTCTGCTATAATCTTAATGTTGAGTATGTTTAGAAGTACAATAAGTTGTCTGCTGTTAGTATCGTTTTATGAATCTGTTGTTTTAAGTAATCTCTGCCTCATAATAAAATCTGGAATTCAAATGTTGTCCACATTTCCAACAGATCTAACTGTGCCGCGCAGAAGGCAGGGGAAAAGAGGAACGGTGTCCCCTTTCGAAGGAGTACAATAAGTTGTCTACTGTTAGTATCGTTTTATGCATCTGTTGTTTTAAGTAATCTCTGCCTCGTAATAAAATCTGGAATTCAAATGTTATCCACATTTTCAACAGGTCTAACTGTGCCGTGCAGAAGGCAGGGGAAAAGAGGAACGGTGTCCCCTTTCGAAGCCTTTTCATACACTGACAGACAGTGAGACAGTACAACGAGTTGGCGCCTTCCTCCTGATTCCTGCTGTCTGATTCTGTCTCAGATCAGCATATGAACACCCTGATTGGACCCGAGGCCGAGCTCGCGTGTTGTCGGTCAGCCTGCTCACCATGCCTGACCTGCTTTGCTATCCCAATCCCAATTCTCTTTGCTAGAGGTTTCGCAGCTGCCCAGACAGTAGACCAACACGAAGTCAATGAATGTGCCTGCTGTTGGAGCTTCTACTTTTCTAGTCCAACAATATCAATTGGCCTGTGTGGAGTAATCTGGTACGACAAATAGTCTCCTAATCTTTCAGATACTACAACTAAAATTTGATTTGTAGTGTCTTATTGGACCGATTACTCTATAGGGCTTTTCAGGTTTCAGGTGACCGGTCGACTGGTCTAGCATTCGGCTGCATGAGAATTGGGATCTAATTTGTACCTCCACCCACATATACCTGCTGTGATCATCAACGATCAATAGAAAGTAACGATTACCGCTCGGTGTCGCTGGTGTAATGGGTCCACAGAGGTCGCCGTGTGCCAGCTCCAGCCTGCGCTTGGCACGGTATGAAGATGCACTGGGGAACGGTGCTCGGTGCTGCTTAGCAAGTGCGCAGCCATCGCAGAACTACTCCACTCGGTCGATGATGGGCACACCATCAGCCATCTGCTTGGCACTGAGGGCGTGTAATGCGCGGAAGTGTAGATACCCATAACGTGCGTGCCAGCGCCACGCTATATCATCCGCCTTTGTAAGCAAACACACGGGCGCGGTCAGATTCAGGGCAAGGATGTACAGCCTGTTCCTGGACCGCCGAACCCGTGTGAGTAGTAGGCGCTGTCGATCAAAGATGCACAACTCCCCATCCTCGATCACAGTCTTACATCTGCATTCGTCAAGTTGTGCGAGGCTGACGATGTTGCTACAGAGTCGTGGGATGAAGTAGACGTCGGTGAGCACCCGGTGTTCCTTGTTCTTGCATTGGAACATCACCGAGCCCTTTCCGCAGATCTCCACGACGGAGCCATCGCCAAACTTGACTGATCCCTTCACCGTCTTGTTGAGAGGCGTGAGCATCGGCGATTCGGTCATGTGGTTGCTAAGCGCCCGGTGTCGAGGTACCACTCGTTACTGCCAGTCACCACCGAAATCACCTTCTCCTTGTTGAGGAACACCATCTGCTGCGTCGCCCCATCCGCAGCTTGGACGAGCTTACAGTGCTTGACCATCAGCAGCGTCGGTGCGTCGTCTTGTCTTGCAGTCGGTCGCCTCGCGCCACGCTCACGCCGTGGCTTGCGGCACTCTTTTGAGTAGTGCCCCATTATGCCACAGTTGTAGCACTTCACCGTCGCCCGGTTGCGGCTGCCGCTCGACGTGCTGCCATCTCTTTGGCCGCGATCATTGCGCCCATGGACCTGCGGCCAGCCACGCCGGCGATTGTCACCGCTGCTCGTGCCGCCGCCGCGATTACCTCCTGACGCAGCTTCCCCTTGCTGCCTGTTCTTCGCGCTCACGAGCCACTCCTCGAACTCCTTACGAAGGACTTTTGTTGACTCCTCTTCGGATAAGAGCAACCGCGTACCGGTACTATTGGTGTCGTCGCGCCTATATCGCTGTTCCACCGCTCGAAGCCAACCGGTAAGCTCCTCAAGTGACAACGTGCTTAAATCCAGCAACATTTCGATCGCGATCGCCACCTGGGTGTACCTGGATGGCACAACACGAAGAAATTTCTTCACTACCTTCTCTTCTTCCACCGTGTCGCCGAGGACTCGAAGGTGGTTGATGAGGCCCGTAATTCTCATAGAGAATCCGTCCACCATTTCTCTCTCCTTGAATTGGATGTCCTCAAACTCCTTGGCAGATGTTGCGCGTTTGCCTCGCGGACGTGATCCACGCCCATCCTCATCATCTTCACAGCATCCCATGCCTCCTTGACCGTGTTCTTCACAGCCAACGTAGACAGCTTGTCCGGCGTCACAGCTCGGAGGATGGCTGCAAGGGCCATCATGTCCTCCCTCTCGCTGGCGTTGCTGGGATCAATTGCCGGCCACAGTCCTTGCGCCTTCAAGTTCACCTTCATCACGAGAGCCCAGTCGGTGTAGTTCGTCGTCGTCAGCGTGGGGTAGATGACCGCTCCCGTCGTCGTAAGGAGATGACCGCTCCCGTCGTCTCCCTTACGACGCGCTCCTGCACCACTACCTCGCGTCCTCCCCTTCGTGCCCTGCTCCGTCTGCGCTCCTGGGGCGGAGTACGTGAACCGGACTGGGATCGTGAGGCCATGGTATTCAGGCTTTGATACCAATTGACGTTACTGGGTCTCTGGACACACGAAAAAAATGAACACCAGAAGCTTTGTGCTGCCAAAAACTTGACAAGCCTTTTCTATATCGTCTCTTCTTATACTAAACAAAAGACTCTCTAGATACCCCACTACATGCACTACATTACATGCAATGAAAATGAGTAACTGCCATGTTTATGCTCAGCTAGCAACGTTGACAAGCCAGCAATGAAGAGCTGTCAAAGGCTGCTAAAGCGTATGAGAAAACTGAAAAAAAAACTGAAACGTTACTAGACTTAAAAGACAGCATTAAGATTAGGCTCTTGAAAGCTACGACGTGATTGAATCTAACACAGGTGACAATGGCAGCGGCCACCTCCAGCGACGTGACAACTAAAAAACAGGAGTCTACCATGAGGAAAGGGGGTATTCACCAACAGCGGCGGCGAGCAATTTATGTCAACCAGAGAAAATTCTATCCTCGAAATTTTGCCGGTAACCGCCAGTTACCGGTGGGGGCCGATAAAATTTTATACCGGACAAAAAAAATTCAGATTTAGCTAATTTTCATCCCAATTCAAATTTCAATTAAAAAATGTGATAAATTTCGTCTTTACATCTAAATTTTTTAAAAATTTTAAATAAAAATTTTCGTCCAAATTTTCGCTGAAATATCCGGTAACCGGCGTTTACTGGTTCTATTGGTGGTGTCTCAATATTTTTTTTTCCCACCGATATAGTTTTAGCTGGTCAGAGCACAGCGCGAGGTGCCGGTGATCCAGCCTAGCTACTTTGCCGGAGACAGTGACGCTGGTGCCCGATGCTCGCTCAGGTGTTCGCCCGAGGAAGCGATGCTGGTAAGAGACAGAGACGGAGGCACAAATGTCAGGGCATATCCAATGGAAATACAACTGAAATCCCTAAATTTTTCTATCGACAGGTTTATAGAAATTCTTCTTTTTTATTCGAAGCGAACACTCGTCATCTCAAACATCGCGCGTGGTGCATGCTACATACAGGAGCACGTCGCACATTCTCGATGTCATGAGCATGACATATCGCACGCACTACGGCTGTATGTTAGACATAGAAACAGCAGAACCAATCCAACAAGCTAATCAACCACACACACAAATACACAATCAATCATGAATGCGTGCGCTGCATGATCTAGCTAGCAGCAACAGCAAGAACACAAATGCATATGGCCGCTCGCGCTCATCCGTCTTGGTCGTCGGCGAGCATTCCGCGGTGCACCCGGTCGATGAACTCGGAGGCCCTCCGGTTGATGTCGGGGTCGGCGTACCAGTGCCGGCCGTAGTAGTCGTAGTCGTCGTCGTCGCTCGGCCGCACCCTCGTCCCCCGGTAGTACCTCTGCTGCTGCTGCTGCCTCGCCGCCGCCGCGGCCTCCTCCTCCTCCTGCCGCCTTTTATTCTTGAGCCCAAACAAGGACGCGAGCACCGACTTCTTCCCTGATCTCCCCATCACACACAATCACACAACCTCTCTCTATACAGTGTAGCTTAATTCAATTGCAAGATGCAAAAGGACTTGCTTGGTTGGTTGCAGGGGGGACATGGCCGTGGTGGTGGTGTATTTATAGTAGACCGACCGACCCCCCATGCAGACGCACGCGCGCGCGTCAGGACTCAAGAGCTTATTTACTCGTTAATTAGGGTTTGGTTCGGAGTACATGCGCGCGGTCGTGTGGTTAGGCAGCCGCCTTGTAGGATTGATCGCTGCGATCCCTCGTTGCTTTTTGACTGGCCATTCCTCGGCCATTATTCACAGGCAAGCTAGTGCAGACGAAGACTGAAGCAACAGCAAGCAACCAAATTAAAGCAAAACGATCGGTCGAGGTTTCTAGCTAGTTCGACGCTGTCGATCTCCTGCGAGGAAACGAACGAAATCGCACGTGAATGTTTAGTGGCGCACGTAACTGTTCCGTGGGCACGTTATTTACACACGCTTTGCAACACGAAGCATGCAAAGAACGAGTTGTGCAGCGCCGCAACCGTAAGATAGCTGTGACGAACTAGCTGGGGAGGGACTAACTTCAATTTCCGGATTTGAGAATTACCAGCACAGCACTTCACTGGAGTTGATAAGTAAGTTAGTAGTCAATTTCAACAGCCTATAAAAGTTGCAAAGACAAGAAGATGCATGGAAAAACTAGCAATAATTTTCAGACTTCAAACCTCGGCGCTGAAAGCACAACAAGAAAAACAAATTAGTTTGCTCCGTCTGCAGTGCAAGAGGCGGTCAAGAAAGCAACAGAAAGCATCAAGTTAATTTGCCCGTGGATTCCTGGAGTTGTTGGGTGAGACGAGCTTCGGTTGGCTGTAGAGCGGCAGAAATTTCCAAAAGTTACACCTCCTTTATATTCACCCTTTAGCTAGTACATACATCGTATTATTATCGTGTCACAAATTAACTAAGCAGCCAATTAGCAAACTCTGCAGGTGTCACGATGGAAGCAAAGGAGATCTGTTTGTCTGTCTGTTCAACTTAACAGAACAAATGCCCTGATTAGTTTAACCACCCATGTTCCTTCTTTCAGATGACTACTTACTAGCTTATTATAATTAGCCAACTAGTATTAGTTAATTGATGATTCCTTTCGTCTTAAGCAAGCTTGCATGGGGGTGTTAGGCACCGCTCTGCAAGTTAAACTGCAAGGAGTAATATGTGTAGATTATCCACTCGAGTGAAAATCGACGATTCTGGATCCGTCGGGGATATCTCCAGCTTACAATTTTCCTCTCTACCACCGCTACAAATCAACCTACAAGCTCCTTGTGGGTCTTGGCTGAGCAGACGCTGGTGCAGAAGAAGAAGAAGACGAAGACCTGGACCTGGATGAAGAGACACCGAAGATCGTGCCCCACATACTTGTCTTCCCACTCGAGGTGGGGGCTACTGGAGGTCGTTGCGAGCGAACTCCTCGGAACTTATTTTCATACCTTTGGTAAACCTCGTATAACCGAGAACGAACTTCTGCAAAATAGTTAGTATAGTCTAGCCCCGTAGCATCGCTAAGAAGATCAAGTACAGTACCAAATACACCAATTTTAGCCCTATGATCTAAAATAAATGCAAATGCATATAGGTAAGGGATTTCTCTCCAATATTTAAGGTATTTAGATTTCATGGAAACAACAGCCTCATGTAAAACTAAGTCATTTTCATGCATTTTCAATTGAGTAGCAATCTGTAAAATAGTATGCACAATGATAGGAGATGTTGGATAGTAGATAGCGGACAAAGCAACAATTGCCTCGTAAAAAATTTCTAAAAATGACAGTACCTTCTCAGCAACGAACCAATGTTGCTTAGTTAATAGCAAAGTACCATCAGTGCTAGGATAGTGTGTTTGAATAAAAACAGAAAAAGTGCTCTTGTATGGTAAAAGATGCTTAAGCATGAGGTAAGTAGAGTTCCACCTTACCTCCATGTCCAAACCGAACTTTCTTGGACGTACACCCATCGCCTGCGAAGTTCTTATATTGTGCTATTCTTACGTTAGAATTGTTCAAGAAAGAAATCGCATCATAAAAGCTCTAATATACGGACTCAACCTCTTTAGACCACATTTGACTATAAGGTTGATAATATGACAAGCGCATCATTGATGTAGTAAACGAATTGGCATATGTACTCAACACTGGAGTAAGAATGTCCATGGCTCTAGAGTTTGAAGCGGCGTTGTCTAAGGTAATTGCGAATATTTTGTCTGTAAGACCAAAGTCTTCCACGACTTTGAGAATACGATTCGCAATATTCTTCCCGTGTGTGCTACATCAATTAATTTCAAACCTATAATTCTTTTCTCCATTACCCGATCGTCATTAACATAATGCTAACTACACTAAGATAATCCTCCTAGTCCGACCACTCCATATGTCCGAGGTCAAGACCACCGAAAATGTGCACGCACTAAATAGTTCCTTTATTTTATTACAACGTTCATTATAGTATTTCACTAGATCCCTTGTTGTTGTGCGTCTAGAAAGCGGAAGAAAATCTAGGATTATGCGATCCTAATGTAATTTTGGAAAGAAGCAGATTCGCCAAAGCCTAACGGTAAATCCTCGAAGCAATTAAGCACAGAGAGATTGGCGGGCTACGAGGATCGTAGTCCCAACTAGATACCGCATCGTCGGGGTTGTATTGCAGTTGCGTCTGCCTCATTGCCAATCCTTGCTTGGTTCGACACATTGTAGCATGTCTAAGCAAGTGCCCGTTCCACCTGTAGACTTTGCAGATAATTCATGCCGACAAATTTTACAAATAGCATATGGTACCTCATTTCCCGCTGTGTCTTGCCTGGTTGTCCTGTCGAAATTCTCCCACACTCCCGATGTAGATGGCCTCGACCACTTTGCTCTGGTTGCCGTTGAGCCTGATGCTGATGTCGAGCCTGATGACGGAACTCCAGCTTGCTCCTCCGGTGAAACCTCCGGTTCGTTTGAGGCAGTCGCAGCCGCCTCCATAGATGCAATTTTGTCCGATAAAAGTCCAAACTCACTAAGAGCAAAGCTATCATAAGAACTGTCCATAACGAAAACTGCAAAATCGAAACTAACATTATTACTACTTTAATCTTAGCATAATAATAATTGACAATAAAAGTATTACAAAAATAGTTTTATACCTCTTTCCTTGACTTCTGCCGATTTAAAATTGAAATTTCCAAATTTTGGCACAATTTTTTGAATTTTACCAAATTAGCTCAACACGGTTTGAATTTGCACAACACAATTTCAAAGAGAATAGAGAATGAAGGGTGCTGAATGAAGGGGGTATGATGCCTATTTATAGAAAAAATTTGAATTTTTTCAATTTTTTGCTATTTTTAAGGCCCCAACGGTAAAAAAATCACTCAACGATCAAAAATTCCCTCAGCGGTAAAAAAACGGCCGTTTTTTGGGCGTCTTGCGTCTTGAACGCTGACCCTGCACACCTGTTTCTGGCCCGGCCGCCCCCCGTCTTCTTCTCTCCGGTCCAGACTTCTCCTTGCCCGTCTTCTCTTCTCCTCGCGGACCTCGCCGTCTGCCCGCCCTCCGTCCTCGCCGTCGCCCACTCGCGACCCGCGCCTCTCGCCCGGCTCGCCTCCCGTGGCGCCTCCTCGCCTCCCAGCGGCGCCTCCTCGCCTCCCGGCGGTGACCCGCCGCCTCCTCGCCATTTCGCCTCATGGGCCCGCGATGTCGACTCCTCGCCTCCCGCGATTCGCCTCCTCGCCTCCCATGGCGGTGACCCCGCCGCCTCCTCGCCTCCCAGCGGCGCCTCCTCGCCTCCCGCGGCCCCGCCATCGCCTCGGCGACACCGACACACGTGCGCGCGCGCCACCTCGACCCTCGGCGACCCGTCACCTCCTCATCCGTCCACGATCCGCTCCGTGTGCTGGCGCCGCTTGGCGCCTGCACGCCTCTCCTCCTCCCTCCGCTCGGCGCAAGCGTCGCGCCGCGAGCTCGCGGCAACCTCCTCCTTCCTCGCTCCCGGCAAGACAGCGTGCCTTGCGAGCCCGCCTCGCCTCCGGCTCTGGCGTCCCGGCTCCCAGCTGCGAGCCTCCTCCTCCGGCTCCGCTCCGGCCGCCCTCCGTCTCGCCTCCGGCGTCCCATTGTGTTGTCTTGCTGAACTGGAGCTGGCCGCGTCGTGCGTCTTGGGCTAGCCCAGCCGTCTTGCGAGGTGGCGGCGAGCACGCCCGGTCTCGTCTTGGGCAGACGCCCATGAACGATCTTGAGGCGTGCGTGCTTGGGCGAACTAACGATGGCGTTCTTGGTGGCCCATTTGGCGGCTCTAGGTGGCGTTCAAGCGGTCAAGACGATAAACCCGCCAACCACCGCATAGCGCGTCGCTCCTACTCTGAACCCTAGCACACCGCATATCTGCATAGTGCATCGCTCTCGCTCCTACTTTGAACCCGAGCCACCTCGCGCCGCCGGTATGCCAACTCCTCATTGTCGTCCCCATAAATCGACACGGCTAGCCCGCCGCCGTAAGAATCTCGCCCCCTCTTTTGATTTCTTGTTTTTTTTCTTGTGGTGTTTGATTTGGGTGGGATTCGTGTGGTGGTTTGTTTGCGTGCAGGAGGAGGTGCGGGTGGAGAGGACGGGAGGAGTCATCGGAGGAGAAGATCTCAGTCGTAGCCAGGGTCTCTCAGTCATAGCCCGGGTCTCTCCCCTTCGCTGCCAATCCTCGGATGGTGCCTTCGATCTAAGAGGTGTGTCCCCTCCTCGTCGATTCATTTGGATATTTTTTGTGGTTCGATTATTATTATTATTTTGGGGGGGGGGGGCGGATTCGGAGTTTCGGAGTTGTATTTTTGTGAGGAAACATGTAGTGATGAAAAAAGGTCTCTAATTGCAACCTTTCTGTTCATGTGAATTTGCTTTACATTCTTTGGTCGACGCTTGAAATGCCATGGATACGCTCGTTCATTCTGATGTAGACTAAAAACAACCTGAAGTTGAGTCCCTAATTGCAACTTTTCTGGTAATGTGGCAGATTCAAACTTCAGAGGCCTTTTCTAGTTAATGTGGCAGATTCAAACTTCAGAGGCCTTAAACAACCATCGATCCTGTTGAGGTTCATGTGTTAGCTAAATTAGCATATGACTGAATTCGTTTCCCTGTTTGATTACTGGAAACTTACATGTGCGATATTCTCATGAACCGATTTGGGTTTTCTTTGTCAAAAGTTACAAGTGCAATCCAATCCTGCCTGAACTGAATCTGTTGATGTTAGTCAGTTCATGAGAATATCGCACATGTAAGTTAATCCCCTTCTTATAATAATCAAGAGTCCATTTTGTTAATAACAAACCAGTCAAGGTCGCTTGGAGTTGTTTTGTTCTGATTTAGTAAGAGCTGTGCTGTTCTGTTCTTGTTCGTGTGTTAGATTTCAATTTCTAACATTATTCTTGTTCTAGGATATTCTTGTTCTAGGATATGTTAGTTCATCAAGAACGCGAACCACCCCATGGCATGGATTTGGACTAGTTCTGTTCTGAATTTTTAGATGAATTGTTCTGTTCTGATTTAGTAAGAGCTGGGATACATGTGTTGAACCATGGAAATATGTTACACTGGTTGTGACAACCAGGGCTAATGAGTGGAATGTCAACAAATGGGCTTGGGAAGGGGCGCTTAAGGTTGTCAGCAAGGGAGAAGAATGCATTATCAAATTGGAAGATAAGAACACTGGTACAGTCATCTCATTAGTGCTGTTGGCCAGTGCCTGTAACGTTTGTGATATTAATCCCTCTCATGCATTTCAGGGGCGATGTACGCTAGGGCATTTCTCAGAGAAGGCGAACCACATCATGTTGAATCTGTAATTGATAGCTTGGAGTTGTTCTGTTCTGATTTAGTAAGCTCTTCTGTTCTGTTCTGATTTAGTCCAAATCTAAAAAATGGAGAATACTCTTCGGTGGGTTCTGTAGTATGATGTTGCCTGTTCTGATTTATTCCAAATCTAAAAATTGGAGACTATAATCTTGTTCTTTTTGCTTTGCAGACAACATTAGTCCAATTTTCAGAAAAATGACAACTCCAAAGTATTTTCAAGATGAAGTTCAGCTTCCAATTCTTTGATGGCAAGTTCAGAAGCTCAGACCCAACTCTTTGATGACAAATTCTGAGTTCAGCTCCTAGCTCTTTTGGCATATGATATAATTCTTAATTTTTGTAAGATAGAAGTACAAATGATGTAATCCTGTTAAGTTATTCCTCTTAACAACTCCATGAGAATAACTGCCTTTTGGATTTTTTTTTCAGATTTGTTTGGTATTATTTTGGGAATTTTCTAAAGCGTTATTGCTGCTGCTAAGTGCTAAGAGACTAGTAGCATGCTGCTAAGTGCTAACAAACTAGTAATTAGCATGTAGCAGTAGGGATAGACTAAGTGGTAAACTGCTAACAGACTAGTTCTAAACTGCTAACAGACTAAGTGCATGCATTACGGACAGCCACCAAATAGCAGTTGGATTAGCCACAGTGGCGGACCCAGGATTAAAGTTTAGGTTGGGCGGCGGAGGCGTCGAGCCACGTCTTCTGACACCGACAGCAGATGTGTGTAGCGCGAGCGGAGGAGCTGTGGACGCCCGGTGAGGAGGCGCAAGTGGAGGAGCTGGCGGTGCGGGAGGAGTTGCGATGGCGGTGGCGGTCGGAGCGGCGCCGGATCGGGGCGGCGGTGGCCGAGTGTCGCTGGATCGGGGAGGCGATGGCTCGAGCGGGAGCAGAGCAGCGGGGATGGCGAGAGAAGGAGCACGGGGGCGGCGGCGGCCGACTAGCAGCAGCGGCGGTGGTGGCAAACCCTAATCCTAACCTTGCTCTGATACCATATTAGAATAAGGCTTTATGTCTATTCCAATGGGCGAAAGTGCCAATATATAACATGTACATAGTTGACAATATGCAAAGAACACCCTAGGCTATATACATATCTAACAATTATTACTCCATACCTTTTGTTCAAACTATTCCATCATTGCTGTACAACTTGAATTTGCATATATACGACTAGAGCAATAGCAGATTCTCACCTCACACCCTCGGCCCTCACGGCTCCTCCAGTCCTCCTCCCTGCCGCCACCCGGGCACCTGGCCCCGTGCGCAGTGCGCTCGTGCCTTCTACTCCCCGGTTCCCCAGCGCGCGGCCTGGTGGAGCTCCTCCCAGCGCCACCTCCGGCCCGGCGCCGTGCGCTCCTGTCTCCGGCTCAAGCTCCTCTTGGCGCCGCGCTCTCCTGGCTCCGGCTGGAGCTCCTCCTCGGTTCCCCGGCCACCCGCTCGGCTCCGGCTCCGACTAGAGCTCCTCCCGGCACCGCGCGCTCCTGGCTCCTCCCCGGCTTGGTTCCCCCTCCTCCCGACGCTGTCCCCCCACCCCACGGACACGCCAGGCTCCATTGGCCCGTGCCTTCACCTCTGCCCTGCCCTGCCTGGCTTCGGAGTCTTGGCGAGTGCCGGGTGCCCCCTAGCCGCCTAGAGTTGGAGATTTGGATTTTGGAGTTTTGCAAATTGGGGATTTGGGGGAACCGGCCAACCGGGGAAGAAGTGAACAGGGAGAGGAGATGTAATGAGATGCAGATAGGCTTAGCTGGGTCGGGTATGGGCCGTAGGCCTTCTTTGGGCTGTGGCCTCCTCCTCGGCTCCTTTGGCCTCTGGCCGTCTGTCGGGGTAGAAGGATGCAAGGGAGTAGCAATGGCCAGCGCCTAGGAGGGATGAGAGGGGGGGGGGTCGCCATCGCCAGCGCCGGCTACCTGGGGCGGCCGCCCAGCCTTGCCCTATTGCTGGGGCCGCCCCTGATTAGCCATACGCTAAGTTTTACCTGCATTGCGGGCAGCCGCAAAACCCACCAATCATCGTGTGTGTGTGCATTGCGGACTACGACAGCCGCAACTCCTGAGCGGCCGGCGTGAGGTGGGTGCGGACTGTTCGCAGCTCACCCTACTTACACCACTAATACCCACGCACAGAGCACTGCCTCCTCTGATCCTCTCCCTCCCCCCTCTCTCAAACCTTGAAACTACCTCCCCTGCCATGGCCACAACCTCCCGCTCTGGCTCCGACGACTCTTCCGCCACCTCTCCCTCCATCGCTTCCAACCCTAGGCGCCACCCCGCCCCGGCGGGGCGGAGGCGCCTGCCTCACAGTGTGCTCGGGAGGCGGGCTGAGGCGTGCGCAAGCGGTAGCGTTGGTTGCATACCTAGGGGGAGGCACCACTGTGAGCACCCGCAAGGCCGCGATCGGGCGTGGCGACGAGCGGCTGTGAGAGGGGCGGGCTCTGGCGACGGCAACAGTGGCGGCGGCAGTAGTAGCGTGTGATGTGAGGCGTGGTGGGCGGCGAGTGTGACCCAGTCGTGGTTCGATTTTGTGACAAAATAGGTTTGATACTTGTTATACTATGATACCCTTCTTATGCGCAACAGTTCTCAGATCGGATCAGAGTTGCGAAATACAGTATGAGTGTGCACGGTATCAAGAACGAAGTAGATGAATCTCGTAGAGAAAACCAAATAAAAACGATGAAATCAGTGGCGGAGCTTGAGCTAATACCAAGGAGGGGCTAGGGGTGGCAATCTCTTAGATCAAGCAATACGTATGTTTAAATTCTACTATTTTCTCTTAAGAAATATAAAAATGTTAGGGTGGCCATGGCCCAGGTTGACTCGCATTATCCTTCGCCCCTAGACAAAATATTAACGACGAGAGAGAAAAATTAATTTGGCGATACTGACCGCAAATTCTTTAAACACAATCTTAAAATAGTATAAGAGATTGTCACCTCTCATAACATTCTCGAACCTTCTCGAACCCTCTGATCCTTGCCATTTACAAGAATCAAGTGCTAAAGATAACCTAGTATCTAATTCTCTAGTTCACCTCTTGCTTTGAATGAATTGATTTGTAGCTTGTGTTCTCCGTGATCAACCCCTATGACTTTATATAGTGTCCTCTAGTTTTCCTCTAAAAGAAAGTAGAAATCTTAATTCTATTAGGATTCATATAGGAATCCTTATAGCACACTTCTCCTAATCCTAATTGATTAGGATATAAGTCACCCATACTCAACAATCTCCACCTTGACTCTATCCGTTGAAGTCACTGTACTCCTTAAAAAATTCGCTCCAAGTCAGTTCTACTATTTTTGTTTTTTCAGTTTTTTCTCTCACTTTTGTGAGTGTTCTTTTGTTTTATAGTTTGGTTAACCACACCTCCTATTCCTATAGCCCTCTATGCCGTAGGTTTGTACCGCTTCCGAGCTCCACCAGCTCGTTGATACCACGTGGTTGGTCCCACCACGTCTTTTTTCTTCTAACAACTCGCACCTGCTAGATTTTGCAACTATCTTTGCAGTTCTGCACATAGCTGCAGATGAGATCTGAGTACCCGTCGCTGACAACACGGTTTCCTTCTCCTGATCAGAATTTTTATTAGACCTTCCATTGGTTGCTCTTCCCTGATGATTACCCAACAATCGGTATCATCTATTGCTCTAGATTTTTTTTTTATGATTACCTGTCCTTTGCATGTAACTCGTATGACTCCACCTCGAAGTGATACCTCACAACCTTCGAGTTTAAGCAATCTCACATATATTAGATTCTTCTTTAAGCCAGAAACATACCAAACTCCCGTCAATTGTGATGTGCCCTATTATACATCTCCAATCTAATCATTTCCACCTCAGTAATTGCATACTCCGTGCAATATGCTAAGTGAACAGTTCCATACATCAAACATAGAGAGTATTTGTCAAACATCTCTCACCGAATATATATGAAGCAGCAACCTGTCCATCTGTCCCGTCAATCGCGATGCGCTTCATGTGGAAATTTTTCCGTGGTTTCCTATAGACAGTGCAAAGGATCAGCTAAGCTGGGTACCGCAAACACTCACATCTGTCCCGTCAACCTGAAATAGTGAAATTGCCTATGATGGCAGACGAACGGCTCGTGGGCTGAAACTATAGTGCTCGGATTCGAATAGCACTGTCCAGGTGATCCGCAGTCTACGGTCTCTACGTATAAGCCCACAGTACAGAAAGCAGCTTGTTTTAGGCCCAGTACAGTGAGCAATCCTAGAGACCTATCTTAGATGGCGTTTTCAGTAGCTAATGAAATTTACCTGCTTGTTTGGTTGCACACCAAAAGCTTGGATCATGGAGTTTTTTTTTTATTTGGCCCCGTAGCGCCATACAAATGCAAAAATAACCTCGTTGCGACCGTTTTTCACTAGGTTATTTAGTGCGGGATGTATTCAAAAAATTTGATGACATTGTTGACCAGTGATCAGTATGGCTGGCAACCTGGTATTATATTACTCTTAGCCCTCAAAGGTGAAACTATAAGTGACTATCTTGAAGTATATAATAGTTCTGTCAGCTTGTGCTAGCACTGAATGTCTAGTTTTGTGCCTATGGCAAAATATATGGGTGAATAAACAATGAAGCTAACATTTCCATCTTCCATCAGGTTCTGGTTCAGGTTCAGGTTCATCCAGCTATTTTTCCACATGTTTTTCCACATGTTCTCTTCTCACCAAATGCTGCTAGCAATAACAGAATTCTTTTACCTGCCACATGGTCATGTCCTAAGATCAATATTTTCTTGCAGTTCCTGAGAAGCGCCTTCGGTTCAGAACTACTGTTGATGCATCAGAAATGCAAATCATTGAAGCCGATGAAGAGAAGGGTAAAGGGTACCACAATGGATTCATACAGAAACAAGAAGTGCATTCATGGATTTATAAGATGCAATATGAACACAAGCTACTGATAACCAATACCATTCAATAATTTGTTTATTAATGCTTCTATTTTGCAATATGAGCATCTGTTATTAACGACTTGACTTGAAAGAAATTGGAACCTGGAACTAATTTTATTTTGGCTTCTATTTCAGAATCCAGGAGCATGCTTATACATGCAGATGGATGAGCGGCTCACATGTGATGGCTCACATCAACATACCCAGAGGCTCTGTCTTTGCGCATAAAATGGACATGAAAATTGGCAAAATTAAGCCTCATATTCAGTTCTTTTAGGAAATATAACTCAAACCAATTTTGTCTACAATGATTTTGCATGTAGAATTAATTTATCCTATTGTTGTAAGTAGTCTCAGCATGTCAACTACCTTATTTGAATGACCAAGTGATATGGTGAGAGTTTTGCTAGTAGAGGCTTTAATCTTCACCTATCCCTAACATGTAAATGATCTCTTTAAGCATGTCGAGTGAAATGATAGAAGCTAAATAAGAATCAGTTCTCTGTGTGGCTGCATGACCTAAAAAAATCACCAGCTCATAAATCCTTTACAAAAATCATCTAAACTATATGTTACCTTTTTTTTTAAAAAAAAAAAGGCTTCTCTTTGGTAAAATTACATTCATATGTAGGCTCTATTTGATAAACTCTGAAATCTTTATCATTGTCTTCTTAAAAAAGAGAGAAATATATATCATGTTGATGATCACGAGTGACAACCGAAAAATTGGCCTCTTTGTCCTTCGACTTGGGTTTCTGGGTCAATGGACATGGTGTACGCGAATTTGTATCCACCTAGGAATGCCCGAGCTGGATGCTCTGGACGTTGGACCGTCTGACTTTATGGGTCTGTGATAATATAAGATCATATCACAGACGGTTTTTGAACCGTCTGTGAAAAAAAGCTATCATAGACTGTACTAGTTGAGCCGCAGCGTCACCGGAGGTGTCGTGAAACAGCAGGCTGTGGACGCGTGTCGGCCTCCTGCGGTAGACATGGAGCTCCTACGTGTCCCTCCTCCTCCTCGTCAGCGGCTGCGTCTCCTCACCGAGGAATCGAGGATGGTTGCTGGAGTTCAGCATGGGGAGGGGAGTGGGAGAGACTGATGGAAGACAAAGCGGGGATGACTATAATATATAAGGACAATGCCAAAACATTTCGCCTCCCGCGTACGCGTTCAAAAATTTCCGCCCTCCCGCGCTGCGAATTACAGACAGTTTCAAACAAAAACCACCTGTGAATTTATCATGACTTGGACGCCTATAATCCTAACTCCCTGATTTTACCATAACTTGGATGTCTTACACCCTGATTTTACCATGATTTTACTATGACTTGGATGGTAAAATCATGGTAATTTTACCACGACTTCTCTATGATTTTACCATGACTTGGATGCCTAACTCCCTAATTTTACCAGGACTTGAAATGACTAACTCCCTGATTTTACCATCCAAGTCATGATAAAATCAAGGATTTTACCAGGACTTGAAATGACTAAGTTGGCCTCTCCCCTCATCTCCCCGCCGCGCTCCCTCCGCGCCTCGCTCCCCCTCGCCTCCGCGCCTCGCTCCCTCCAAGCCTCGCTTCCACCACCAGCGGTGGAGGTTGAATCGAGCGACGGTGAGGCCAAATCAAGCGACGGGAAGGTCGATTCGGCGTCGGTGAGGCCGATTCAACGTCAGTGGGAGGTAAAATTCGACACCGGTGAGTCGGACAACCCCCCTCTCTTTTTGTTCCATCCCGCCTCGCACCGCCTTCCCTGCCTCATCCCGCCTCGCACCGCCTTGCGCCGACTCGGACCGCCCAGCCACCACCTTGCCTTGCCCGCCTCAGCCCGCCTAGGTCCGCCTTGGACTGGCGTTGACCGCCTAGGCGGGTCGAGCGCTTAGGGGCCCGATTGAGGCTGAGGTGCGGCAGTTGCCTTGCGCCCAGCCTCTAGGCGGCTGCCTAGGGGAACACTGATTTTACCATCCAAGTCATGGTAAAATTGGTAAAATCATGGAATAGTCATTTCAAGTCATGGTAAAATCAGGTAGCTAGTCATTGCAAGTCATGGTAAAATCATAGAGTAAGAAATATAAACGTCCAAGTCGTGGTAAAATAAGGGAGTCACAGACGGTTATTAATATGAACCGTCTGTGATATTAGCTCATCAAAGACGGTTCATGTTAAAAACCATCGGTGAAGTATCTTTAAAATAAAGTAAAGAAGTCAGAATTGGAAATAAAGTTAGGAAGAGATTATCTTTAAAATATTTTTTAAAAAAAGATTAAATCATAAAAAAAAGTTCAGGTATTAATTGTCTCATATCATAACACATGTCCCATGAAACGAATATGTCGAATATTTAGAAAAATTTCATAAATGAATATGTAGAAAATATCAACACATGCAGATATTTTACAGATACATGATCGGACAGATATTATGTTACTCGTTATCACCTGCTAGATATTACAACAAAATACTTGTTTTGGCACACAATTTTCTTAATTTTACCGCTTAAGAAGAACTTGGCCGCCTTTTCCAAAAAAATTTCCCTCATACATTATTTTCCCATGCCTCCATCTCTCCCCCCTCCCCTCCCCCCACTTCTTCAACCTCCAAAGAAATCCAAAATCTGCTGCGACCGGTGCTACGCCTCCCCACACGCCGGTGTTGCGCCCCCCATCTTTGGTGTTGCGCCTCCCCAACGCAGTCTTCTTGGCCGGTCTCGCCTCTCCCCCTCGCAGTCTTTGCTAGCGGTGTTGTGCCTCCCTCCACGCCCGCGCCTCCGGCCTTCTCCACCCAAGGTATATCTGGCATTCCATTGAATGCTCATGAGGAATTATTATGTTGAAAATAGATGCAATGGATATATCTGGTGAATACTCCCCCTGACGAATGCTCATGAGGAATTATTTGGTGAATACTCAACCCTACACATGTTCCTGGATTGCAATTTTTGCAATCTATGTGGTGAAAGTAGTTATGCATCAATTATCTGATTGAATTTGTGTTGAATATATGAATCAATTTTGTGTATAAGTTTGAGTTGTTTGCAATCGGCCATTTGGAGTTAAACTGAACATGATTATGTTGGGTCACGGGGTAGGCTACGATAGCTACAAACAAAAATTCTACCACACGAACCAGGATGCCAAGCAAGTAGATGATCACAGATCGTTACCACCAGACGCGCAGAACAGCGGAAGAAGGGTTGGAGCGACTGGTCCAACGAAGAGCGTCGATGTAGTGGTCGAGTCGATCGTCTCCTCTAGCAACGTCTGCGGTTCCTTGTGAAGATCGCGGATCGTCCTCAAGCGCAACAATCGTAGTAGCGCCTCTACGGTATCCATCGCCCAGGAAGGAACAACCGAACGCCGTGTGCCGGCACCAAGTCGCGCAGTGGAGCTCTCAAGAAGATGGCGGCTAGGGTTTTGGTGGTGTTTCACGCATGCATCCCATGACCTCATGCACCTCCTTATATAGTGCTCAGAGCGGATCCTATCCGAACACGCCATTGAATCGTATTTCGTCTTGGTTTGTTCCAACCCGTTAAGTGTGTGACCACAGAGGTTCATGTGTAGTTCGGTTGTGACTCGGAAACCCTTTCCGACCACGAGTCGTAGCGGCTCCTAGCAGAACATATCGATTCCCGAATACACACAAATTATATCGGACGAACCTTAATGCAATATGATCTACGATCAGGTCTTCATCACTTACGACCAGGTCCTATCTGTATATGACCAGTTCGTATGTGTTCACGACCAGTTCGTAACTCCTTACGACCAGGTTACGACCACTCTGTGATTACGTTCGACCAGTCTACGACTAGCTCGTATTTGCATACGACCAGTCTGTAACTGTTCGACCTGAGCGACCTACTCGTGTATACTCCCTTTGCCTCACGATGTCTGGTTGAACTCGGGTGAGATGTTGTGTCATCCATGGGTATTCAATACTTTCTCGTCGAGTATCGAGATAACTTACGTGGTCGAACACTTGACTACTAGTGGTATGGCCATGCACTTTCTTTATCCGATCAACGAGGGCCCGAGACATCTCTCTGTTATGTTAGGAGGGCAAATCCATATCCGACCAGTCACATTCCTCTCCATGTTTGAGCATACCCAAAGCTACCTTTATAACTACCCGATTCACGGTGTAGCGTTTGGCAACCCCTAAGAGTGCTCTTACACATGTAGGAAACCATCTTGATCTCGAGTCTAAGGATTATACATCATCATTGCTTGAGACCAACTAATGACACATAGATTCATAACAATCTCAATAGTGCCTCAAGGTGGGTCTTATCCAACATCATGTTCTCTAACATGTGTCCATATTATTGGTTTGATATCTCCATATCTATGACTCGTGAAACATAGTCATCAACCAATACATATGCTAGTCTATTCATATGTGTCCTCATATGTTTACGACCAAGGATCGTATGAGAATAATTATTGTAGAAATATAGAGTTTCACAACCAAGTCACATACTTGATAATCAATATTAATAATATTATTCTAGGAACAAGATAACACATTATCTAATGTCATGAACATATTGAAATATAATCATCTCTATGATTGCCTCTAGGGCATATTTCCAACAGATTATGTGAACTGCTGTTGTATGAGTTTCTTAGGGAATCTGGCATTTGTATTTCCCTTGAGTTGAGTTCTCATGATTCTGTGAACTGCTACCAATATATGATGTTCACATGTCTTGTATTTCCCTTGAGTTGAGTTCACATTAACCCAACTGGGTATTGAAATGTCCAGCTCTAGTAAATTAAAAAGCCAGCAAGCAACCCCAAGTTTTGATGTTAAATCAATACCCGAATTAGGTCAGCTTAACTCCAAAAGTAACTTGGTAATATTTAGTTAGGATCATTTAGCCATGTCAAGTACTTTAAATTAAAACCAACTTAACTGAATCCGAAAAGAGAGCATAATATCCATGCAAAGAAATTTGTTCAGGGAGTTCAACACATTAATTAGGTCAGCTCAACTACAAATCTCGTTTGAAGAACAAATATTTCAATCATCATGAGAGGTCTTTGGATGCAAATTTTGAAAAATGTTCCAAAAGGTGTTAATGCACATCAATGGGAAGCTCTTATTTGAATGTGGTGTCAGGATTCACACACGGTGATGTCTTCATTTTCTCATGCTTCAACAAAACATTGAAATTAATTTGTTAACATCAGTATTGACTGAATCTGTTGTATTTGCAGAAATTATGTGAGAAGAACACTCAGTGTGCAAGGCAACAAAAAAAACCCGCACACAACCGGGAGAAAAAGCCATGCTAGGCTAAAAAAAGAGATGGGCATAATTGTTCTGTCTCTATATTTTGTTTCTTGACCAACTAAAAGATCTTCTAACAGAAAAATTAATAAACCTTCTACTATACTTTGTTCTACAGGAAACATTAAGGAATGCAAAGGTGCACAAGATTGACCTATGGGATGAAGCACATAAGAAAAAGGATGGCAATTATACTAACGAGAATATGAAGACACTAATGGTATATTTCAGTCTTATGGTTACAATAAAAATAATTAGTTCATAGTATAATGACTTGTTTATTTCAATAGGATACAACTTACGAGGAATTAGCAAAAAGGAAAACAAATAACAATGAGAGCCTGTCATGTAAAGATTATAGCAAAGTGTTTAAAGGTGTAATTGGAAAAGAGTCCAAACTTCGAGGGTACTATGATGATAAGTATTGGAGTAAAGTAAAGGTTTCTCAGGGACTAACTTTTGTTGAGCAATCTGAGCAAGAAGAAAAACTTCAATTTGCACTATGATCAATGGGAGAAAATGATGCGTGCGTTCATGGCCAAAAAGTTTCCTGGAGAGGATTGGAGAAATGCAATGTTAGCGGTAGAAAATGATGGAGTTACCATCTGAACCCGTCTTCCTTTGTCCAATGATAAATTGATGAACATTGCTATATTATGGTCATGTTCTCATTGCAGGTTGATCTCTTTGAAAGAGTTGTTGATAATGATATCCGACATGAATCTGAGAACAACCTTGAAGAATCAGATGGCAATGCACACGCTGCACTGAATACTATGCAGGCGATGCAGTGGTTTTTCATTTATTTTCTTCATTCATAAATTTAAAAGCAAGTTTTGCTAATGTTTTAAAACTATCGTTTATCATAAGTTGCAGCAATTGCGTCCCGGCAATTGTACTAGAATTGAAGAGGGTTATGCCAATTCATCTTTACCACATGAACACATGATTGCTAAGGTGTGTGGAGAAATTTTCACTCAGTTATCAAAGTATGCTCATTTTTAGTATAAGTTCACTTACAACTGAACTGAACTTCAATTGTAGAAAGCACATACTGAAAATTGTGTTGAAGCCAATCGGGGTTGTGCTGAATCTCCTGTACCGCGTGAGCAGGTTACTAACCAGGTATATGTAAACTGCAAATTGAAATTACTGCAATTGTACTGTTTCGTACAATAGTGTTACCGATTTTGTTTGTGCATTCACTGATCTTGCTCATTTAAATTATATTTGTCACATCTCACATGTACCTCAAAGAATGGAAGTACTAGAATATAGTTGGTACAATTCAATATGTGATGTTCCTAGTTTTTGTATAAAATAAACCCTTTACAAGTTCATCAATAACAAATGTTGTATTTTTTTAAATGATAGGATAATAGTGAAGTCTTCTTGTTTTCGACGAACCCAAGAAACAAAAATACAGTTGTGGCCAACGGATGTTTAGTGAGCAAAGATAAAAACACGTGTGGTTGGAGGAGACATGCTTGGAGATGAATATTTTGGAGTTGTTGTTCACGCTGTTACAAATATTAGGGATGAAAGATTGCTTAGACCATATGAAAATATACGTACAGTAAGAGATGCTATTCGAAATAATTTTTTTCACAGTAAAATGCCCAAAAGATGCTTTTCCGTACCTAGAGACGTATATAACGTCTCTACAAAATGTGTATAAATTGTGCGCACATGAATTGAATAAATTTGTAAAAGCGTCTCTATGTTTGTTGGCACGCAAATCAAACGTGTCTACATCAGTAAAGACGTTATGTAAGTGTATCTACTAAAACGTCTCTACATACATAGACATGAATTTCAACGTCACTGTAAAGCATCTTATATCTTGTACACGTGTTTTACAAGCGTCTCTACGGTTCTTGACATGGTCCGTGGGGAGATGCTCCAAGGACGCTTTATAAAAATGGCTCTACGGTCCTCTAGAGATGAAATAACACGTCTCTAGTCTATAAATTGGACGTCTCTACACGGATGTTGTGTTGTAGTGACATGAGATTAGTTATCTTGAAATATAATTTCGTAACATGTAATTTCATCGTGATGTGTAAGAACATATTACGACAAAAATTAATAGTAGCTCTGCATGCATGTGCCGGCCAACCCTACTGCCTCATGTGCTGCCGCTAGCTTGCGCCGCGAATTTCTTGCATGCGCTTATTCTTGCATGGATGCGTCTTTGTTGAAGATTGTTTCTGCGCTTGCTTGCTGCCAGATGCTGCCGCACCAAGGACACGGAAGGAGAGGGAAGCCAGGAAGAAGACGACGAAAGGAGAAGAAGAGAAGAGAGAAAGAGGAGGGAAGCGCTTGGGTTCGCCATCGTCGACGATAATTTCATGGGTAACGATCAAGTAGTCTTTAGTTTGATCCTAGCATAGCATATATTCAGATCGTAGATCGTTTGGATCATGGGAGGTATAGGTTTTGGGAAACCATAGTTCGTCGAACTGCACTGCAGAACTTTGCGAGGGGAATTAAGGGTATTTACATTCAGATTCAGGGTTTTTGCTAGTTAGAAAAGTTGTGGGGAATTTTACTAGTTTTCCAGGAAGGTCTATATCATTACGTTTGGAGTTGCGAGTGAAAAGTTATTGCCTCAGAAAGGTCGCTGTCTAGAAATCGGTCGTCAATGGCAGCTATCGCGTAGATGGGCTATTTACATATAGTAGATGGAATAATTTAACTTAACATACTCATTTAAAATTCTATAGAGATAAAGGACCCACCCTCACAAAGGTGGGGGAGAAAAGTGTGTCACAGATAGGTGAACACTTCGCTATACCGGTATCAGCTGAAATAGGTGTATCATGGAATTTGCATATGAGGAGAATTATCTCTGTAGCAAACAATAATTGACGAGATTTGAGAATGAGGAGTTATTGATGAGATTTGAGAAATATATACCTCTGTAGGAAACATTAATTAAATTATTCCATCTACTATATGTAATTAGCCCATCTACGCGACAGCGGCCATTGACGACCGATTTCTGGACATCGATCTTTTCGAGTGAAAGCATCTAGGTCCCAAAAAATTGTTTCAGTAATTAATAATAATATGTGAATATAGGACTAACATGTTTATTGAGTATTTACAAGGTTAAGTCCCAATTGTGAGTTTAATAACTTGAAGATGCATGCTAAAGGACAACATGAAGATCAATATGGCTCAAAAACAAGGTACAAGTAGTCTGAGATCCTTTTTATGTTTTTACCGGTCTTAGGAAAAGTGGATGGAAAACCGGATTTTAGGTTAAACGTTGTACTATTAAGAGGGATCATGACTAGTAGCTTGATAGCATGTTCTTGTGCAAATTGGATCAATTTAGGATCATGCATTCATTTGGATTTTGTTTTGGAAAGCCAACTCTGCTTTGTCAGGACAATCGGTAGTACCGACGTTAAGTTAGCGGTACTACCGCTCAGCGGTATGACCAGGCTCGTGGTGCGGTACTACCGCAACCCGATTGTTCCGATTTTTAGTTGGCGGTATGTAATTTCCAGAGAGACACTTTTTTCGGCTTAAGGTGCAAACCCTATGAACGGTAGTACCGCCGATGTTCAAGTGGAACTACTGCACCCCGGTAATTCCGAAATATTGAGTGGTACATTTTTTCCAGTAAGCATCCTTTTTGGGTCTTTTGAGAAACGATAGTACCGTCCTTGTTGAGCGGTATGACCGGCCTACGGTAGTACCGCATGTTGGTTGCGGTAGTACCACGCCGCGGTTTAAACGGTTATGTCAAAGGGAGTAATGCCTCTGTTATAGCCGTTACGGAGCGGTAGGTGAAGTGTGGTAGTACTGCTTGATACATGGTAATAGTACCGTATTTCGCTGAAAATTGGGGATTTCCTCCCCAACGGTCATGTTCATTCAACTCCTCAAATACATTTGTGCATTCATTGAGAGGTAGTTGAGCCAAAATTCAAGTGCATCCATTCTAGATTGATCCATTGCACTTGAGTGCCATCAAGTGAAGGCATCGATTCATTACTCACGGTGTTTTGCCAAACACCTAGCCGGCTTGGCGGTGTTAACACGGTGATCTCTTCAAGAAGATTGTGAAGAGGCCCGGTGCCAAGATTGTGAGTAGCTTGGTGTTCACCATCTCCAGAGTGGAGGAAGAACAACCACTAGTGATCGAGGGAAGGCTTAATTCGTGGAGCCGGCTTGATTTGTTCAAGCTTCCTCAACGTGGACTAGGGAAGACCAGCAAGTCTTCGATACCATAGGAAAAACTTTATTGTCTCAATTTTGGTTATTTCTTGTCTTTACTTATTCCGTATTTACAATTCTAGCATTTATCTTGTGTTGAATTGGTTAGCTAGAATTGTATCTAGTATAGACTTAGCTTATAATTGGCTTAAATTATTAATTAGTCAAAAAGTTTAAAAACCTCCTATTCACCCCCCTCTAGTCGGTTATCCTTGATCCTACATCGAGGCCATAACTTTTCACTCACAACTCCAAACTTAGTGATCTAGATCTTCCTACAAAGCTAGTGAAATTCTCCACAATGTTTCTAACCAGCCGAAACCCTAAATCTGGACGTAAGTACCCTTAATTACCCTCTCAAGGTTCTGCAACGCAGTTCGACGAATTAGAGTTTCATAAACCTAAACTTCTCATGACCAAAACGATCTACAACATGCATAATCATTAACCTGGGATAAATCTAGGGATTATCATAACGTTACCCACATGAAACCAACGACGATGCCCTAGTTTTCTCCTTCCTCTTCTCTTTCTTCTTCCTCGATCGTCCTTCTTGATTTCCCTCTGCGGCGAACGCTACAGCAGTACGTACGCATGCAACAACAGAGCTAGCTAGTTGCGGTAGCGATGCACATGCTAATTAGCTGCGGGAGTAATTACTAGCAGCAACTGGTGGCATCACATACGCATGCATGCATCCATACGTGCAAAGCAACAACAGCCGAGGAGACCTAGGGCAATACGCAGGGAAACTAGCAGCGCTAGGAGCAGAGCACAGCCAGTGGCGTGGCTTGTGACAGGAGGCAGAGGTCTGGCGCCTAGGGCAAGGAGATGTGCAGCCCACCCTCCTTTTATGCAGCACACATGGGCCTCCCCTCACCGAGTCCGACGCGCACTCGGTAGCCCACCCTCCTTTTAAGCAGCACACATGGGCCTCCCCTCACCGAGTCCGACTCAAACTCGGTTGGGCCCATGGCCGGCCCATTCTCTTTCCTCCTCTTTTTCCTTTCTTATTTCTCTATTTAACCCCCTATAAGCCTTTCAATTAAACATGGTATTATATTAGACATGATAAATCTTGGGTGAATAGGTTGAGACTTGATTTATTTAACTGTTTATTATCTATTGGATCATTACGTAGTATTGTCATCTAGTATGTTGATTCTTATGCTTATTATGTCGTATTTAATGTTTGGGGAAATTGGCTACAGGACACTGCCCATTTCACTTAATGCCAATGGACATCCAAAAAAGGTGATTTCGCCAGAGGACACGGTAAAAAAGTGTAATTTTGCCGTAGGACACTGAGACCATTATTTTATCATTTCTGGACCAAAGAGGAGAGAGAAAACATGTGAATTATCAATTTTGCCCTTCCCTCTCTCCCCTTATCTCTTTCTTCTCCCCATTCTATTTCTTCTCTTCTCCCTTGGAGCTGTGGTCTTCAGCGACTGGCGGTGGAGACAGCCGAGGGCAATGTCGTGGCGCAGGCAATCGCCGCCAAGCTCGGCCTCGCCCACGCCACCGCGAGCCTGAAGGACGCCGCCGGCCCGGTCCACCTCGTCGGACTCTCCGACGCACGCTCCACCATCCAAGGCCATTTGGGCTTCTCCAACGACCACGGTGGTCTTGCTCCCGCTGTTCCACGTGGACGGCCTCCTCGGCAAGCGCCTCAGCTCCCTGGCCTGCAGCGCCTCCGTCACGCTCCTCGCCGCCGGTTGCTTCTCCTCGTCCACCTTCTGGGCCGACATGCGCGCGGTGGGCGCCATGTGGTACACCGCGGTGCCCACCATCTGGTTCATCCGCAGCTGCAGTGCGTCCTTGGTGGCGGCCATCCTAGAGAAGCTGGAGGCGGCGTTCGGCATGCAGGTGTTGGAGGCGTACGCGATGACAGCGAACCCACTGTCGCAGGACAAGCCACGGAAGCTCAGGTCGGCGGGGCAGGCGGCGGGGCAGGAGTTGGCGATCTTGGATGAGGAGGGCAACCGCGAGGTGTGCGTGAGGGGGGCGAATGTGACGTAGGGGTACAAGAACAACCCAGAGGCGAACGAGACGGCGGGGAGCTCATCAACCGTGGTGGCGAGAAGATATCACTGATTGAGGTGGACTCCGTGCTGCTCAGCCACCTGGCCATCGCGCAGGCCCGTGCGTCCTCTGGCCTGTGCCCCCTCGACGCCGCTCGCGCCTACGATGCCGCCGCCAGAGCGCTCTATGGCGACTGCGCACCTCAACCTCTCTGCCGCCTCCTCCATGATTCAGTTAGTGCGTAGTATGCGTGCGTGTAAATCGGATCAAGCTTCCATTGCTGATCTGAAGTTAGTTTAGTTATTTATTAAGTTTCTTCTTCAGTTGAGAGTAGAGACAGAGTTTTTCTTGTACCGTTGTTCGTCCAAAAAGTTCATACGAGAATTGCATTCAGTTCAGACTTCAGAGTCTTTCGTGTGCTCTGCTGAGAATTTGCTGCAACAACGGCAGCGCTCTCCCATGCCATTGCCTACTCCACCTCCAGCTAAGAAGCTGCAGGTGCGGCGGCCTTCACCTGTGCTGCCGCGAGCTTTGCCAATGCCAGAGGTATTGCCGGTTGCAAAGTTGCCGCCACCAAAGTTGCAGGTGCAGCGCCCATTGCAACAGGCACCCCCAGTTCTGAAGCAAGCGTCACCGAAGCTGGAGATGCCGGTTCTATTGCCAACGCATTGTGCACTAAGGGCATTGAGGGTATTTTACGCCATTTCTCTCTCCTAATCACTCGGATATATTATTTTAATGAGAAGAGTGTCCAACAGCAGAATTACACGTTTTTACAATGTATTTTGGTTGTACCACGTTTTTCAGTGTCCGTTGGCAAAGGTGGACAATGAACAGTGTCCTGTAGTCAATTTCCCCTTAATGTTTTTACTGTGACCTGTGGACGGGTTTTATTCGTTAAGTGCTTGCTGGAATTTGTTGTAATAATTCGTTTAAATTAGTAGTTATTTTTAATAACAGAAAGGGAGAACCCCTTTCGATTTCCATTACTAGAAATTGTTAAGAAACCGGGTCCAGACCAGGCAGGTCTAGCTCACGTAGGCCCCTCATCCATCATGTAGCTTATATAAAGGGGGAAGCCTAACCATTGTACCATAGTTTTATAGAAGAGCAATAAAGAGAAGGCAGAAGTCCCCTCATATCTCTGTGTTCAATCTACTATTCTATTCTTGTATTCTTACATTGTTCTAAGCGATTCTATACGCTTGTCTACGAGGTAATCGATTGAACTGGACTTGCTAGTGACAGTTACTCAATACGTTATCAGCACGACTACGCTCTCCAGCCTGCACGGAGTAAAAAGGTAATCGTCAAGAACGACACTCGTAGATCGAATCGTTTTTCTAGATCTCTTTCAATTCCGCAATTGTTACTTTCTAGATTATTTTATCCTACGGTGCAAATCCGCTCTAATCTACCGCGAGCCGACTTGAAGTTGCTGGCACAAGACCGATCGGTAGATTACATGAAAGAGTGCATGATGATTGCACTGTAGATTGCAAATCTGTTCTAACCTACCGCGAGTCGACTTGAAGTCGCCGGCCAAGTCGATCGGTGGTTGTATAAAAACAATAGATAATGATTGCACAATTATTGCATAAACAGTAATTGGATAAACAATGCACAAATTTTTTATGTTCTGTTTTGTTTTGCACGTAGCAAATCCATGAACAGATAACTTGCACATAGCAATCGGCTCGAAGCCGCACCGTGTTGCGCCGGCCTGGAGCCGCGCACCGGCAATGGCATCGCGTCACGCCATCCTGCGAAGTTAAGAACAGAGATGCGCGGAGCCAATCCTGCGAAATCGCCGTGGCCGGAGCAGGTGGGCGTCGACGAAGATCATGCAAGACAGGCCCGATGTCGCCGTCGCGGTGCTCCTGCCGGGCGCCCCACTGACGCCGGATCTCAACCGCAAGCTCGTCCGCGCTCTCTATGTTACTGCATGTATACGGAATAATGGAATAAATGATGTGCTATGAAAACTATGATAGCTAGTGCAATGGCCTGTGCCTTGATTTAGTGTAACTGTGCCAGAAATTATAAATAAGTCTCAACAATTTGAAATATTTGAAAAACGCCTTGTTTTTGCCTTCTACTTTGAATTCTTCCAGATCTGAAATAGCATAAACAATGACAAATCTTTCTGATCTAAGTCAAGTAGATGAAAAATGAGATTCGAGTGGTCATTAATAATACCATATGACTCAATGTGAAGATTTGACAATCCATACACATGCGCCCTGCTGGCTGAATGCTCCGTAAGTGCCCGGTATCATTGCCGGTAGCTATTTCGAATGAGTAAGAGTATCATATCCACAAGGAGTGATTAAAACAGTTATATTAGAGATGTATAATGGAGCACATCGTGTATTGCCGGGAGTTTGGTATGTTTCCGGCTTAAAAGAATAATCTAATATCTGTGAGATCATTTGAACTCGAAGGTTGTGAAGTATCACTGCGAGGTGGAGTCATACGAATTATTTACAAATGACAGGTAATTATAAAAGTATTTGGAGTAATGGAGGATATATACCAATTAATAGGTAATCATCAGAGAAGAGCAACCAATGAGAAATATGATAAAAATCCTGATCAGGAGAAGGAAACTGTGTCGTCAACGGGAGTTACTCAGATCTCATCTGCAGTTATGTGCGAAACTACAAAGATTGTTGCAAAATCTAGCAGACGTGAAGGCAAAGATGCGAGCTGTCAGAAGAAGGAAGACGTGGTGGGACCAACTACGCGGTACCGATGAGTGGGTGGAGTTCGGAGGTGGTACAAACCAATGACATGGAGAGATATAGGAATAGAAGGTGTAGTTAACCAAACTACACAGCAAATGAGCTATCAGATGGAGGGTCCGAGTAGGCTAGTCTAGACATCGACACGTACATTGCGGTGATATGCATGGACCAGTATGGTGGGGGCACTCCCAAATTAGGGTGGGAACAAAAAAAGAAAAAAATGAAAAAAATAGCGGAGCCGACTTGAAGTGAATTCTTGGAGGAGCATGAGCATGGTGACTTCAACGGATAGAAGTCAAGAAGAAGATTGTTAATTATGTGTGACTCATATCCTAAGCAACTAGGACTTTGAGAAGTGTGCTATAAGGATTGCTATATAAATCCTTATAGGATTAGGATTCCTACTCTTTTGGAGAACTAGAGGGGCACTATAAAAAATGAGGGGTGGTCATGGAGAACACAAGACACAAATAACTCATCTAAATCAAGAGACATTCGAGAAGATTAGAGACGAGGTTATTATTTAGCACTAGATTCTTGTATAGGGCAAGGATCCAAGAGTCTTAAAATGTTTTAGAAGGTTGTGAGAAAGCGACAATTTCTTGTACTTTTTTTAGATTGTGCTTAAGGAATTTACACCTGGCTTTGCCAAATCTCTCTCTCTCATCATGATTATTTTGTCGTTGTTATTAGGTTCTATTTGCAGGATTCATCTACTTCGTTCTTAATATCGTGCACGTTCGTGCCGTTTCTCATAAACTCTACTCCGATTTAGGACTGCTGCGTATAAGAAGAGGTATAATAGTATAACAAGGTATATATAGGAAGGCCACATTGTGTCAAATTATAGTGTTCCTGCCAGAATATATAGGTTAGGCTTGTGCTGTACATTTCCCACACTGACCAACCAGACTAGCAGAAAAGGGGGAAAAACAGGTAGGTTAGGCTTCGACCATTTTACGGACAGCCCAGCCGTTACAGCAAGGTTCGGTTGGATCCAACTTTCCCATGCCAAGACCGTGAAGGGCTCCAAACTGATAACACTTTCGCGATCTTAATCGTTAAGCTATACATCACACAGCACTTTGGCTTATTCTTGCAGTTGAATACCCCAACCTTGTATTTTAGTACGTACGTTGGACGGTACAATTCTTCCCTTACATATAAATCAGGGAGGTTAGGCACGTAGCAACTGTGTCAATGCGCCGTGATGTTTGATCTAACTGTGCCGTGCAGAAGGCAGGGGAAAAGAGGAACGGAGTCCCCTTTCGAAGCCTTTTCATACACTGACAGACAGTGAGACAGTACAACGAGTTGGCGCCTTCCTCCTGATCTCTGCTGTCTGATTCTGTCTCAGATCAGCATGTGAACACCCTGACTGGACCCGAGGCCGAGCTCGCGTGTTGTAGTGTACAACGAGTTGGCGCCTTCCTTCTGATTTCTGCTGTCTGATTCTGTCTCAGTTCAGCATATGAACACCCTGACTGGACCCCGAGGCGGAGCTCGTTTTAGTCTAGACCTCCCTCTCGATTAAAGACCTTCTTAGTGGTTCTGAGAAACCTCCTGAAAGACCTCCTTGGTGATCTCCGGAGTGATCGTTAGAGACCTCCCGGGTGGTCTTAGAAGACCTCCCGGGTGATCCTAGGAGACCACCCGGGTGGTCCTGGAAGAGGACTTCTTGGACCTCCTTTGTCTGTGTGGAGATCCTTTTGGACCTCCAAGAGTTCTTTTGGACCACTCCAAGAAAGTGTGGTCAGAATACTGTGATCCCATTGGACCTCTTCGGGAGATCCTCTGGGACATCCCTTGGAGAATATGGTCAAAGCTCAAGACCAACGTTAATCAGGATATGACAAATTCTGCTTAATTACCATTGATTGGTTTTTAATTAGCAGTTACCAATGTTCTAATGTGTGCTTTATTGAGTAGTTACTAGAGAGTAATTGACTCGACCCATAAAAAATTTTCGAGAGGTCCAGACCAGATAAGATCTTTTTTATTCCAATTATTCTTCTTTTTCCTCCATATTCTCTTGTACTGGAGGGTTGTGTTGTTTGAACCAAGCCGTCCCTTCTCCTTGGCATACATCGGGAAAAAAGGTGAGCGGTATCTCCGAACCATTGTCGCAGAATTCACCTGCACAGGGCGATAATAAGGTTTCTGTGCAGCGCAACTGCATGACAGCTTGCTACACTGTGACGTCTACAATCTGTACTACATTGAGTCTGCATTGCTTTCTGTTCTTCATTGAGCCATATTGTGAGTTGGTCATATGACCAGTTTATTCTGCTATAATCTTAATGTTGAGTGTGTTTAGAAGTACAATAAGTTGTCTGCTGTTAGTATCGTTTTATGTATCTGTTGTTTTAAGTAATCTCTGCCTCGTAATAAAATCTGGAATTCAAACGTTGTTCATATTTCCAACAGATCTAACTGAGGAACGGTGTCCCCTTTCGAAGCCTTTTCATACACTGACAGACAGTGAGACAGTACAACGAGTTGGCGCCTTCCTCCTGATTCCTGCTGTCTGATTCTGTCTCATATCAGCATATGAACACCCTGATTGGACCCGAGGCCGAGCTCGCGTGTTGTCGGTCAGCCTGCTCACCATGCCTGACCTGCTTTGCTATCCCAATCCCAATTCTCTTTGCTAGAGGTTTCGCAGCTGCCCAGACAGTAGACCAACACGAAGTCAATGAATGTGCCTGCTGTTGGAGCTTCTACTTTTCTAGTCCAACAATATCAATTGGCCTGTGTGGAGTAATCTGGTACGACAAATAGTCTCCTAATCTTTCAGATACTACAACTAAAATTTGATTTGTAGTGTCTTATTGGACCGATTACTCTATAGGGCTTTTCAGGTTTCAGGTGACCGGTCGACTGGTCTAGCATTCGGCTGCATGAGAATTGGGATCTAATTTGTCAACCGTAGATTTTAGATCGAAGAAACACGGAAGCCCTTGAATGACGCCCTTGAATGACTGTGGCACCCCAAAAAGTCTGGAACTTATTTAGTGGAGTGATCACTGGTGAAATTCCGGTATAACGAAACTGCTAATTGGACCCTAGCTAGCTTCCTTGAGGGTTTTGTCTTGGCCGACCTTCGCTTCGCCTCGATGGCATCTTCTCAACTAGAGGCTCCCCTTAATTTGACGGATTCACATCGACGAGCCCTAACGCGCCTCCATGGCTTGACATCGGCCTGATTCAACTCGGCCTAGAGGAAGCCCTTGAAAGACTGGCACCCCCAAAGGTCTGGGATGTCGGGACCCAAAATTACAATTTTGGACCCTCTGTGTATACTGCACTAGTCCAGGATCACATTAGTGCACACAGTGACAACATCAGTGAAATATCAATTCCATATACAAAGATAACTAATTAATAGGCAAATACAATAAATATCAGAGGAAAGACCTTAAGGCCAAAGCTTATAATTAATGCCTCAGAAGGCGAAAAGCTCAATGAAGGCTGCAATGAGGCAAGCAGGATAACTCGGTGAAGCCCATCCATATGCCCACAGGCAATCGGCTGGGGTGCGCGACCTAGCTCTTCACGATCCTTAAAGTAGACCTTGTTGACTGGCGATTCCTTCAGTTCTGCTTGATTCGTCAAAGCAAGCGTGAGTACACACCGTACTCGCAAGTCATACCATAGAAATGCAATTATACATGTAGGCTTATTCCAAGGGAATGGCATTCTGTGGTTATTTTGCAGAAATACAACATTTGCAATTGAATACAAATAATAGATTGAAAGCAAGTAAAACAAATAGATAATCATAATTTAACAATTTGATTTCACAAAGACACACACAGCCTAAACAGATTATTCACATAGCCATATGATTTTAGATCACACAGCTCCCTTCCCACACAGTTTATGAAAAATCTACCCCTCGTGTGAAATCCCCGAGCATGTCCATGACCGCGGAAGCGGCTATTCGAATAGATTGTTTAACACTCTGCGGAGTTCGTACACTTTACCCACAAGATGCAATCAACCGGATCAGGGCTAATCACAACAAAACCTTTCAGAAACTTCATCTCAACATTGACACTCTCAGTGTGCTTACAAACCGCCATACCAAACTATACACAGAGGATGGTACGACACACACCGATGGACAGGGAAGCGGCGAACCGTCCCGCGATGCGACTACTTGGTAGCACACACCTCCGCCCTTTGCACATAGCCTAACCTACCGCCTCAGCAACCAATGTCAAGAATTCGTAACTTACTAAGTTAGGCCCGTCCCATAACAGACATGTGGTTGTACGAGAGGCCCAGTTCAATGGCGCACAAAGTTCAGTCCTTAATTGACCAAGGCAAGACTTCCATATGCTAACTATGCCACACAGATTAATATTCCCATGCACACAGCTCACACAGTTCACACAGTCCACCAATTCACACAGTTTCCACCACTTGCCTCAGTCTAAATCTTTTTTCACCTAGTTGGTTAAGTGCAACACATCCCATAACAGCACACAGTACACACAGTTTTTATCACACAGTTTCATATTCACTTAGTCAAATTGTAATAGCAGTTTACATGACATGGAGATTCGTGGCATGGCTAAGCAAACTAGTCGCGTCTAACCAACCCACGTTGGTGCTACAATATTACCAACTAAAATACCAACTAGGGTGACAAAGGATTAAGACATAGCAATTATACAAGGAAGGTATAGCAATTTGGATTATTAACTAAACCCAAAAGCATTTAAATAAATACTTAAAGTAAATGCAATAATTTGAATCAAGATACTTTTAGAACACTGGGATTCAATATGATCAAAGGTACAACTTGCCTTGCTAGCAATGACGATCTTATTTAACTTTAATCTTCTACTTCCTTGATCTTCAGCTCCTTCTTGATCAGCACTCCTCGCAGTATCGATGTCTACTCGCAAACAAGTAAATAAACTAAATAAATAAACAACAGAGAGCAAACAACTCCAATAAAATAAATAATAATCTCAGATAAAAAGATGTTGGATTGAGATGAATTTAGGAATTCGAAGGAACTCAATCGGAGTTCAGATTGAAAAGATATGACTCTCGGAAGAATCACATGAAATGATGAAAAAGAATATTCATTCGGATTAAATAAAATAAAATGAGCTGCAGACTTACAAGTGGGGTCCACTGGTAGGTGAAAGAGATCAAAGGTAGTGAATGACATGTGGGACGAATTAGATAATTGAATTTCAGAAATTGAATTAATTTCCGAAAAGGAATAGGGGATGACAGGTGGGACCCCCTGGATAATTGAATTTCTAGAATTATAGGTAAAGGGGAAGACAAGTGGGCCATTGGTCCATATACCAAGTCCACGGGCTAGGGTTTGGTGCATGGTGAACTGGGTTCACAGAATAGGGTCTGACATGATGGGGACCACGAGTAAATGACCCGGCTTAGTGAGCCAAGTCTACCCGGGTATGGCTCAGGGTTAGGTTTACATCTAGGGTTTGAGAAGCCTGGCTGACGAATAGGGTCCACGAGGTATAGAGTAGATTCCCCATGGATCGAGTCCATGGTCTCGGCTTTTAGGGTTAGGGTTGTGTGTATGCCACGTGGATAGCTCAGGTGGCAGCGATGCCTACGTGGCGCGCATGTGGCAACAACAAGGCGACCATGGAGGACAATGTGTTGAGGTGGCAGTTGACGGGGGCAAGTGACGTGGCCAAGATGATGTGGCAGTGAATGCCATGGCCTTGACAAAAGTGCACCGAGCTCGGTTCTGATTTGGATCTGGGACTGGGACCGATCGCTACCGAGGCAAAAAGGAAAGAAAGGGTGCTAGTCCCATACATAAGAGACACAGCAGCGGGCAGCCTGTTTCATGGCGCAGGGAGATGAATGTATGGTTTGGACTAATTGAAGGGCAAGGAGACCATACATCAGAAAGAGAAAAGATAACAGGGAGAAAGCATATGTTCTGGCGCACATACATCCTGTACTGAAAATGCTTAAAGCTTGCATGGTCTAGAGAGGCACAGAGGAAAAGATATCAACCTTAGGCCCATACGTAAGAGACACAGAGGGAGGTGGCATCCACATGTACGAGGACACAGAGGGAGCGCACGGCTGCCATGGCCTCCTCGGGTCGTCCCTGTCGGCGAGGAACGGCGGTCGGATGGACCCTGGAGCCGGTAGTGCAGTGGGCGTCCATGGGATCCACGGCGGTAGCGGCGGCGCTAGGCATGCGTCTCCGGCGAGGTCAGGTGAGGTTGCGCGCGGCACGGAAGAGCATGTGAACGGCGGAACAAACCGGTGAAGCAGTGCTTCGGTTGAAGCACGGGGGCGAAGGGGGCAGCGAGAACCGACGAAGTAGGAGGACGAGAAGGGAGGGAATGGAGGGGGTCTCACCGGCGACGGCAGAAACAAGGAGGCGGCGCGGTGCGGCTTTAATGGCGGTGGTGGTCTGGGTTGGAGGGGGATGGCGCCCCGTTGGTGGCGTGCGACGGCAGATCGAGGATGAGGGCGGCGTGGACTGAGAGGCGGCGTTGGCGAAGACAAAGATGCACCGAACGGCGGCGGATGCGAGGAAGAAGGCTTCGGGCGGCGGTGCTTGGCGGCGGCGACCAGGTCACAGCGGCGGCATCCTGGCGGAGGCGGAGGTGCCCGGGGCGTCCGTGTGGGAGAAGAACTCCCAGGCGGCGGCGCTGTGTGAGTTGAACCTGAAGGTGGTGTGGCTTTTAGGGTTGGCGGCGGGGCTGCACAAGAGAAAAGGGGAGGCGCGGCCTGCTCAGCTGGGCTTCGCCCGCGCGCGCAAGGGAAGAGCCAGACGGGCCCGGCTCGGGTGGGTTGGCTGGAATGGGCCAGAGTGAGGAAGCGGTTGGGTCGAAGGAGGCGGGAAGGCGAATTGGGCCGGACCCAATTCGGCCCAAGAGGCTTAACTGAGATTTGTTTTAGTTTTCTTTTTTAGAAAATAGCTGAAAATCCAAAAGGCAAATAGAAATTAGCAAATGCACCCGGAAAAATTCTAGAAAATATATCCAAGCACATAGAATCCAAATAAAATAGTTTTGATAATAGTTGGTGTTGAGATTAATCATATTAAATTGTTTTTGTTTTATGAAAGTCCCGATTAAGCTTTATTAATTCAAATAAAATTGGTAAAATTTTTCAGGGACCTAAATTACTCAAAAGATTTTTGAAAAGCCAAATTTTGGGACGTTACATGGGACTTCCCTAGTCTAGATATCACCGGTGAAATTCCGGTATAACGAAACTGCTAATTGGACCCTAGCTAGCTTGAAAGCTTCAAGAGAACCTGACTTGTCGTTCCATGCAAATCTATGGTGCTGTCATGCATGTACGGGCATTTTAAGCTCGTTGCTTAAAACGACCATGATTTGCCATGGTTTCTTCCATATATCAACAGAATATGATTAGACTCGCATTATGATACTTTGACACATCGATGCAGAAGACATTTCTTCTTCTTCTGAAAACATACATACTCTATGCATGGGACTGCCTATTTAACTTGAAAACCAGTTGAAATTTTTTAGTACCATCGGATCAAGATCCAACTATCCAGATTCCTACCTCTCTGCCGGATCGTATGCATCTCCCTCTCCCCAACCCAAGAACACACATCGCCGCCCACCATCGTGCGCCACCCTCTTGTTATCGCTGCCCTGTGCACTACTGGCCCTCAGGCCTCCATTGCTTCCCGCACCGCCACTCCTCTCTTCTGCCATGCCTCTCGCACCTCCGTTGCGCTGTCATTGCGACCTCTGCTGCAGGTTGACGTTACTGGGTCTCTGGCAACACGAAAAAAAATGAACACCAGAAGTTTTGTGCTGCCAAAAACTTGACAAGCCTTTTCTATTTCTTCTCTTCTTATACTAAACAAAAGACTCTCTAGATACCCCACTACATGCACTACATTACATGCAATGAAAATGAGTAACTACCATGTTTATCCTCAGCTAGCAACGTTCACACGCCAGCAATGAAGAGTTGTCAAAGGCTGCTAACGCGTATGAGAAAACTGAAAAAAAAATTGAAACGTTACTAGACTTAAAACACAGCATTAAGAATTAGGTTCATGAAAGCTGCGACGTGATTGAATCTAACAAATCACCCCCTCAATCATGGCACCCAATCTTCACTTCGACCACGCCGATCTTGTTCCTGAGTTCCAAGAACTTGATCCGTTCGAGAGCTTTTGTAAGGATGTCAGCAAGTTGGGCGTCAGTCCCAATGTGTTCCACCTCGATCTTGCCTTCTTCAATGCACTCCCGGATGAAATGAAACCTTGTGTTGATGTGTTTGCTGCGGTCGTGGTACACCGGGTTCTTGCACAGAGCTATAGCTGATTTGTTATCTACGAGCAGCTTGGAGCGTCGTGGTTCAGTGCCCGTCAAATCCGCGACTAGCCTATTGAGCCATACTCCCTAGCATGCCGCCATAGCCGCCAGGATATATTCAGCTTCGCAGGATGACAGTGCCACAATCTTCTACTTTTGGGATGCCCAAGTTATCAGGCTTGCACCAAGGAAGAACGCCATTCCAGTGGTGCTCTTTCTGTCGTCCACATCATCGGCGAGGTCGCTATCGCTGTAGCCCACCAGTTCAGGCTCTGGTGTGCTGCTCTTCTCGTATCGGCACCCGAAACCGATCGTGCCGCTCACATATTGCAGAATGTTCTTCACAGCCGCCATGTGCTATGACGTCGGTGCTTCCATGTACCGGCTAATGATGCCGACGACGTAGGCGATGTTAGGCTGGGTGTTCACCAAGTACCGCAGGCTGCCGACGATGCTACGGTACTCGGTGGCATCCACAGCCGCGCTCCCATCGGACTTAGACAGCTTCAGGCGGTTGTCCATCGGCGCCGAGCATGGGTTGCATCCACCCATGCCGCACGTCTCCAAAATCTTGCACGCGTAGGTGCTCTAGCACATAGTGATCATGCCCTTCGCCTGCTTCACCTCGATTCCCAAATAGTAGCTTAGGAGCCCAAGGTCGCTCATGCTGAACATGCTCATCATCTGGGATTTGAACTCAGCAAAGTCGTCGATGCTTGAGCCGGTGATGATTAGGTCATCGACGTACACCCCCATGAGCAGAAACGTTCCGTCCTTCGCCCTCCGGTACACCGCGTGCTCCGTTGGGCTTCGCTCGAAGCCGAGTGCCACGAGCGACTGGTCGAGCTTGAAGTTCCAGGCTCGCGGTGCCTGCCGCAGCCCGTACAAAGCCTTCCGGAGTTTTGGCACCTTGTGCTCGTCGTTGTTGTCGACGAAACCTGGGGGGGGCTGCTGCACGTACACTTCTTCGGCAAGTTCCCCATTGAGAAATGCCGATTATACATCCATATGGTAGATTTCCTAGCCGCTGTGTGCGGCCAGAGCCACGAGGATGCGCACTTTCTCCATGCGTGCCACCGGTGCGAACACCTCGTCGAAGTCCACCCCCTGTCGCTGTGCATATCCTTTTGCAACCAAGCGAGCTTTATGTTTGACGACGTTGCCTTCTGGATCTTTCTTCAATTTGAAGACCCACTTGAGCCCGATAGCTCGATGTCCGACGGGGAGCATGGCGAGCTCCCATGTCGTGTTGTTGTGGATGGAGCGCATCTCCTCCTCCATGGCACATTTCCAGCACACCTCTGTGAGTGCCTTTGCGACGCTCATTGGCTCCTTTGTGGACAGCATGTAGAGGCCATTATGTTCGATGTTGTTGTCCATGCTAGTGTCGTCGTACAAGTCATGCACCCTCCTGTAGCGCTGCGGTATACTGTCCGAGTCAAGCGTGCCACCGGTGGGTGGGGAGGCCCACTCGATGCCGCCCAGTGTAGACGTGGCAAGCATGCTCAGTGCATCGGCTTGAGGTGTCGAGGAAATAGCTCTCGGTGCAGAGGGTTCGCGATTGTCGTCGTTCGCTGGCTCGCTCCCTTCTATGTGGTCAACGACGTACTCGACGATGAGCGTGTCCTTGACGTTGGACAAGTCAGGGGCTAGGTTCTCCTCCTAGTTCCACGGCTTCCCTTCTTCAAACGTCACGTCGCGTGTGACGTGGAGTTTGCGCGCCTTTGGATTGTAGACGCGGTAGGCTTTTGCACCTTCTTCGTAGCCGACGAACACCATCGGCATGGACCTGTCTGACAGCTTCGTAATGCCTGGACTGACCTTCTTCACATGAGCGATACAGCCGAACGTCCTGAAGTAGCTCACGTTTGGCTTCTTCCTGTTCCATGCCTCATATGGTGTCACGCCATAGAGACTTCGCGTCGGTGCTCAGTTCAGAATGTGCACTGCTGTCTTCGCTGCTTCTCCCCAGAACACGGTGGGATGCGCATGCTTTTCAGCAGGCTACGCGCCATCTCCACCACGGTCTGGTTCCGGCGCTCTACCACTCCGTTTTGCTGCAGTGAGTACGGAGCAGTGGTGTGCCTCTCGATCCCAAGTTCATCGCAATAGTTGCAAAACTCGTTGGAGTTGAACTCCCCGCCGCGGTCCGTGCGGAATACCTTCAACTTGAGATCATGTTTGTTCTCAGGCAGGCTCTTGATCTTGCGGAAGAACTTGAATGCTTCATCTTTGGTCCTTAGTACCTCCACCCACATATACCTGCTGTGATCATCAACGATCAATAGAAAGTAACGACACGCTTGTGTCGGCTGGTGTAATGGGTCCACAGAGGTCGCCGTGTGCCGCTCACTGCGCTAGCGCGGTATGAAGATGCACCGGGAACGGTGCTCGGTCTTTTAGCAAGTGCACGACCATCGCAGAATCGCTCCACTTTGCCGATGATGGGCACACCATCACCATCCGCTTAATCGAGGGCGTGTAATGCACGGAAGTGTAGATACCCATAACGTGCGTGCCAGCGCCACGCTATATCATCCGCCTTTGTAAGCAAACACACGGGTGCTGTCAGATTCAGGGCAAGGATGTACAGCCTGTTCCTGGACCGCCGAACCCGTGTGAGTAGTAGGCGCTGTCGATCGAAGATGCACAACTCCCCGTCCTCGATCACAGTCTTACATCTGCATTCGTCAAGTTGTCCGAGGCTGACGATGTTGCTACAGAGTCGTGGGATGAAGTAGACATCGGTGAGCACCCGGTGTTCCTTGTTCTTGCATTGGAACATCACCGAGCCCTTTCCGCAGATCTCCACGGCGGAGCCATCGCCAAACTTGACTGATCCCTTCACCGTCTTGTCGAGAGACGTGAGCATCGACTGATTCCCGGTCATGTGGTTGCTAGCGCCAGTGTCGAGGTACCACTCGTTACTGCCAGTCACCACCGAAATCACCTTCTCCTTGTTGAGGAACACCATCTACTGCGTCGCCCCATCCGCAGCTTGGACAAGCTTACAGTGCTCGACCATCAGCAGCGTCGGTGCGTCGTCTTGTGCGCAGGTCAGGTGCGCCTCCTGCCTACGCTCACGCCGTGGCTTGCGGCACTCTTTTGAGTAGTGCCCCATTATGCCACAGTTGTAGCACTTCACCGTCGCCCGGTTACGGCTGCCGCTCGACGTGCTGCATCTCTTTGGCCGCGATCATTACGCCCATGGACCTGCGGCCAGCCACACCAGCGATTGTCACCAATGCTCCTGCCGCCGCCGCGATTACCTCCTGACGCAGCTTCCCCTTGCTGCCTGTTCTTCGCGCTCACGAGCCACTCCTCGAACTCCTTGCGAAGGACTTTCGTTGACTCCTCTTCGGATAAGAGCAGCCGCGTACCGGTATTGTTGGTGTCGTCGTGCCCGTATCGCTGTTCCACCGCTCGAAGCCGATCGGTGAGCTCCTCAAGTGACAACGTGCTTAAATCCAGCAATGTTTTGATCGCGATCGCCCCCTGGGTGTACCTGGATGGCACAACACGAAGAAATTTCTTCACTACCTTCTCTTCTTCCTCCGTGTTGCCGAGGACTCGAAGGTGGTTGACGAGGCCTGTAATTCTCATGGAGAATCCGTCCACCGTTTCTCCCTCCTTGAACTGGATGTCATCAAACTCCTTGCGCAGATGTTGCGCGTTTGCCTCACGGACGCGATCCACGCCCATCCTCATCATCTTCACGGCATCCCATGCCTCCTTGGCCGTGTTCTTCACAGCCAACGTGGGCAAACATGTCGGCGTCCACAGCTTCGGAGGATGGCTGCAAGGGCCATCAT